>CM065435.1:27517500-27990000 GCA_033030585.1 Hippophae rhamnoides | reverse complement strand
GGTGCTTCGGATCGGGAGTAATCTATAGTGATAGGGCAAAAATAGGGGATAAAAAAAAACAAAGGAAAGAGCAATGCCTACATTAAATCAATTGATTCGTCATGGTAGAGAAGAAAAACGGCGCACGGACCGTACTCGAGCTTCGGATCAATGTCCCCAGAAGCAAGGAGTACGCCCGCGTGTTTCAACGAGAACACCGAAAAAACCTAATTCAGCTCCACGTAAGATAGCCAAAGTACGGTTGAGCAATCGACATGATATATTTGCTCACATTCCGGGCGAAGGTCATAATTTGCAGGAACATTCTATGGTCTTAATAAGAGGAGGTAGAGTGAAAGATTTGCCAGGTGTGAAATCCCATTGTATTCGAGGAGTCAAAGATTTGCTGGGAATTCCGGATCGAAGAAGAGGCAGATCCAAATATGGTGCGGAAAAACCCAAATCGAGATGAATGGAAGATGCCTCTGGAACTTGTTTTTCTCGGTCAGTCGAGGTATTCATTGAAAAGTCTCAATGCTATCTTCGAAAGTCTTGAGAGCGAGGGCCGCAATAGCCCCGCTCTTTTGTTGAGAAAAGAAATTGGAGATACCCTTTGGGCGGGCGCTAGCGCCCTTCTTTGTTTAGGGGGGGTCGCCCTATACAGGTCCGCGGTTTTCTGAGCGCTTTGATTGCTTTTTATGAAGTCGCCCTCTTTCCTTTGTGCATCTTTCTTTCTCTCATGCTTTCCGTTGGTCAACAACCAACCACAGCTCTCTATAGTTCTTCACTACTCGTACAGGCTTGACGGAGTTAACTGGAGGGAATCATTTTTTCTCAATCAAGAATGCCTCAACTGGATAAATTCACTTATTTCACACAATTCTTCTGGTCATGCCTTTTCCTCTTTACTTTCTATATTCCCATATGCAATGATGGAGATGGAGTACTTGGGATCAGCAGAATTCTAAAACTACGGAACCAACTGGTTTCACGCCGGGGGAACAACATCCGGAGCAACGACCCCAACAGTTTGGAAGATATCTTGAGAAAAGGTTTTAGCACCGGTGTATCCTATATGTACTCTAGTTTATTCGAAGTATCCCAATGGTGTAACGCCGTCGACTTTTTTGGAAAGAGGAAGAAAAGAACTTTGATCTCTTGTTTCGGAGAAATAAGTGGCTCACGGGGAATGGAAAGAAACATATTCTATTTGATCTCGAAGTCCTCATATAGCACTTCTTCCAATCCTGGATGGGGGATCACTTGCAGGAATGACATAATGCTAATCCATGTTCCACACGGCCAAGGAAGCATCGTTTTTTAATCTTCTTTGTCTTAAAATAGGTTTGATTTGCTTCACCTATGAGAATTTCTACCAATTCTTCTTTTCACAAAGTCCTCCAGCTTTTCATACTTTTGGAGAACTTCCTGCTATCAAGGAGACGAAAAGCTATGTGGGGATTACTGCCTTAGCCCAGCCCTATCATCATAATAAGGGTCTTGGCCTATTATGGGGTCATGATAAAACCATTTGTGCTGAATTCGTACTATTTGGGGTTTACCTCCTTGTATACACCCTGATCTTTCTTTTATTCCCCGAGGCCGAGGAAGAGTATGCGCTAAAAATTATACTAATTAGCGTGGAGCTCCGCGCTTTTTTACCATTCTTTAGCGGGGCAAAAAGAACCGTCCTTTTTTCCTTTTGGATCAGTTCCTTTTATCAATGTATCTATCTCGGCAAAACGGATGAGGCATTGATCCTTGGGGGTTTGTTTTTTACTCCTTTCTGCTTACCGGCATTCAGACTCTTCTTATTGGTACGAATTGTTGTATTACCTGAGTGGGGCTTCGCCCTATTTATGCAACTAGCTTTCCTTGATGGATTGCAAAGGATTCGTACCCATCTTTGATTCTCGTTATATATATAATTCTTATCGTTATATTAATATGGGTTCCGATGGACACCATATTAATAGGGGAATACATATTATGCCCTCTCTCTGGGGCTTTAGGCATTTTCTTTTTCTTTTTAGCGAAAAGTGGTAAAGACCACCTTGTCACTTATGTCTTGTATTTCATAAATAATGTGCTGCTCTTGTATTATAATAATGATCAATACGCCCGTGATTTTTTCATTCTTAGTTTGGCTTTCTGTGCAGTTTTCGTATTAATTACTCTGGTGAAAATACTCAAGCGTGACATCTCATGCTCTCAATTTCCCTCCGAATGAAACCTTTTAGTTTATAAAGCCAGCATTTGTATGGGCTTTTTATGGCATTTTCTTTTTTATTTTAATGTATTTAAGCATTATGATTGGGAGACCATTTTGGCCCACTCTTTCATTTTGCAAGTGGCCCTCATCACTATTTAGAATCTCATTTATAACTACCTGAACGAAAAAAAAAATCTGATGCATTATAGAACATTTTTCTTTCTCTTACATTCCATGTTCCCGAAACGGAGACTCTTATTCTTTTTTCCGGGAACCAGTACTTCTTTTTTAGAAACAAGGGCCACCATTTGGAATTGCCCTCTTGAGTAATAGGAAGCGGGCTAGTCCCCGAAAATGCCCGTTCGCTTGTCGTTGGGGGGGGAAAGAAGAGTGGGTATGCGGGCTTCTTTCTTTCGCTTGAGTTTTTTTGAGATCGTTGTGACCTAGTGCAAAAAAAGTGAAATCAAAATGATAGGAAAAACTGTGCTCCGAAGGTGATAGCCAGAGGTCGCAGAGTCGGGTAGTTCCGCTCATTTATTTCCGTTCGAGATCCATCGTCCTCGGGAGAGAGAGAAAGTAATCGGCAGGAGGCTCCCATCCCACACGGAAAACGTGCAACCAACCTTTCCTCTCCTGCGCGGGCTCTTTGTCGTGAGTCCATGTTCTAATGTCCCTCGTTCTGTTCCTTATCTTTTTTGTCTAGCTCATATTCGTTTTTTACGTAGTTTAGTTTCAAGATCAGAAGGAATCTACCCACGCGGGTACTCGGGGTTCAATTCCCTGGTGGTCTAAGGTGAACCGTCTTTCTTCTAATGAAGAAGATAGTGGATCGAGAAAGCGTGGGCCCTGTGCATACTCCTTTAAAAGTAAGAGCAAGCATCTCTTGTCAATCGGATAGGAGCCTCCTGCCGATTAAGAAAAGGAGTTAGCCTCAAAACATGAAACCTTTATGGGAAAAGGAATGGAATCTGGCCTCTTTCGCCCTAGGTCGGGGATCGATCCCCTTTCCTTTAGCCAAGGTCAGTTGATTGGCAAGCCGACTGAGAATATATATAGGCGGTGAATTGGGGGAAAACTCTCGTCCAAGGTTCCCAGAATATCTGCCGCTGTCGACTTCTCTTTCTGTATCGATACCATTCTTTTTGAGACAAAGGGCTTGACTTCTATCGGGTCAGCGTCGAGGGAGAGTACACCAACTAGTTGGCTATGTAAAAAGAGAGTGGGCTAAAGGGGCATTTTCTGACCTAGAATCACGAAGATGTCGACTTTGCGCTATGCCATACGATCTCAGGATTGCTTCGATTCCTTGACGCTATGTGGGAGAACTCAACCAAACAATCGGTGGTTCATCATAGGATTCCATTTTTGAGAGAAAGCAAGGAGAGTGGGAAAGCTAACCCGTTCGCTGAATCTGACCTTCGTCCAAGAGTTCGGGCTTCTACGCGAGGAACGTGCTTTCTGACATCGAGTTTCAGCTATGCCAAGAGATCACTACTTTGATACGGTCGGTTCCATTGGTCATTCTTCAGGAGAAGTCCCGAAACTGAACTAGTAAATTGATAGGAGCATTGCTAACCCATTGGCTTCATCGAGATCGGATAGCGCATAAGATGGCATTTTCTGAATGAGAAGATTCTCTTTCTACACTCTAGACATATTCTGCCTTTTCCTTCCGGTGGGACGAAGTCGCATTGATTGAATCGGTTCTGGTCTTCGCTGAAAAAGTGAGGCTTTACTTGACGAGTAGACCTTAGTTACCCGCTTATTGGGACCTGCAATAAGCTGAGTTTCTTTGCTTTATTTCGTCACAGTAGTTGGAAAAAGAAAAAGTCAAAGCAGCAGACCTGTAGTCCCATTATCCATCTTTAGAGACATTTTTTAAGAAGGTTCCGTTTAACACATCTTGGCCAAGCGGAAATAAGTGCTTTGTCGGTTGAAGGTGCTCTCTTCTCTACTCCTAGACATAGGATAGAGGCTCACTCTGAATCCATAGTCTCCTCTGCATCTTCTGTCTCGTCTCTTGGTTTCAGGGAGCCTGTGAGCAAGAGTTCTCCCCCGAAAGTGGCTTTATAGGAGGGAAGTGGGCTTCATTCAATGGAATGCTTTGTTGGTTTAGCTCAAAAGGGGTCCGGTTTTTCGGTTTAGTGTGGAGGGAGGCCCTCTTTGTTGACCTTTCAGGATACATTTTGTAGTGTGAAGCTGGAAATACGTGCTTGAGTCGATGATCAATCCGCCCTTCAATCCTTCTATAGATGGTGATCAGACTTGTTAAGATCTCTTCTATGCTGAGAAGAATCTGTGAATCCCCACTTTGATTGACCTTGACCGGTCATTGCTCCTAGCCTCGTCGGCCTCCCAATTCTCAACCCCGACCGTTTTAGAATCCACATTTTGAAAAGTTCTCTTAGGTTCTGACTAGCAATCGGCGGCCCTTTCTTCTTTTACTTCACATAGCTTTTCGTCCCCCCGAGAATCATAAGAAAGGGGGCCTACTCGCTTTCATTTCGGTCAGTTAATCACTCACATTGTGAAAACAAAATAAACTACTTTTTGTTTCTCCAATTTTCTAGAGTGGAGAAAATCTTCATTTTGAACTCATTCCTATCATAAAATTTGCTTAGAATATCCGCAAATTTCAGGTTGTTAGCCTGTTTCCCACATACTTCTTCCCGTAGGTCTTTTATTGTATGTGGGCGCGGAATATGTAAATGATTGTTCTTTAAAAATTCCCTGAACCGCTGCCAATAAAGGGTGTTTTCATCGGGTTCCGGCGTTGAATTCCCAGCTCCGGACGAGGAACCCTCTGTACCTGCGCATTCCGCGCTTTCAAATAGAATATCAAAAAATATGAAAAATGAAATCAGATAAGGATAAAGTTGCCAAATGGTATTCAAAATAGGAGACCTACTTTGATAGTTGAAATGATATAAAGCACGAACCAAGACCCGAAGTACGAAAACCGCAACCAATATTAGTAAGAATAAAACATCGGGATGTAGGTTTCATTTTTGATTATGTTTTATCTAATCTAAAATGAACAAAATCAAATTAGTCAGCTTTCGTTCGAATAAAGTTACTAAAATAGTGGAAAGAAGAAGACTCAAGAAAAAGACGAACCTAGGCGCGAAAGGGTAACATAACAAGTTTTTCCATTAGAATTTCTTCCACTCCGTCAAGCCTGTACTAGTAGTTAAGAACTGAACTAGAAAGAGCTGCGGTTGGTTGTTGACCAACAGAAAGCATGGGAGAAAGAAGCAGGTGTCAAGGCAGGCTACTAGAGAGGCATATTCTATGCCATTTCCCTATTTGAGATAGAAGAATAGGCATGAATATAAAAAGTAAGCAATAAAGACGCTAGCCCCTTCCGCCTTTCCTGCTTGCCTTTGTTAATGCCTTGCGACTTGCCTTCCTTCCCTAGTTAAGATAGACCCACGCACATGAGGCTAGCTTCCTTGCTAGCACATTCCTCTCTATAAGGGCTTAGTGCTCCTCCAATAAAAACCCTTGCCTTCTCTGCGTGCCTGCCAAAAATGACCTTGCTTTATGGCCCCCCTGTGTTACTGTTGGAGAATCTGCTGCGCATTCATAGGTTGTTCTCAGATGTGGCACTTTCGGACTAGAAGAGGCTGCAGATGGACCATCATCCGATGTGGGACTTATGCCTTTTCGATTGGATCAATGAGACTCGGATGCTATCGAAAATGAGGATGGCATCGAAACTCTTCCTTTTCCTTTTATATACATATACAGAATTCTCATTGTACAGCTTTCAAAGGCTATAAGGGAGAAATGGTTTTCAATGGCCAGAGACCCCCGAAACTCGTCCTTTTAATGCCCACAGATGTGACTTCTCGAGCCCTTTTTGGGATAAGATTTGATGTCAAAGAAATGGATGCTTTCCGCTTGAAGGCAAGTGAAGATGTGGCATCAGAGTCCTCCTTCCTATTATAAATAGCAGGAGATTCGTTCACAAGAGAAAAGCCTAGGGCATTGGGACTGCTCCTAATTCCAATTGAAAGCGTGACATTTTACTTCCTTTGTCCATTTGCTTCTTGAAAAGAGCGGATATGCCGCTAATCCAAGTCCCACAAAGGAATCGCTTTCACAGTAGAAAGGCCCCTTAGCCCGAAAAGAATATTGCCTGTTCTTCTTATCCGGCCTGCATTCAATAGCAGCTGATTCATGCCATCAATCCTCCTTTGCTTTTGCTACTGATGGCATTCTATTAGAAATGGAATATTGATCTTGCCCATATGTACTTGATTTTTTATTCTTTCTTGTCGGGGGATAAAGAAAGAGTATATGCCCCAGACTCGCGATTCGGGGATTTCCGCCAAAAAGAAAGATCGGATGGTTCCTGCTTGTTGGATAAGGAAGGTGCCTAGCCTTGCTAAAGGACATGCTACCACCCGCCGACAAAGTCAAGCAGGAAGGTCATCAGGTGACGAAGGTATTTGGCTGGCAGGTCAATAACAGCTTCTTATGTGGCATTTGGCATTTGTCCATCAATCCCATTCTATGTCTATGCCATCTTATTTACTATGGATTAAACCTCTCGGTCCTCTCCTTGTCCTTCCGGGATTAGCCAAACGAGGTCCAGCTTAGTAGCTGCTGCTCTCATTTCTGCTATCATTCCTGTTTTAGACTAAGGCATTCCTGCGTTCATTCGCCAGGCCAATCAATCTTATGAAAGAGCCCTGCCTCTGGTTTGCCCACTGCATATATTGCATATATTCATTCTTGCGCATTGTCTTCTCTCGGCGGAAAAGGGGCTTCTATAGAGGTCAGAGTCCCCACAGCGGCTTACCCAAATCTTAATAAGCAAATCGGCTCTTCATGTTCACAAATGGAGGAATCTAAACCTTTCCTTTTTCTATTTCTAATGTCAAACCTGAAAGCAGCAGGGGCGAGCCTAAACCTTCTAATAGGGAAAGTGCTAAGGTTAATGCCCCATGACGCGAGATAAAAGGACTAAGAGCCTTTATCCCATGGTCAACAATCGGCTTCACTTGCTCAAGTTTTTCATATTCATAAATGGAGCGCATCAGTTCTATTGAGCACCAATTCCTCGAGTAAAGGCTTCTACAGCTGGTTGACCAAAATGAGAATCCCAAATTGCATTAGCAAGAAGTTTGATTATATAAAAACTATAAGGAACAGCGGACCCAGGTTTGGAACCCAAGTAAGAGATAGAATCTTACTAGAGGGGAAGCTCCCCATTGCATGTAAGCGGAGGAGCCCCCTTTAGGGCTTTCCCTTTTATTGCTCGTTAGCGCTTTACTAATTTCATTGTTAGGGCTTTTCCCTATCTTACTAATAATAATAAAGAAAGTAATAATAAAGAAAGGGGGCTTCTTTTTTTTTTTTACATAAGGTGAAACGAAATCGGTTGTTCATGCTTGTAGCTTGCGTGTCTGAGATCCGTCTTCTGTTTGCGATTGAAACCCCCGCTTACTTTATTACATTACTTCTTTTTTTATCTAGGATAAAAAAGAAGGCAGCTTTTGAGATAGAGTCTTTACGGTTACAGTGGCAAGTGGAGAACAGATCAATCAGCTTTTAGCGGCTAAGAGAAATCAATCTCTTCTTGTGCTGGATGAAATCCTTGTTCTTTCTTTGTTCCGCGGCTTAGCTTATTTTAAGTACTTATTTTCCTTTCGGCGAGTGGAAAGCCCTACAAACCCTAAAAGTCTTTAAGTTAAGGAAGCCGAGTTGAACAGAAGATTTCAGTTCCAGTGAAAGCCCCTACTCCTAACAAGTTGGAAAGTGAAGTTCAGAAGTCAAAGAGAAGTTTCTTATTTCTGTGACCGCGAGTTGCAATAAGTACTTTAAAGCTCAACAAGGCTTTATCCCGACGGGGGCATAGCTAGCTTCTTTTTGGTTAGCGGAGGGATGGCTATTCAAGGATTCGAAGCTTTATCCGGTTTATACCCGCAGGCTGATTCCGTTGAGTCAACATCCCCGGTAGCCTTGAGTGAATGACCTAACCAACGAACGGGTAGATGGATGGTTGGTCCACGACCCCTCGATGCATTCCGGAATCCGTTACTGGATAGCCCCCCCGAGACCTCTCGCCTCATCATCCCACACGCACGGGCCCCGGAACCGTATTAGATTCTAGTCTTCCATCCACCCCGGGCAATGACTGTTCACATGATGCACATTTCTTAAAGAATGGTGCTTAGGAAAGGAAGATCACTCAATGAAAGATCAATCCGACAGGGTGCACAGAGGAGAGGTTAATGGTTGAAGGCTGGGCCAATAAAGAAATGGAAAAGGTGGGCAAGGAAGGCTAGTCGATTTCCAAGATTTTAGTAGCTCAGGTAAGGTTCCCGGGATTGGAGTGGCTCGGGTCGGGGCTGGACGGAGGATATCCCGATTATGATCCCTATGGGGCTTGTATCGAATCTATATCTCCGACTGACTTCAGTGTCTGAGGATGGCGCTAGTATTCGCTAAGGAAGTCTTATGGTGCTATCTAATCGTCTCTAGTTTATGGCCCTATCATGCAATGATGGGATTGGTCTTTACACTTGCAATGGTATCAAGATAAGGTGATTCGTATGCCACCATGATTCCCTTTAAGAGTTGAGTATCGGATTCTAACCTAGCATGGGTCCCCGTTGCGTATGTTGAGCTAGTAACCCGGCGTAATTGAAAGGGGCGGACTTTCACTCCCTCAAATATGGGTGACAGGTGGAACCATTACCCTTGGTTGCAGGGGTGTGATGAAAGCCCGGGCCAATCAATCGGGTTAAGGCTCAGTGAATCGCTCATATGAAAAAGAAGGCTCGCCTCTAGCCCTTATCTTATACACTAGTCTATTCTTCACTGGCTAAGCAAGGTAAAAGCGCTGCTGGTCCCAATAAAAAAAGCAGTCTTCCATTATTCCCCCGGCTTATATACGTAACGTAATAAGACGTGAGAATTTGAGCAAAGATCAGGATTATTCAGGTCTTCTTTGGCCACTCCTTTTATGGGTATAGGAAGCCCCCCTTTAGAGCAAGTTTTCACATGTCGTTCCCCTTTCCAAATTCCTTTCTTTCCGTTCGATCCTTTCATTTACACCTTTGTTTGACTCATATTTCCTCCTATTCTTATTTCGGCAGTAAACTAAATAGAAGGCACGGATTCACTATTGAAAGGGCTTATTAAAAGTTATTAAAGAGAAAGGTTGGGCTTTCCGTATAAAATAGGCTATTGGTCCTTTATCGACGTTTCATTTTGAAAGAAAAAGTTTCTAAAGCGCTATTTCAGTTGTTAATAGCCGCTTAAATCAAGATCTTTCAATAGGTCTTCTCCGGTTGAATGGATGGTGACGGAACGGAATTCAATCTAAAGGGAAGGGATCTATTCAGGAGAAAGATATTAGATACTACTTAACTTAACAACTTCACGTTATTGCAGGGTGGGTTCTGAAACATCATTCTCATCGGCAGGGCAACCACATCAAAGGGCCAGGTTTTTAGTAGTTCAGGGTTGCCGAGAGCCTAGTATAGAACTTTTATCTGACTAGGAGCAGCTAAGCCCCTACCTAGATAGTCATAGTCTATTTGACCCACCCGGAGAACGATATAGGGGGGAGGCCCACTTCTTCCTGCTGTTCTTCCAGCAGAAAGGGTGGGAATGGTCTTGCCGCAACCACGTGAAATCATCTTAATGCACGGGTGGCGTGCTATAATAGCCTCACAAGGGGTTCATCTTTAGTAAGCCAGCTGAGCTTATCCGTTGAGATGGAGTAAGCATCACACAGCAGCCTAACCGCGGGCAGGGTAATTTGTCAAAGACTAAGAAGGAAAGCACAGACCCTCCTTTGCTCGTGACACACGAACTCCCCGAAACGGATTCTTTACTTGAGGAGGGACACATTGAAAGCAGGAAAGAAATCGACTTGAAAGTGTTCGTGACACACGCCCGGGAGGCACTTCGATCACTCAAGGAAGCGAAATAAATGATTCCTTACCGTTGAAGAGGTTTAAATTGTCAATTTCCCCGAAAGCTAATGGACTGCTTATGGACCTTCTCCCACTAAGCGATAGGGCAAGGGTCCTAGACCTGTACCTGGATCTGCAGACACCGAAAAGCCATCCCCCCGATCTGATGCCCTTATTCCGAGTATAAAAAAAAGAAGGAATTGAGCCCTAAAGGAAGAGACTGCGAGGCCAATTACACCAAGAACAAATGAGACACCAATCGAAGGCTGTCAAGGCTAGGCTTAGACGATTGAAATTAATGGAAAGCTGCCAAGGCTGGGCGTACTGGATAGATTACTAGACGTAGGAAAGAGCCTAGGAAAGAAGAATCGAAAGCTTCCTCGAAGACTCCCGGGCTTTGGTTTTAGAGAGATTTCCGAGTGCTATTCTTACAGCTTGCCTTACTAATTAATGTGCCCCTTTGCTACTGCTGCCATACCACATTCAGTCCAATTGGCCTAAGGCTTCTCTATAGAATAGACTCTTCCCACTGCTAACTGCTAAGCTAATTCTACTGCCGAGCTAAAGGCTCTAGAAAGAACAGCTTCTCACTCGGGTCACTAAACACCAAAAGACCGAGAGGCGCGAGCTGGCTTAACCCATTCCCTTACCACCAAGCCCGGATAAGCAACATCTGAAAAGGAAAGTAGAATCCCTGGCTTGTGTAGCCTATGCGAAGCAATTCTGCTCAAGGCGATCAGTAAATAGAATAGCCGAATTCCGGGATCGAGCCCACATCTGGCTTAAGAGAAGCCCTTAGCGGCTTAAAAATAGGAATTTCCAAACTTTCTATAGAAAATAGAACCTGATGCCATGGAGGGCAATGGTTGAGCTTTATTCGCTCCCGGAGGAAGGGCTGTACTTACCATTGATCAAAGAAGGAAATTTAAACCAACTCAGCCTTCTTCCGGAAATGACGAATGGAAGGATGGCCTATATAGCTAGCTGCTATTTCCTACTCATAAACCCCGCCTATCGGCTAAGCCGCCTATCCCTCACAGATAATAGATTAGTTGGCCCACCCGCCGGCCAATACGGATGTTCGGACAGATGAGAAAGATTACCTAGCCCCTTCTGCAATTGGTATGTTTCCCCGATGGAGGAAGCGGTCATCACAAAGCATGAAGAGGGGATAGACGGATAGACCAGCCCTAGGGATGACGGGAGAAGGAGCCATTCCGAATAATTATTGGAGATGGGGACTATCTGTGACAATTCTCCCCCACTCAATTCTTCGACGCCCTCGTCGATGCCTTCATCTTCCTCTTATTCCGGAACGCTTGAATTGATTCTTCCTCGTGCCGCAACGGCTCCCAGCTTGCTTCTCACTCGGGAAGTCCTCTCCACTTCACCAAGTACTCGACCTCTTCAGCGCCACTTGGAAGTTTCTTCACTCGATCCGCCATGATGATGTCGACTCGCTTCTTAAAGGATGCATGTGTGGGCGTCGACACATTCCTTGCTTGATCTTCAGGGTCGGCATGACAAGGCGTTTACGGCAGCTCACATGAAAAACTGGATGAATCCTTAGCCACGAAGGGAGCTGCACTCGATAGGACACCTTACCAAGGATAGGAAATGGGCCTTCATATTTGCGAACAAGTCCTTTGTGCACTTTGTTGCGAAAGAACTTGAGTTGGGCTGGTTGGAGCTTCACCAGCACCATACGCGGCAGCAGAAGGGCAGCAACATTCGGAAGATAGTAAACACTCACAGCAATAGAAGGAGAGGGATGCTCACGCACGCCCACTACCAGAAAGCCGAAGTTAGAAGGAAATGGGAAGGCCCAAGCCCAAGACCTCCAATCCGAATCCGAAAATACCTTTTAGTCGGAAGAATCTACATTGGAAGGCCTGTGTGAAGCATTCCGGAAAAGTCAATTAACATACCACTGGAATACCCCTATCGTAGATCAGAATCATATGGTAAAGGTCCCGGCACTCCGTCCATACTAGGGCTAGCTCGACTTAGATCGAAGTTCCATGCATCGTCCACAGAATAAGACTACCAACGATTCGGCATCCCACCACCTCATAAAAATCCTTATTAACATAAGCTAATTATGCCGTCTGCAGGTCCTCAATCTTCACGCGAAAGCCCTCGCAAACAAAGGAGACGCTCATTTCGACCACCCTGTCGAGGCCCGGAAGGAACTTGTTAAGCCATAGAGTCTTGTTATTCCCGCCTGCTGCCCGCACCTCATTCATTTTCATGAATGTCGTAAGTGAAAGGTGTTATTAACATAAAGTTGTTTGATTTGCCAGCCTTGGCCTAGAGCAATGGAGAGGACTGTTCGTATAGTAGTTGGGTTTGACAACCGGCTCATAAATATGCCCGCTAAGAAAACAGCCTTCTCGTGAAAGTCCCTCAGTGGATTAATTGTTGTTTGTGATCTTTCCGATGAAACCCTAAGGGAAGGATTTCAGTTCTCTTGTCAAGGAAAGAAAGACTAAGTAAAGGCAGACAACGAGGCGAAGATAGCAGACTTGCCTCGAGACAGGAACATAGCATAGGGACATTGCTCCGGACTAGTTAAGTAGTTGAGCCCGACTCCTCCGCTTGGCTTACTCTTCTTTGCCTTCTATATATTGGAACGTGCCATTTGATGAAGGAAAATGAAAGTTTCGATTTCACATTGAACTTATCACCTCGAATGGCATTGATGGCATTCATAGGCTTGTTTGAAGGGCAAATCCCACAGCTCGACTGAAAGAAAGGAGAGAAAAACCAGTCTTAGCACGTTGTTAGAGTTATATCATCAACCCTAGCTATTTCATCAGGCACACGAATCTCACTCTAGAAATGGAATTTCTTTCTTTTTTCATAGACACCGCGGCCCTTGTGTTAAAGTAGCATCGAGTTTCGCTTGGAAACCGGCAAGTTTCTAGTTTCCAAATAAGTGGTACCTTTCCTTTAGAGTCCGGTAGGTCAATTAAGACTCTGAAGTTGCCTAAATATCTTCCTTATCTGCTGCTGCCTTCCTCCCTTCGTCTTCGGCTTTCAGAGTTGTGAACTAACCGCAGCCAGACAAAAAAAAAAGTCATATTGTCAACTAGGGAAATTGGCACAACCAGGCATCTTAAACATTGATAAGGTAAGAATCTGGCTTTCATTAGCCTTTCATCCGAATGGCAAGGCTTGCTAACTAGCAGGATCGGTTATGCCATAAGTAAAAAGACTTTCAAGCACCTTCGGAAGATTAAGGCACAACTCCTAATTAACTCATTCTCACAACAGTGAGTCGATCGGGAACACCTAACTAACACTTGCACCATTAGGCAACCTATCGGACAAGGTCACTGACACGTATTGAAACTACAATAAAACAATAGTCACTCCTAGTTTGAGTCGTCGAAGGCAAGGCAGCGAGTGAAGGTAGAGGAAGAGAAAAACTATTAAGACGACTTTTAGTTACAAGCCCTTATAGCGTAATTAAGCCAACCAACAAGCCAATTGCACAAAGGCCTTAAAAACTATAGTAGCGGCTAGCTCACTAACTGATATAGATGCTGCTTCTGAAGCAGAAAAAGCAGCACTCAAAGATGAAAAGCAACGAGCAGAGCTTTACGAAGCGAGCAGTAGACTACTTTACACCTTGCTAATGACATAAGTAAAGACACCAGCTTCAAAGCCCCTAGATAGTAATACGTAAGAGGAAGGTGACTAAACAACTATGCTACTATTCGCACCCCAAACCTAGAACCGATTACTTGAAATCCTACTAAGGGCGGGCATTATGATCAGCAACTCACTCTCTGGAGAATTTTATTGCCGCATGAAGGCACTCGCAGCATTGACCGGAAAAGAACACCACCGAGCCCTTTAAAGCGCTGGCATAAAGATGCTGCCCGAGACAACTTGCTGCTTTATTGGTTGATCTTTCCTCATGTTTTCGATCTCCTGCTGCTAAGCTAAAGTCTCATTCTATAAGAAAATTTCCTGTCCCATCTCCTAATGGAAAGCCCGTGTTTTTCGCCTCAATGCCATTGGCTTTCATTAAGTCCAATGAAAATCGTGAGACTTGCAAGAAAGAGCGTCTTTTTGGCCTGCATGCCTTTTTCCTTCGTAACTGTCCATGAAAATAGTGCCAGTTTTATCCAACCCCGTCGTAAGCATATTCTAAAGCCGATCTCCTTTTTTAAGCCGGCCCGGTTTATAAAGTGAGAGTAGTAAGATATTTTTCCCGGCAGTTGCTATAGAATGGAGTGAGTTTCGCTAGCCCATTAATTAGGTTATCACCTCTTCGTGCTATTAAGAAGAAGGAGTAGCCTTTCTCTCCATATGCTTGTTCGAATCGATACTTATTTGAATAATGTCAGCTTCCCCCCTCTTCTTTCGTCTATGTTTTGGGTAAAGCGGCTAAATCCTATGTAGAAATTCGCTACGTGAAAGCTAAAAGCTAAGCTAATAGAATCCGTACTCCTTTCTTTTATTATATCCCTCGTCTCCCATAGCCAATGGCTCATTCGCTTCCTGGAGAGCTGGGATAAGACTCAATCAGCCGGTTCTTTCGGTTCTAGAGAGTCAAATCTATCTCATCTTATTTAAAGATTAGAAAATGCCATTCATCAAAGCCCTCACTGTGGTCAGTCTGCTTTTCTGCTCATCAAGCTAATCAGTAGCCTGCCTTACGGCTAATTTCCAATGTTAACCAAAGCGCTAATCTCTTCTAAGCCCTTCGCCTGCTAACTCATTAAAGTAAACAAAGTCAACCGTGTGATAGAATGCTTTCATGCCCGGAATGACTTCCCGAAGGAAAGGACTTAGCGCTTGAAACTCCTAGCTCAACTAGCGCTTCGCACCTTGCTTGACTGCCTTTTCACACTCATACTAGGAGTCAAAGAATGAACTCTTTACTGAGCTATTGCATAAGAGAGAGCAGAGCTCTTTCTTTAGTATGAGATATCCTCCCACATCCGATCATGGTCCATCTACTTCTTCCTCTATTGATTCATGTGCTATATGCTTAACGCAGGGAAGTCGGACTCTAGAAATTCCTTTTCACTGGGAACAACTCCTGGTTCATTAGTTCAAGCGGAATCCAATACCTGTAGTGCCTCACTTTCCTGAAAGCAGGAAGCACCGCATTCTTCTTATTATACGAATACAAGCTGCTTGCTTATCGGCTGTTGTCACAATTGAATCAGAATTAGCTACGAGAAATAAGAATATCGTAGTAGAATCACAGGCAACATAGTGGCTGTGACGTGAACAGCGCTTCGCTCCTCATATAGGCTGCACCGTGCTGACCCATTCCCATTCAATCTGTAGGGAAAACTCCTACCCCAACTAGAATGCTTTTTTGCAGTTATTGTTTTGCTCCTCATTAAGAAGCAAACCCCATTCCGAAGATCGGTTCTGAACATTCTTCCTGTCCGGGGTATCTTGCTATTCTTCCTTAAGTTAGGAGGTCGGCTAGCGGAGAAAATGGATTCAATTCAAGAACTCTCTCTTTCGGTCGAGTGCTTTCATCCCTGTAGAACGAGTAGAGCTAGAGCTAAATGATTGCTTTTGGGCAAGATCGGTGGTTTATCGCCTTGGGTGAGATAGAGATTCCTAAGAGGATTGAGAACGCATCTCTCGGGCTAAGCTCCTGGGGAGAGGAATAGGACTCCGCTAGGCTGCCCTGAAGTAGCTCTTTGAGAAGCTAAGTTTCGAAGTTCAGGAGACCGACGTATTCCGCTCGACTTAATAAATTCTTCTATTCCTTTCCTGAATTAAGAGCAGTAAGACTTCATTTCTTTCTCTATATAAAGAGATCCAATTCTCAGTCTAAGGGCGTTAAGCATACGCAGGAGGGAACGAACGAAACCAGAATGATGCTCCTAATGATCCAACTTATCCGCCCGCCTTTCCTATTTGCTTCAATCAATTGGATTTGGAACAGCCCCCACTTCTTACCTACTCCAGTCTCTCTAAGCTAAAAAATGACCAATGGAATCCCAATCCCAATAGCCCTTTAGAAGCTGAACCGAGACAGTAGCCTTTGTGCAATCCGCCTTGCTTGCCTTTGTGATACAAAGGTATTTTATGCTTAACTATGTCTATGCTGAGTCCAGGCATATCATCGTAGGACCATGCAAAGACATCCTTGTATTCTTTCAAAAGGTCAATCAGGCTTGTTCGTTCTTCGAGAGTCAAAGTGGTTCCTACACTAACCTCTTGGGGTTCGTCTGCGGTCCCTAAATGAATGGGTTGGGTTTCTTTCATTACGGGTTGAGCCTTCCTTTCCTCTGATCTCTCCACCATTTCCAAGAGTTCAGGAGGAGTTTCACCATAGGTTTCTTCCTCATCTACCTGCATGAGGCAGTAATCATTGGAAGGGGAGCTAAGGTTGAGAGTTCCGCATATAATTCGGATATCAGACTACCATGTATAACACATAATTTCTCCACCGATTCCTTCTAGTCGAGCCTCTCTGTCTGTCATTATACCCCGATAAGTAGAAAGAATTACAATCCCCTCAAATTATAGGAATTCGTTGATAGTTAGAATAGATTCGTAGACCGGGTCGACTGATCCGTTTCAAATTGAAAACAGTTCTATGGCCCTGAACCCATACGCCTTTCTGTAGGTCTTACTGTAACTGGTTTGTCTGGAAATATACGTACCCACATTTTTCCACCGCGGCGTGCATTTCGTGTCATTGCTCGCCGCCCTTTCTATTTGTCTAGATGTGATCCAAGCGGGTTCAAGCGCTTGAAGAGCATATCTACCGAAGCAAATACGATTACCTCGATAAGATATTCCTTTCATTCTTCCTCTATGGTGTTTACGGGGGTTCTAGTTGATGGTTGTTTATCAATTCCATCTCTACTACAGAACCGGACATGAGAGTTTCTTCTCATCCAGCTCCTCGCCGATTAAAAAAGAATATACATGTATTTAAGCGAAAGACTGGAATGGGAAACAAAACGGAAGGTTGGCAGAAACAGAATCCCTCCACCTGACATGGAAGAAGGAGTCTTATGGAGTTAACATGATCAGTTCTTCAGGCAGTAAGAAAACTCAGTCTAGCTCTAGCAAGCAGCAGCAACTAGACCCAATCAGAACCTCGCTTGGCCACATTTCACATACCCAGTAGCTACACTAAGTAATTACCGCCAGTATGGTTCCTTTTGCACCGATGGAATCAGTGGAAGATTCCGTACCTGAAGAATATGATCAGCAGTATCAACAGCTGGAGTTGCAAGAACTCGCTGAAAGCCAACTCATGAAGGAGAGGAGGATCAGGTTTGCCAATAGCAAAAGAAAGATAGATCCGTCTCAGCTCATTATTCCTCTAGGAACCAAGGTTCGTCTGCATCTGGAAGAAAAAGAGAATTCGTCAGAAGTTTGTATGCTATACCCCGGGGTTAGGCCTCCTCTCAGGAATAGGCCAGATTTGCACAACGTCATCTCTCAGATGGGGGAAGAAGGAGAATCTTCAAAACAGCTCCAGCTTACCTTACCCCTTTATCATAACTCCTCAAGAAAACATGTCACAGCCTCTTAATTTTCCTTATGCCACTACCTCTGTTGCCAATGCCCAAGGCCCACACTTCTTACCCTTCGTCATATCAGTTCCCAAAGGCACACCCTAGCCCGTTTCCTTTTTCTATCTTTTACCTAACTCCATGAGCCATCCTACTCAAAATCAGTCATCATCATCACGTGTCACTACCATACCAGTATCCCACACTGTCAAACCCATCACAATCCAATTCCCACAAAAATTCCCCTATGAGACCGACCATCAAGTACCCTGGAATTCAAATCTGGAGGCTGTCGCATCCACAGGAGAAAGGATTGAGCCTGAAGTCGCAGAAATCGGGGGAATGACAAGATCCGGAAGATGTTATACTCCGGAGGAGCTGGAATTAAGAAGAAAGAAGGGTAAGGAAAAGGCAGGTGAGGTTCCCATTCTGGAGGAAACCGCCAAGAAAGCCGTAACAGAAGAAGAAATTGCTGAATTCCTCAAGATTCTCCGGAAGAGTGAATATACTGTGGTAGAACAGCTCAATCGAATGCCTGCACAAATCTCCATTCTGGGTCTCCTAATGGCATCGGAAGTGCATCGCTCAGCATTGTTCAAAGTATTGAATGAGGCACACGTGCCACACAACATCTCTCTTGACAAATTTGAGCATCTGGTAGGCGCTTCAAACACTATCGCATTTACTGATGATGAGCTCCCACCTGAGGGTACGGGACACAATAAGGCCTTACATATCCAAGTAATGTGCAATGAAATGGTGGTAGCAAGAGTGCTGATCGATAATGGCTCAGCCATCAACGTATGTCCATTGGTCACTATTATGAAGTTAGGAATTGATGAGTCAACCATCCGCCCCAGCGACATTACAATTCGTGCCTTTGATGGGTCGAAGAGGCAGATTCTCGGTGACATCGATTTACCAGTGGAAATAAGGCCTTACACTTTTGAGGTGGAATTTCAAGTGCTGGACATCCCCGAAACATACAACTTTATCCTAGGACGTCCGTGGGTTCATTCTGCAGGGGCGGTCCCCTCAAGCCTTCATCAGAAAAGAAAATACATCGTTCGGGATCATCTGGTAACAGTTCATGCAGAAGAAGACCTGACAGTCCTCCGATCCTCAGCAATTCCTTACATAGACGTGGAGAACGACATAGTCCGTAATGCGTGGAGCGCATTCGAGCTTGTTCAAGAAAATTATGTCGCAGAAGGATCAGTCCCAGCAAGACCCAAGATTTCCGCCAATAGCATGATGGTTGCTAAGGTGATGTTGAACAGTGGTTATAAACTCGATTCTGGGTTGGGTCAGAATTTGCAAGGAAGGTTGGAGCCGATACAGGTGAATGACAAGAAGGGCCCCTACGGGTTAGGTTTCAAACCCACCAAGAAGGACAAACAGCAAGTAGCCGCCCAGAAGAGGGAGAATAAGCTTGCCAAGTTAGAAGAAAGAACTCCTGTCAGTAGAGGTCTCGGGAAAATTCCCTCTCTCTCTATCACATTTCCAAAAGCAGTCTTTATCCCTCAGCCAGAGATTCAGATCTCAGCAGAGGACAAACCAGTTCAAGCTCAGGCACCAGAAAAGAGAAAAGTACAATTGGATCAGGAGTCTTTGGCCCAAGCAAAGAAGTCCCGTGATCTGAAAGAAGTATTTGACTATGATGAAGTACCTGAGGAGGTCTTGCAATGGAGATTTTCAGAAGCAGAGGTGGCCGCTATCCAGACTCCGTCCACTTCCCAGATCAGTAACACTATTCGCCCTGCAGCTCCAGGGGAAAGGATCCAGAACTGGGGGATCACCCCTCTTCCTTGCAAGAGTCGGGGGTAACCGGAAAGACTAGTATAAAAATCCTGAATAGTCATGCCTTCGACTAAACAAAACAGGAGCATTTTGAACTGTGAAGGCATTATCCTATGTACATATATATAGTGTGATGCATTTCATTCTCATGTTTTGCTAAAATGTGAAATGTTTTATTTCCTTAGGGAATCATATAATTCAACAGATGACCAAACGGATATCAGAGACAATCCTTCTTTTGAGTACAATTTCGACATCGAGCTTGATGACGAGTCCTCAGGATGGCCGAAGATCAAAACCTAAATGTGCCAGGGGTTGGTTGATCATCGAAGCCAGGGCAATAACGATGAAGGAATTTGAGCGCTGATGTAGCTAACAGCCGCCTTCATAGTCGATTCATTAGGGTCGTCACCTTCTACCCAACTAGTGGAAGTATCCACCGTTTTCTTTGTCTGTTAAGCCTCACAGCTATGGGACTTCCTAAATAAAACTGCAATCGTAGTTTATCAACCACTCACAAGACCACCGAGATCTTCGACTTAGCTCCCAAAGGTAATCCACCCCCAACCGGGAGCGGAAGATAACGAAAGGGAGACAAAGTCCTAACTAAATCATAACACAAGCCATCTATTCAGTCGAGTCGATCCGATTCGTTCTTATCTATAGATAACGCAAGAGAGAACTTATGACTTCGCGGATGGAGAGGGATTCGAACCCCCGGTATTCCTATCAATACTTCGGTTTTCAAGACCGACTCTTTCAACCGCTCAGACATCCATCCCCTTCGCGCTTCGCCCGCCCTATCTATCCGCGCGCTGGCAGGTAGGGGCTTATCTATGTGATTCGCTACGCTTGCTTGCGCCTATCGGCGGCCTGCCGGTTAGCGAAACTTTTCCGGTAGTACGAATCGCTACGCTTCGCTTCTTTCTATATGATAATATGCACCTTGGTTGCTGCGCTCCCTGCGGGTAATATAAAGAGAGTGAAGAACGCCAAACAAAAAGAGTGATTGAGTCCGACTCAAGCGAGTGAGTGAAAGGCGTGGCAAGAGAGCGAGTTCGACTCGCGAACGATCAGCAAGTGAAGGACCGATCCTGCCAGTACACTGGTACTTGGCGGCTCACGAGCAACATATAGACTAAGGTTGCCCATCACTCCCTCGCTCTTTTTTGAAGGCCCTTTCTATTCTCTTTCTAGTATGGTTCCTCCATAAGAACACTGAACGCCCAGCTTCGCAGAGCAGCTCTCTCCCCAGCCCACAGCATAGTGTGGAATCTGGATCGTTTCATCGAGCACCATTTCTTTTAGATAGAAAGGTGTTCTGACTCTATTGGATCAAGTCATAACCTACGCCTTCTACTAGTATACTACTATGGAGAGACTAAGCTCTATTTCAGAGATTGGACTCTCTTTACTTTGATTAGCCCCTACTAGTAAGAAGCTGTTCCCGAGCCAGGTTCCCTGGATCCACGTGTTCCTAGTAGGCCCTAAATGGATGATCAAAGAAGGAGGCTCTATCTATGTCATCCTATATAAGGAAAGAAGCCCGCCCCTGACCTAAATGGATGAATGAAGAAGCGCGCCCGGGTAGACTTCAAGAGCTCTTGCTCTGCGTATCCTCCTACTTATTATTCTGATTCTGGGGGTCATAAAAACATACGAACCGCCTACTCTTTAAAGCCCTACCATTCTATTTAATAAAATGAAAGCTGCTTGCCCTCACTAATAAAAAACAGCAATCCCTCCCCTTCTGTTACCTACTTTTACTCATATCTTCGGTATACCTCAATACAAGACAAGCACAGGAAAGGAGATTCAATCAAAACCGGGCTATCGCCCTATCTAAGCAGGTTTCCCCTCTCCTCTACGGAAGTCATCTTTTAGTCTATTTCAGTTCCTGTGTCTATCGCTATCGCCCTATTCTCTCTCAATTGCCTATCCTTTATAGATGAGGGGGAGTACCTTAGCAGTAGCTTCCAACACTTAAGATTGACCTCCTCAAGTGCCAGATATCAATGTTTTATGAATTTCATACGGGTTAAGTTAACTTATTACTTACCAAAGAAGTTTACTGAAGGAACTGACCTAAGCATAGCTCTCTCTCTCAAATACAAATGCCAAGAAAGCCTTGGATAAGTGGAAAAATGCCAATCATTTCTCTTTTAAGGCGTTTGTCCTACTTCTAGTATCAGTCCTCCAGCCTATCGAAATTCGTGTTTTTATTAACCAACAACACATGCACTTTGTTGGCACTAAAAAAAAGTTTTTCAATCCACTAGTGCAACTGAAGGAATTACCTCTTCTGAACCGGAACAAGAAAGAGCTCATAACCACTGCTTGTGAACAGCTCTCCTCAACTGAAGGCGCACCTACTGTTACTAGAAGTCTAGTCTCTCTCAGGTCCAGTTTCGATCTCGAACTAACTTACTTTACTTAATAGGCCGGAAGAGAGAGATCAACGACGGAGCTACTAGCTACTAGTTGGAAAGGAAAGGACGAGACCACCTTTCGTACATTTATACTGGTCAAGACATTCGAATAGCGAACGAAAGACCAGGAGATTGGATCTAGAAAGCACTTCCAGCAGGGTTGACGGCTGTGTGGCCCTCATTCAGCTGGAAGTAGGAAATCAATCCCGGCACGACCGATGACTTAGTCTCCTTCTCCGCTTCGACTCAACCACCTAACCTCTTAGAAAAGATCCGATAGATAGCAGCTACCTAAGGCGCTTTTTAGCCCTTCACCAATCACGGTCTTTCATCTAGTAAGTCCTAGTACTATGTTCTCCAAGCTTGACTAATAGAATAGGCAGGCCTTTTCTTTTAGAGAGCAGTAGAATTAAGGGTTAGCTCTGCCTTGTTGTGATAGGGGGGTGGGGGGTGACCGATCCGGTCAGTCAAAAAATAGGATAACAAAAAAAGGTGTGTCTGGTCTGGTGTAGCTAATGTGACTTTCTTGATCTATAGTTCCTCTTCTTTCTCTCTCTTGACCAATGCTCCGGCTTCCCTCACTCAAAAGATCAGCCGTTGTGACACAGGTGTTTCGAGGTAGGCCGTAGATTGAATAGAGAAAGAAGGGATTTGACAGATTTCGCCCCAACCTTCTATAAGGCCACTGCTATCTCTTCCGGCTCTAAGTGACCTGACTACTTTCATGCTTCGAATGAGAAGTTGCGCTTTCGATCTTGTTCTCAGCTCCGGGTCTGGTCCTTTAGGCGAGGCTCTTTACTTTACAGGGTGGTTCCGGTTCAGGAATTCGTGGTTGGCTTACTTTTGTTTGTTTGGTTACAGTTCATGCCCACTCGTCATGAACCCCCGCCCGCCCCGACGCTGAGTCGGAACTCTTCCTGTAGAAACCTCCTTCAACTGATTCAAGTGATTCAGTCAGTAGGAAAGTCAGTAAGAAAGTAAGATGCCTCTCCTGCAGGCCGAAACATTTCCTTTGAATAGATGCCCATAAAAAAGAGTGAGCGCTCACTCTTATGGGGCCCACCCAATTTTGTTGCGAAATATCACCTTTTGGAAATCTCAAATAAAGTCAAGTGGGAGTATAGGTTTTTTTGAAAACCTCCCCCTTCTCCATTATTCTAATCATTGAATTAGGTAGGACACTCGCCCTACTTCTAAGGATAGATAGAAAAGGTGGGAGAGGGTTTCACTATCTCTTTTCTTTCCTGACTTCTTTTTTTTTTTTCTTTATGCCGGAAAGACCAGTAAGTGGTTTTGGCATATCTTATGCAATCGATTGATTCTATCAGGTCCATTCTTCGGTAGTGCATAGGCTCCGGCTTCTTCCTCTAGCCGAGCCACTACTTGCGTGTGTGTAATTCATGGCAGTTTTTTATTTTATTATGGAGCTATTCTCTTTCTTGGATTTTATTATAGTAGAGAGGGTACTTTCTGATTTGAAAAAAGGGTTATATTACGATGTATACGATAGGATATATAAGAAGAAAAAAACTTTCTCTTGAGCGATTGATCTTGCCACTTAGAACTGGTAGGTAGGTCTGTCTTTCTCTGGATCCCGCTGAGCTGAAAGACATGAGACATACATAAAAAATCGTTTAGATCCGGACCGGGCTCTCGAAAGCTCATGTGACCGGAGGTGGGGCTGGAAAAGCATGTTAATAATCACCGCAGGCCCTTATGCCCCGAGTGCTCAGCTTCGCCCCAGAAGTGGAACTAACTGGAGGGTCGGTATGCGAAGAGAGGTCTCCCTTGTAACAGGAGTGAAGAATGACCCGACCCGGCCACAAGAAGACAGGCAGAGTGGCGGGGCAATGGTACCAGATGTTAAGGAGAGAGAAGTCAGTTGGTCTCGATGAGAGCCCAGGCGAGTCTCGTGTGTGATAGTCTGACCCGGATTAAGGATATAGTTCCCTTCCTGGTCTGGGTTAGGGTTCCAAACCTGCCATATCCCTTAAAGCCCCAGAGCTCGAGGTCTACTTCTACCTAGATACATACAGCTTGCCTTACCACCATTTCAGAGCCAAGCCTCCTTTTCTGATAGAGGGGAGTGAGAAAGAGATTCATTTTCGGATCGCCTAATTCAATAGCTCAAAAATAGGTGGAGTTCGCCCTTTGAAGCATAGTTTAGTGTTGCAACAGGGGGGTTGTTCAGCGAACGGGAAGCAAACAAAGTATCCATACCAACATTGAAGGCTTCGCAGCTATCCAGAAGAGAGCCTTACTCTATAGGGGTGCTAACGCTTTACTAATAGAATCTAAAGTAAAGGCTCTTCTTCTGTTCTACGAATCTAACTAATCTATACTACTACTAACTATAGTCAGACTAGGTCTTCTAGAGTGAACTAGCATAGTCTAGTTTCTATATTTCGTGCTACTAGAACCATAAGCCGCACTATACTATACTTGACTGAACCTCCTTACGCCGGTTCAAATAAGGCAATAAGAGAGGACTGACGCGTCAGCTTCGAGGGCGCCTTTTCCTTAAGCCCATCTAAGGTCAGGGAAAAACCGCTTTATTACCAATTAGAAGGAAGAAAGGAAACGAAGTACGCTTTGGTGAGCGATAAGCAGCCAGGTATAGGAGAAGGGGCGGTTGGCTTAGTAAAGATAGTCAAAAGTTCCACTTGGTGAATAGTGCCCCGGCTCGGTTGAGTAATGTAGTTCGCTCGGCTCGCAGCGGACTTGTTCTAGTGGAAAGACATTTCTCTCTGGGAAAAACACATAAGATTTGTTCGCTAGAGCTCATCACTGAAGAATGGTGGCTTTACTTTTTGGAATTAGAGAAGAACTTCTTCGCATGGGCGGCGTACGTACAAGGCTGTTCGGACCCCCTCCCTCTTGTATGAAGTGCGTTGCCATCGTCTCTTTCTCCTTTGCCAGGTTACGTGGCATGGATTCGTCGATTGACGAATCGGATCTTGGCTCGCTGTCCCGCAGACGAACCAGTCTAGAAGTAGAAAGGGAAGGCAATAGAAAAAGGTCCCCCTTCCTCCCTCTGTTTGTCTTCTTCTCGCCGCTTTTCTCGTCCATCCTGCCCTGCGCCGCTTACAGATTCAGTTGCAGGTATCTAAGCATCTATTAGTTAAGGGGGTTGGGGCGCGAAGCGCAAACCGCTCTTCGATCTCCCGGTGAGTTGGACGGGAACGAGACACAGCGGGTTATCTATGGAGCATTTGAATTGCCCCTTTCTGTTGGAATAGTTGATAGTCTTCTTCTTAGGGGATTTTCTTTTTTCTTATCAACATAGAGTTGGAACTTAGCCGTGTAAGTTGCGAGTGGACCAGTGTGAAGCTTTAGCTTCGTTGCCGGCCAGAGCTCCTAGCCGACGACCGGCTACCCCTTTCGAGCTCAGCTGACCCCTTCTTGATTCAGTTTTTTCCCTATTTGAGATAGATGAATCAATGGAACTTTGATCTCCGGTTCCTGCTTGGTAAATTCCTGGAAGGCCCCTATTAATGTAATGATTGAACAATCAAGTTTGCCGCGACTACGAGCTGCCAGTGCGCGTTTCTTTGGGTCGCTACGCTCGGGGTCGAGAACTGGTTCAAAAGTAGAAGGTGGTCCAAAACGAGCTAACCCGAGTTTTCGAACGACGCTTTTCCCGTTTTTGAACATCACTGAGATAGGCTTTTCCCCGAACCATTGACCCTTGTTCGGGAGGGAGAAGTTGATTCATTCAATGGAGCTTTATTTGTTTGATCTAGTAAGGGGTTGTTAGAAATAAGCCACCGCCCGACGAAACAGCGGTTTACAACAGAGCGACCCGGGACATCGAGCGAAGAGCTCCAATGCGCGTATTCGGAGCTACGCGGATGCCGTAGTCGCAGAAGCCGGATCAACATCATGACAACGGCATTCTGGAAACTTTTAGGCCAGCCACAATTGGTCTAATGTCTGGGTGCGTATGGCGGTACACTGAGAGCACCTTTCAAGTCGGCTGACAAAGAAAGAAAAAAGGGTGTCGTCGTCTTTTTCCCGCTTTCACCTTCGATTGCGAAGGGATTTGAGGCCGGTTTTCAATTCGCTTCTCTCTCCCCGGCGAGGTTTGAACTTCGCGTGGTGGGAAGGCCTTCGCGATTCGCATCTTCCCGTCCAGCAATGAAAAAGGGAGCGGACAGCAAGTTGGAGGACGCTGCAGAACCACGTAATTGATCCATCTGCGCTATTCCCTAATTGAAGCAAGTTAGAAAGCCTTCAGAGCCTCAGCCCCTACCATTTTTTTAAGAAAATGAAACTTGATTACTTGACTAACTAATAAGGCTAGCAATCGCTCGTTTTTCTTATTAGCGGATGTTAATAATGAAAGACAGAACATCTATTAGAAGGCAATCCCCGGGGAATTCCTATCGATTTCCGATGGATAACAATCCATCTTTCTCGCTTTCGCTCTTTCTCCCAATCAATCGCGAGGGTTCCGGGCATGAGAACGCAAGTGCCGGAATCGAACAAAACGTCCGAACGTCCGAGGACGAAAGAAAAAATGCTCCGCGGGGAACTCCTTTCATGTCGGCGTATTCGTGCCGGTTAGACGTCGGCCATGAAATCCATCACTATACCGAGCAGATCACGGGCATTCACATCTCGGTCAAACGGAACTATGCGCGATTCTCTCGTGAATCGCCTTCAGCAGGGTATGGCATTCAGGGTCTGAACCCGGGGAGAAATCTTTCTTCATAGATACAAGACATTCGTTGCTGATCTAAAAAAGATCTTATCCCGTGGGCGTTAGCGGACGTTTTTCATTCTTCACCCGGTCCTTAGTAGCGTTTCCAAAGTCAACCTAACCGGTTACCTTTGTGGAAACGCGCTAAAACAGGCCTATAGGTTCGCCTTTCTAATAGAAGAAGAGTCTATAATTAGATAGAAGTCTATATAATTAGCCAGATCGTCTGAAGCATGAACAGAATCACCTTTGTTCCGAAGGCCTAGCGAATTAAGCGAGTTCCTTTTTTTTCAAAGGCGGTCCTTTTCTTTCCCCGGACCGATGACTCGCTTGTTCAGTACTGCTAAAACTATTATAGGAGGATGCCGTCCCCTCGAGACTACCAGTAGTTTCGGTTGTTGAATCTCGTGCAAGTAAGGTTGTGGTTGTATTGGCTGCAAGCGGAACGTAGGCGCTTTAGGTGTGTGTTGACCATGCACTCTCGCGTCATGTAATGTCGTATGTATGATAGAGGTGGTGTGGTGATTTACCTCAATGCTAATGGTTATCCCCAAGGTTCAACGAATGAATGAAGCTATGATCGTACCCGGATAGAGATGATGGTATTCCTCTGATGTCTCCAAGCCGGCCATAATAGAATCGATAGGCGAAGCAGCCAATAGCAGTCTGTTCTCGCCTATCGATAGATAGTAGGTTGCTTCCAAGCTCAAACCATTTGAAACGGAATTGCTACTTTCTTCTTGTTATTGATAGAGTGGTATTCTCCGCCCCTGTCAAATAAAGTAGAGGGGGAAGAGAGAAGGAAAAAGAGCAAAGGATTTACAAGTCTAATGGGAGAAGAATGGCTGACACGTTGACTGCCTTCGAGACTAGAAAATAGCACTATAGTACAAGATACAGAAAGAGAAGTCGACAGCGGCAGGGGAGACACTAGAATAAGAGATCGACAGTAGGGGCCGGGCCGCTCTTTTCTCAAGAGTTGATCGACTAAAGTGGAAATAAGAAGACTCTCACCTTTACTTATCCAAGCTTTTCTTTTAGTCGGTCCCTGTCCTTAAGCCCAGAGAGCAGAGCGAAATTCTCCTCGGAAGAGACTTTCATTTAAAAGATCAAAGTGGACTGCGCCCTTTCCAAAAATAAGGGTTTCTTTTAGTGAAGCTAGTGCTTTTGTATTGGGCACTTTATTCAATTAGCTTGTTTGGAGTGCTCGGCTCGCTTGTTAGCAACTATTCTGACTGGTTAAGAAAGACAAGTTGAAAGCAAGACGCTGACTTTCACAGCAGAGCGGAAACCGGGAGGGGGTGGAGGAGAGAAGGGACTCCCCCAAGAGAGGCCCGAGCACAACGTCTTCATGAGTTAAGTGTTCCCACCTTGGGAGCTAGGTAAGATAGTAAGGCCTGCTTTGTTGAATATCCTTTACTGCCTTCCTTTATCAGACAACTATTCGAGTTCCACTTTTTATACCGGGCAGAGCTGCAAAAGTGGCTTCACCCTCTTTGCCCGCCCTAAAAAGATCTTCAGAGAGGCGTTAACCAGAAGAGGTAGGGCCGGGAGGGAACGATTTCTGGGATTTATAAAGAAACTTTTAAAGGACTAGACTAAGGACACTGACTGACCTATATAAAGTACAGAGATAACCAATATGTTGTTAACGCACTTATGAGCCGGCTCTCGGAAGAGTTACCCTACCTCGGATAGGGACAAAGGGAAGGATAGCACCAAAGCGAAAGACCTACTTCAAGGCGGAGCAATAGACTTCATTTTTGAAGGAAGTATGGCATCAAGGCGCTTATCCCGCTAATCGTAGGTCTTGATAAGTACCTGACAGACCTAAGGCTTGGAACTGAACTTCAAGCTGGGGAAGTCAAGCAAGGAACTGATACGCGGCAAGCAAAGCACAAAAGGCACTCCTTAGGCCTCATCAATCGAGGAAGGAAGCATTCCAATCGTTGAAAAAGCCTTCTTGCTATTGGGCGGGCTTTCATCGGCCTTTGGAATATTTGATTGAATCAGAGAATCGGTTCTTACAGTGTCCGGAATGGGGCAAATAGCTTATACGAACAGGAGGGAGTTAATCGTAGAACAGAGAGAGGGGGGTTTGGATTAGTCTCTTAGGTTGGTCACGAATGCCCTCTTACTCTTTCTCGAATCAACCGGATTGGAAAGAGGGGGAATTAGGCTGCTGGTAGGTGGTAGGAGAGGCTCTTTGCGCCTTAGACGGTCTTGGCAGTAGGTTGCTAGAATGCCTTGTTCAAGAATCAACTGTGGCACTTGAAGAATCGAATACACTCTTCTTTGAAGGTCCAGATGAATTGAATTATACAAAAAAGAATAGGAATCAAATCCGGGGGGCAGCAGACGATTCTATGCTTAGAGAAGCTCTAAAAAGCAAGGACTGATTAGACGCTCCTACCTATCGTATAAGCCTACCATATAACAGATCTTCCAGCAATCCAATCCCTACCTATGCAGGGAATGAATTCATACTACCACACGCTCATCCAATAACTTCTTACCATAGGGTAAACCTCTCATTAGCAAGGAAAGCTGTTAATGGACATATCTCACAAGTAGTCGCTAGACTGACTAATTCAGTCTAATTGGCCTATAGGTCTTAGAGACTCTTACTAGTGTTAGTGTAACAGCAGCGTTGATAAGCTAGTTCCGTGCTAGCACTATCCATTGTCGGCGTAACGGGTGTTTTCTATACTATTCTTCGACATGTAATACCCTCTCCCCTCCCCCCCCAAGCTGTCTTCTTCCCCTAGCTGTCTAGTTTCTCTATCTCTCTCTCTCGCTACGCCCCTTACTCTTATAACGGGTTACACATGACATCTCCCTAAGAAGGATTTTAAACATATAAGAGTCGTGGCATTCTCCGCATTACCTTGCCCTACCTTCACGCACTCAAGGATCTAACTCTTTGTTGGGTAACTAGAATGGAAGGAAGAGAGAGAGCCTTGGTACGAATACCGGGGGATTCCCTTCTTTCGCCTTCTCCCGCCTCTTACTATACTTGAATCCCTAATAGGCCGTTAGCAAAGAATAGGTCGCGTCCGATTCCTATTCTGCCTTTTTGATTTGAGAGAGCCTTGGATTGCTTTCTTAGTGTGGCATCTTTTTGTTCGCTGTCCACTGGTGATATTCTCATATATAAATGTAGATAGAGAAAGAGGCTAAGCTAAGCCTACGTAACGCTATGGGAACAGCTTTTTTTGTCCGCTTTCAGCCCTTGTGAAAGAAAATATCATATGTAAGTAGCATCTAGAATAGAATCCAGAGCAGCTAAGAAAAGAAAATCGAGTAGCTTGCGGGCCGGTCGTCATTGCACACTAGCTGGTCAGTGGGGGTAAGAGAGTGTTCCCTTGGTGTTCCTCATTATCACCTACTCCAAACACGAAAGTAAAGAAAAAAAATCTGTCTACATAGCTCCCCTTTGAAGGTGGAGCTTCGCGGAGATCGTAAGTCAGCCAAGGCCTTAGACCGGAGCGCGTCCTCCTTGTGGTCCTTCTCTCAGCTTCTGTTCTTTCTGTCCCTCCTCGGTGCCTCTTCCTGGCTACTCCACTCCAAGTCGGGATGGGTGCCACAAACACAGCTTGTACTGGCTAAACATCTCCTGTCTGAACCCTTGACCGATTCAAAAGACAAATGCATAAACCCACATTGAAGAAAGAGATGATCGAGTCTCTTACGCCATCCTAGGCGGTTCTCCCGTAGCGTCTCTGCCGGCTACTTTCTAAGGTTCAGGTTTGTCTGCCTATCCTAGGTGACCATCTTCGTCTACTACAACTAGGGTTTTTTATTTGGGACAGATTTGTTTTTATCGTAAACTCGGAACTTTATCTAGCAACTCCTTAGCTACAACTATTTAACTCGGGCTAATTTTATTATCGGGCAAGTTGCCATCCGTTTGTTCAATACCCGAACTCTAGTAAGTAGCTTAATCTGTCGAGAGGAACCATCCCTACCGGATCGGACATGTAATCAGTCTTCTCCGCTTGAGAGGGAAAGACAGCTGCTCTGTGAACAACCCTAGTTGCTGGTCCTGCTCCTGCTGCTGTCTGAACTGCCACCTCTGCTCCAATACATAAGCTCCAGCTGAAGTGTTTGTTTTAATTCATGATATTAAATTCTTATTTTGAATTTAAATACGTGTAGTGTTTTGGTTGGAACAAATCCGCTATGATATACAAATTTGTTAGGATTTATGAGAAGAATGTGCATAACATATACTTCAAATTATGACATCATAAGAAGACTCAAGAGAAGAATATGATGATATTGAATAGAGAAGGAAAACACCATGATAACTTTTTTAGTGCTTTAATTTCACTATTTTTGTGTCTTTGAAGTTTAGGCTTGTTTGATGGATGTTTGGGGGAATGAATTTTTGTTTGGACCTATTTTCCTGCCCAAACTCCATCTCATCTCATTGGAGAGTTCCCTAGTCATTATTAATGGGACATTTTTGGTGATTCTAAGCAACAAACTAAGCATCCTTTCCCTGAAATAAAGTGATAGTATCACAAAATCCATGACAAAAAAGGCATCATCACTTTATTTGCAATTTAAGTTAAATATATATATGTATTGTAAATAAATTATTTCTTTGTAATAAATTTAATTCTCAAGTAAATAATTAATATTTAAATTTTCAATTATTTGTACCATTTAAAAACTCTTTTAAACATATTTTGGTTTTTTATGCTATTATGTGATCGAAAATAGGTAGTAAGGATATAAGAAAATGCACAATATATGTTAAATAATATAGAATTTAAAGTCAGTTCACAGGTTGAAATAACTTAAAATTTAAAGTCAGTTCACAGGTTGAATTGACTTTAAATTTAGTGTCGGTTCAATCCGTGAACTTACTTTAAATTTTAACTCTCTTTTTGAGTTAGTTCACCAAACCGACTTAAAAGCTTCTTTTGTAGTAGTGTAAGTACGAAATCAAAGAAAAATTCTGCTAGGAAGTATTGAGATTGAAACAATTAGATCACCTTCTAAAGGCATAACTAAATCTAGGAAATTTTCGGTCAAAAATTTTGATCTACATTGTTTTGTAGCCCACATTACACTTAAATTTACTATTACTTGTTATTTTGATACCGGGTGTTCTAAACACATGATTTGTGCTTGTTCTCTTTTAAAACTTGTGAAGATTACAATTACTTTCAATGATAGAATGAAATATAGAATTATGAGAAAAGGTGCAATTCAGATTGAAGGCATTTTTAGGTTGGATGATTTTTTATTTTTTCTTAAACTTAAACCATATCTAAAAAACTTCAGTCAAATTTATGAAAAAGACTATAGGGTAGAATTTACTAATAACAACACTATTATAACGATCTTAAAGGTAAGTATATGATTAATGGAACTAGGTCTTATGATAACTATTATTGTATTGATATAGCTCCTACAATTACTTGCAAACTAGCCAATAATGATTCTATTTCATTATGGGATTAAAAGATGGGACATATTAACCTTAAAGATCTTGTAAACTTCAGTGAAAAAGGAAATTGTACGTGTTCTACCTACACTTTTTGATATTGTAAATACATTATATAAACTATACAAACTTGGTAAACAAACTTGTTCTTTTTATAAGAAAATTAAACGAGTTAATGCAAGTGGAGTGCTTCAGTTAATTCAGAGTTTAGGTGGTAAGAAATATATCACTATCACTATTGATGATTTCTCTTGTTTTACATGGGTAAATTTTCTAAAAGAGAAATTTGATGCATTTAATTTCTTTAGTTCCTTTTGTCTTAAAGTGTAGATTGAAGTAGGTAATAAAATAGTCAAGATAATGAGACTAAGGACTGATCATATTAAGGAGTTTGAGAGATCAAAATATGCTAAACTCTACAAAGAGCATGGAATATCTCATAGGTTTTCTACACCAATCACCCCCAACAATATGCTAAACTCTACAAAGAGCATGGAATAGCTCATAAGTTTTCTACACCAATAACCCCTAACAAAATTGTATGATTGAAAGGAGGAATAAAGTGTTACAAAAAATGGCACGAGTTATATTACATGCCAAGAAAATCTCAAAGAGGTTTTGGGTTGAAGCTATAAGTTCCACTTATTACATAGTGAGTCATGTCTATTTATGTCCATGTATAAAGAAAACTCTCTGTGAGATATATAAAGGTAAGAAACCTAATATTAAGCATTTATATATATTTTGAAGTAAATATTACATTCTTAAAGATCATGAGCATTTAGGTAAATTTGACTCTAGAAGTGATGAAGGTATTTTTCTAGGTTACTTATTAACAAGTCATGCTTTTAGAGTCTTTAACTTGAGAACTAACACTATGATGGAGTCTATCAATGTGGTTGTAAATGATGTAGGTACTAGTAATCTAGTCATTGATGATAAAGATGAACCTTTGAGAATAAGTTTGTCTATTGAGGTACAAAATAATGAAACACTCACATTAAAAAGGTAGAATCCAAGATAGATGAAGAAACAGCCTTGGATGATAAGGATGCCATTCACAATGATCCAATTCAAAAAATGACCCATACTATTAAAAACCACCCAACTAAGGATATCATTGGTGACCCAAGTGTAAGCATGGTGACTGGAAGATAATAGGTAAGTGAGGTAACTTAACTTTGTTATATTACCTAAATAGAACTCAAGAATGAAAATAATGCTTTGAGAGATGAATCTTGGATAAAATCTATGCAGAAAGAGTTAGCTCAATTCACTAGGAATGATGTATGGGCATTAATACCTAGACCTAATGACAAAAATATCATAGGAACCAAATGGTTGTTTAAAATTTTTTTTGATGAATATGATGTTGTAATTAGGAAAAAAGCTAGCTTATTTTCCCAAGGATATAAACAAGTTGAAGGAATTGAATTTGATGAAAGATTTGTTTCTATAGCTAGGTTAGAATCAATAAGAATTTTACTTTCCATTGCATACATTATGGAATTTAAAATCTTTCAAATCGAGGTGAAACCTTCCTTCCTAAATGGTTTTCTTAGTAAAGAGTTCTATGTAAAACAACCCAAAGGCTTTGTTGATCCAAAATATCCCAAGCATGTCTATAAACTCAATAAGGTTCTTTTTGGTTTGAAATAAGCTCCTAGAGCTTGGCATGAAAGGATTACAACTTATCTCTTAGAAAACTGATTTAAATTTTTGAGGGGGAGTTGATAAGACCCTTAACATTAAGATCACCAAGGGTGATATATTTATTGCACAAATATATGTAGATAACATAGTTTTTGGGTCAGCATCTAATTGCCAAAGATTTTGTACACGTAATGACTGATAAATTTGAAATGCCTATGATGGATGAACATACATATTGTTTCTTGGTTTGCAAATTAAATGACTAAGTGATGGTATCTTTTTTTATCAAATCAAATATGTATATACTTTTATTAAGAAATTTATGCTTGAATCAAGTACCTAAATTTCTGTAGATTAGTTAGGTAAGAGTGTTGATCAAACGTTGTATAGAAGTATGGTAAGGACCTTAATGTACCTCACAGCTAGTAGACTTGACAATTCCTTTAGAGTTGGTTTTTATGCCTTCTATCACTTAGATCCTAATGAATCATATATTGAACATGTTAAAAGGATTATCATGTATGTTTCTGAAACAAGAAACTTTGGCATTTGTTTTACTAATTAAACTATCTATGAGATTAGTCGTTATACAGATGCATGTAGGATATGAAATTAGGATATAAGAAAAGGCACCTCAGATGGATACTTCAATATTGATAAAAACCTTATATCCTAGCATAGTAAGAAATAGAATTATATCTCATCATCTATTGTAGAGGAAGAATATATTGCTACTAGAAGCTCATGCACACAACTTCTATGGATGAAAAACATGCTTAAGGAGTATGATTTGAACAAGGTACTATACCCCTTTACTGTGTTAACACTAGTGCTATATGTATATCAAAAAATCATGTTCTACACTCTCGAAGAAAACATATAGACATTAGTTATCCTTTTTATTAGGGAACTAGTTGAAGATAAAATCTTATCCCTTGAGTTTGCACCTACTAAAAGACAATTAACTGACTTATTCACCAAGGCCCTTGATACCCAAAGATTCGAATATCTTAGAAGTGCCTTAGAAATCTATACTATAGCGTATTTTTTTCTTATTATTTTATTTTTTATTGTTGTTCCTTTATTTTTTTGCAAAGGGAACAAATATTTTTTCAATGATGAAATGGACTTAAAAAATTTACTTACACTTACAACCTTATTTTTTGTGACTTGACTTATTTTGTTTGACTTTTAATTGTATATTATTTTGACTTGTGCACATACATACATTTTCACATGTAATGATCCATGTTGACAATAACTTTTTCTCACACTCATTAAACACACATGTATGTCATGCTTAAAATTTTTGATTGCTCTTGTAAGACTCTTAGACTCTAGCTAACCTTGACTACAAGATTGTATTGAGCTCTATCTTTCACTTTCTAAAATTTTACTGTAGATAAACACTTAGTTTTGTGAAATTGAATACCCAAGGGTAGTTTTACATGATATGTAATACTTTTTCTTTCAAGTCTTTCATGATTTATCATAAATGCATTGATTGTCATACTAATGAAGTTCAAATATGTATCTAATTTTAGGTGATTCTCAATATGTCACTATATATGGTAGGGTGTTTATGTTGTTTGTCTTGTCAATATACTTATGTATTCAATGATGGTCAAAATTTGAACAAGAATGATTTTTCAATTTGTTGTGTGTTTGTCCATGATTAAATAAGTCAACTACCATTATTTTAAATAAAAACAATCAGTTTTTATAATTTGTTTACTTTATTTTTTATTTTTACTATTTAATTGGTAAGCCATAGGATTTAGGGGGAGCTAATTCATTTTTTCTTAAATTGTTTTTTGAAAAGTTGAATGTCAATCGATATAGATAAACTCAATCGATCAAAGTTTGAATAATGATCAATCAATAATATCTTCAATTGATCAAAGAAATACAAATTAAATACCCCCTCAACTTTTTCTTTCCCTCCCACCAAACCCTAACCTCCTTCTTGCCTCCCTATATAGATTTTTTTTTTCAATATCTCACAATTTTTTTATCCTAAATCCCTAAAGTTATATGCCTCAAAAAATTCATCTTTTTTGAGAAAATATTAACCCTCTTCTATCATTTGTTCTCCTTTTGGTCCAAAACTCTTTACAAACTCTTCCCTGTGTCAATCTAGTGTTTTCAAACACAAGCCTCAACATTTTTATCAAATCTTAAATAAGATGGTATGTGTTAATTTACTTCCCTCCAAGCATACTAGTAAGATAGGTTACTAATAATCGAAGATTTTACACTATATTTAAAAAGTAATTTCAATTAATGTTGGAACCATAATAAAAAAATGAAATTTTGAAACAAGTTAAGGTTTTAAATCCTAGGATTGGACTACCCTGTAGCTGTCTGATAACATAAATGATAATCGAAGTTGGTGTGCCACCAACAAAAGATTTTGAAACTATTCATTGTATGAGTCACATTGGATGGGCCATGGTTTCAAGATCCTCACCCCAAAAATCCAAGAAAAATATCGTTGATATTGGAATTAGTAGTGGTACAACTATAGATATCTTGGCTGATGATAAAATGGAAAACATTACTTCTTTTGATCTTTCTTGTCAGGAACTATTTGAGGACAAAGTGAGAACAAGAATGAACATTTTATCCAAAAAAAAAGGGAGCCATGCATACTTTTTATGAAGGTTTACACAATAAAGTTACCACCATGGTTGAGTGATAAGATGCCATGTTTTCTATGACAATCCTCTAAGTGATTAGCCTTTTGATAAAGTATTTTCAAATTTGTTTTTGTAATACGTCTAAATATTTTGACATCATCATGTTCTTAAACATTTCATTATGGTTTCAACTTATCATTGATGTTTGTCTGAATGTATATGCTACTTTTAATTTCTTTGAATACATGTCTGATTGGTCATACTGAATAACTATGCTTCAAAGTTAAATTTTTTTCATATGATAAAAAGGGAGAGAGTCATTAATAATGGGAGAGGTATTACACAAAGGAAAGAACATGAACATTTAATTTTTAATTTTTTGTCTATTACTAATTATTATGATAATGTTTTCTTCATTCAATATTACTATATACATTGTACTAATAAACAATGAGGCACTCGAGCCAAGTTGTTGTGCCTATTTGTGTATGTGTTTTTCAATTCATATGAGCATGTTGAGATTTAAGTAAAGATGGTTTTATCGAATCATATGATATTTCCACTATTGAAATTAAGACAATACATGTAATTTTATTTTTAATATGAGTGTTATGTAGTGAGAAAGAGATTTTATCACATGAATATAGCAAATGTATAGATTGTAAGGTTTATGATTGTTGGTGTTATTCATGAATAAAATGGTTAAGTGTGAATTAGCTTTTAGGCATGTTATCTTGTCCATTATTCAAAGCTGAAGAAATGATCAAGCTTCAAATTGATATCTTTCAAGTATACACTTATTCCTAAAACGTTTAGAATTGAACTCATACATATAGGAATATATTGTGTAAATATTGCCCGATTGAATGAGGCTGATGTCGATTGATCAAAGCTTTAGATCTATCAATGATAGATCATATTCGATCTATGTGCTCTTTAGTTGAAATTATTGGGAGTATATTGATCAAATTTTTGCTCAATCAATCTGGGATCCAAATCGATTGATGATTGATCATGTTCGATCTAGGTTCTCTCTGCTTGAAATTATTGAGAGTAGATTGATCAAAGTTATGTTTGATTTATCAAGATGTTAGATTGATCAATGATATATCAAGTAGAATCTTGCACTCTTAGGTTATGTTTAACTATTATTGGATCGATCAAAAAAGGTATCGATCTATCAACCTATTGGTTTGATCGATTGAACATGTAACTTTTTAGTATAAAATCCCTTTGTTTACTCGAGAAAATTTTGTTGATTACCATATTGCCTTTATTTAATACTATAAAATTAAATCTTTTATGAATAGAAAGGTCATTACACAATAAACTAGAATTAGATTTTTAATTCCCTATATAAAAAACATAATGCTCACTATTTTAACCACCACACTTATTCTATTCATCTTGCATATTTTCCGCTTTCTTTGTCAAAGTAGTTCTTAACTGCATCATATTTCTTTAGGTGTGTTTCGATTTAATTTTTCAAACATATTGTGTGATTATGTTTGATTTATTCATATGCCTAATTGTTTTTACGATATTGAGCTTTTGACGTTTGTTCTAAGGTTCACTAGTTGATTTAGTTTATCTAATTTATATTCTTGAATCTTCTAGTTATGATTTTTCATTATTACATCTGCTCTTGGACACATTTTGTACTTCGGTTATTTGTGCTAAATTTTTATATGCTTGTAGGAAAGAATCGATTGCTTGTGGGATGAGAGAGATTGGAACATTGGTTTGGATCTAGACACCTATTTTATGGAGATTGTCAAAGAAGGAATGCCTTGTAAGTATATTACATTAGGGAATTCATCTATTAAGGGTATTATATGACCTTTCTTTGTAATTGAAAATTCATTGTCATAGTGGATAGTTAGGTGGTCTAGTGGACAGGTGGTTTTCCTCTTAGGTCGTTATTGTGACTTAGGTTGTTTCCACCTAAAATATTAGTTGTCATATTTTTCTTTATTTTTGATTTCTGTTGATTACACATGATTTCCTATCTAGCCACTTATTATTTTTTAATTAGACATAGTAACCAAAATTGCATATTTATCCCTATGTAAACTAGATCCTTAACTTAAACTTTCATAGAGGAAGTAATAATGCTTGAGAATCATCTTTGCAGTTATGTTTCTAATAAAGCCATTTTTTTGGAATAACTAGTTTGCCACCTTTTTATTATTATGTTCAACAAATTAGTTACATCATCTTTGTTGAATCGTCCTAAATATAGTGGTTATGTTGTTTATGAAACTTGTTGTATGGCTAAATCAATTAATGAAAATTTTAAGCATACCTATGTGTCTTATGCTTTTCCTTTTGATTTGTTATACATTGATATTTGGACTTCATCAATGCAAGCTAGCACTGGTGCATGATATTTCATGTTAATTATTGATGACTCTACTGGATATTCTTTATAAAATACAAGGGTAAAGGTCAACCTGTTTTCCATTATTTTATATAAATGGTTAAAAGAAATTCTAAAACTAAAATAAAGGTTGTTCAGTGAGATGAGGGCAAATAATTTATGTTCTTGTCAAAACTTAGTAGTGTTGAGCTTCAGACTTCAACATCGTCTTGCACGTTCTCACACCTCCCCATAAAATGGAGTTGTTGAAACAAGAAATAGAAGGGTTATAAAGATGGGACTTTCTTTACTTATTCAAGCGTATATGCCTCTTATGTTTTGGATTAATATATTTAGATCAATTGTGTTCACTCTAAATATACTACTTTCCAAGTCCATTAGTGATTTGGGGGAGTAACATTAGCCATTCCTTGGCTCAATCTTTTAGCATAAATGGGAAACACTACATTTTGAGCTGTTCCTCATTGGGTGGACCAATGGGGAATATTTGGACTATTAAGCAGATGTCTCTAATAAAAGACAATGAGTATTTATTAGATAATTCATTGAAAGATGTCTCTAATGAAAGACAATGAGTATTTATTAGGTAATTCATTGAAAGATGGTAACATGAAAAATGAATATTTCTCAATTCATAGTTTCAAGTAGCCTCACCTAATTGGATTTAGGCAATAATAGTGCCAACTACTGGCTTTGCATAATCATTCAAAGTTGTTTTCCCAAGTGGTGGATTTTCCCCCATATTTGTTGGTTTAGGTGCAGGGTCAAGGTCTGGTTCAAATAAAGGTTGTGAGATCTATTTATATTATTTATATAAGGTACGAAAGGGTGCCCTAAAGATCACCTACCTCGCATAAACTTATAAAAATAGAAATTAGATTACCTATCAAATAGAAAAAAATAAAACATATATAAAACAATATACAAATATATGAAACATTACATGTTTTTATATAGAAATAATAAACACAAAGTAACTAAAAGAATATAACGTCACACATGTTAGTAAAAAAAATGAATTATACAAGAATTAATTTAATATGCAAAAATACTAGCATAAAGTAAATAAATTAAAAAATAAAACCAAAATTTAAAATAAAGAAAAAGAAAAAGATTTTTTTCAAATAAATAAAATTAATATTTTTTAAAAGAAAGGAATATATTTTTTAAAATAAATAAAATATTAAAATTTTCAAATGTTTTAAGATTTTAAAATATAATTATTATTAAATAATATATTATTTTTAAAGAAATTTAAAATTTTAAAATATATAAAATTAATTGATAACCTAGATATTCTATGATTTCAAATAAAAATCATAATATTTACAATACAAAAAAGTTTTTAAGAATTTAATAATAAAAGTTTAAAATGTTATTCTTTTATGAGAATGGTACCAAAAACTTAATGACACAAAATTTAGCTTGTTTTTAATGCTATGATTAGTTCCCTGATAATGATACCAAAAACTTGATATGTTAAAACTTGGTGTAAAATGTTTTATATTTTTAAATAGTGTGCAAATGTACAAATCACTTTTTAAAAATGATAAGGGTACTTTAAATGTCTATATAAAGAGAAATCATATGATTTTTAAATAATTCAACAAATCCTTACATATGAAAATAAAAATTGAAACATCCTATCACCATAGTTTGGTTTGATAAATTATAAACTAACAACAAAAAATAAAGGATAAATTCAATAAAATAATTGAGAAATAAACTATTTATTCAATAGATAATTCATTTGATAAATTAGTTAGTTAATCATACTTTTTCAATATTAACTAAATTGTTAAAAATATAAATTAATATTATTGATTCTCTCTTATATACACAAATAGAAGATTAATTAGGTTTACAATTTGTTATTAATTAAAATCACTTAATGCCTTTGGTCGAGTCTATTAATTAATTTTAATTAAATTATGTTTCTTCTCTAAGAAATTAATAAACCATTCAATTTCCGTCTTCGTTCATATCTAACAATTTAAACTCTTGGACTCAAAGTTAGGTTTATGGTTTAAGTATTTGAAGACTAATTTTAAGATTTTAAAATTATTACGAAAAATATGTTTTCAATATATTTGTCAATAATAATTCTTATATAAATCTTTCAAACAGAGTTCTCTATAGATACGAGTAATCAAATCTAAAATCAAAGAGGTGGCTCTAGATCATATATAGATAATTAAATATTAAATCTAACTATCTTGTTTATGATGAAAAATACTCCATCAACATATCAACATATTTTTCTTTTACAAACTTCATTTAAATCTTGATGAAGAAATAAAAATTAATTAATTTTATAATAATATTTACCCTTTTTAGTATTTTACAAGCATAACATTATTAATATCTTATAGTATTTTCGACCAAGCATGTGTAATTTTATAAATGATCAATAAATTAATTATAGCATGTAGAAAAAAGATAAAGATAATATGAAAAGAATATATTTAAATTATATTTCAAGTGTATCCTTACAAAATCTCAACATTGTTTATCCTTTTGGAAAACCTCTAAACAAAAATACCAAAATTTATTATTGAATAGAAAGTAAAACTACTACATAAACAATACATGTTCAACCCTTAATTTGAGAGAACTTTAAAACTACAAAAAGAAAAAACTAAAGAGAAACTAAGAATTCATCTAGAAGAGAGCAGAGGGATGAAAGTGATGCTTTTTACAATAAAGGAGGGGTCTTTTATATAGCTTCAAAAAATGTAGCAAAAGAAAGAAAAAAAGTAGATCAGATGATCAGTCGTATGAGATAGCTTGTAAATGGTTTAGAACTTGATCCATTGCATATGCATTGTGGCACACATTATGTGTCCTTCTAGATAACTAAAATCCCTATTTTCTTATACACCATTTTCAATAGTTTAGAACGTATGTAAGCTTTACATATGTAAATATTTTATGCTTCAATGTTGTAATGGATTCCTTCAAGCACTTTAAATGACCAATTAAATCATTTTGACGCTAAAATATATAAAATACAATAAAACATACATGTGATTTAAAAATATAGATTTACTTTAAAATATAATAATACTATACAAATAAAAATATATTTTTCATTTAAAGTGCATAAAGTAATGATATATTAAGTTTTTCTAAGCACTCATCAATTTTCTAAATGGTGATCTTTAAGAGACAGTGTTGATGAGACAACCACAAGGATTTACTTCGATTAATCATAGAGATTGGGTCTATCATTTATGAAGAGCACTTTATGGATTGAAATGAGACCCAAGGGCATGTTCCACAGGTTTAGTTCAGCCTTGATTGCATTTGGGTTCCTAAACTCCAATGTTGATACTTCCATGTTCTATTACTTCTATGGCTCCTCTACAATAGTGGCATTGGTGTATCCATGATTTAATTTTGCTTCTCAATCAAAATTTTCACTAAGAGAGTTAGGTCCGCTTTATTTCTTCCTTGGAATAGATGCGAAGAAGATCAAGGAAGGACTCGACTTGTGTCAACACAAGTACATCGAGCAAATTCTTGCCAAAAATTGTTTTAATTATGTGAAGGGTGCTAAAACACCTATGGCCTCAAGTCATATTATTTCTTGTTATGATGGTAATCCTTTGGATGATTCATCAATGTTTAGAAGCACAATGGGTATATTGCAACATTGTCTTGTTACTCAGCCTGAGATAGTTTATGTAGTGAACAAACTATGCCAATTTTTACATGCATCAACTGGTTAACATTGGCAAGCAACCAAGAAGGTATTGAGATGCCTCAAAGGTACTACCTCCTATGGGATACAATTTCACAAATTAGATGTTCTTGACAAGATTGGTTTCTCTGATTTACACTATGCTAGTAGTCTAGATGCCAGGTATAGTACAGGTGTATACTAAGTCCATTTTGAAGATAATATCATTTCTTAGATGAGCATGATCCAATGCTGAGACTGAGTATAGAGGTCTAGCCTTGGCATCATCTAAAATTACTTCGTTAAGCTAATTGTTGGAAGAATTTCTTGTCACTTAGGCTCATGTTCCAATGTTGTTTGTAGATAGCATTAGTGTAAAATATCTCATAGCCAATCCAGTAATGCATGTCCACCTAAAAAACATTGAGATTGGCTTTCATTTTATTTGTGAAAATATTTGTGAAGAACAAGTGGTTGATGCTCTTACAAAGCCTCTACCAGAGTTGCGTTTCATTTTTTTATGAATCAAACTTATGGTTACTCTTCAACCATTGGTTTGAAAGGGGTATAAGAATGGTAATACACCTAGTCTATCATGTACTGCGATACATGGTATATGTGCTTGATTATTTAGTTACAAGTTTATTATTGTTATGTATCGAGATGTATATATTGCACTTTGTGCATGCAATCATTAGCATGAGAATTATACATTTTACACAAATTGTTTTTCTCTTTATGTGCATCTTCTTCTTTCACTTCTTGTTAAAAATAAAATTTCAAAGAATTATCATATATCACTCTACAAATCTCTAAATAGATTATGATCCTTCCATGCCTCAATCAAAAAATTGAGCACAATTTAGATTTAGCATAACATTCCTAAGATGACACATCCTTCATACATGTATTAAAAACCAAGGAACGGCTAACTTGCATGATTTATTACCCACTAGTGTCATTCCATATTGATTGCTCCCACTAAATTAGCACACACCATAAGACTGAACAGTTCAAAATAAGTTTGACACTTCGGATTTATGAAGTAAGATTTCATTTAATGGATCAACAATATGAGTTATCTTAATAATAATAAATAAAAAAACCAATAATACTTGAGCAACACCATAAAGATATACTAACTAATAACTTCTAAAATTATAGTAATATTCTTTTCTTTAATTGAATATTTCATAAATAATAAACTACGTAGCAATGATATAAGAGAAACCCTCAATTTAGAATTACTACACAATGACCCCTAATCCTAGACTTATCACAAAATTAAAATATGCTAAAATAATCGAATCACACATCTTATTTAACATCAATATGCCTATATGAATGTATGTAAGAAAGAATTATCAGAAAATAGTTCTTATTCTTTATCATCATCGATGAACAAAAAATTTAATTAAAATATTTCTAAATGATTGGATTATTATTATTATTAGTACTAGTATTAGTATTATAATGAACACCAACTTTCACTTATGTCAAAAATGATATGATTCCTGCATATTATAGCACGAAGCTAAAGTGCCCAACATTTTTGCAATCTTGAATAACTCAAGTATTGCATGTTTGGACAGTAGGAATTATCTCATCCATATGGGCCGGTTATTTGTATAGCTAAAAATTATTGTCGTTTTGATGACAAGTTGATGCCTTTGAGTTTTCCGTTTGCCAGAATTTGGCAGATTATTTGTGAGACGAGCTTGTCACAATGCGTGTCCATGTAAATTACAATGGACGATCTTCTGGTCCTCCAATGTCTACAAATACAAGATATTTTACGACATGCTTTCAAGATTGTAGAGGTTATTTGAAAAGTATCACATTTTGGCTATTAAATGTCAATAAAGATGGTGCTGCTTTTAAGTCACCAAGCTTAGCTAGATGTGCGGGTATTTTTTGGACCTCAAGGTCCTTTGTTAAAAGGTTGCTTCTGTATCCTACTTAGGGTCTTCTATGCATTTGAGGTAGATCTTGTGGTTACATTTCATGTGATTTTATATGCTACAAGTTTGTGTGGTAGATTCTTTGGTTGGAGGCAAATTATGCTTATGTTGTAACTCTTTTTATATCATAGTCGCTTTCAGTGCCATAGAGATGGTATTCTACCAGGCTGATTACTTGGAGTTCCAACCAAGGTTGTCTAAAAGATGCCATTTGAATTATTGAAAGTTTGAAAACCAAGTTTACGATATATGCATGTTTGGGATGTTGGTCTGAAATGAGGATTATAATCCATAAGAGAATATGCTAGACCCAAGGACATTTAGTGGGTATTTCATTGTATATGTCGAATGGTCTAAGCTCTAGAGATTTTATTGTCCATTTCATAGCAATAAGTTTATGTAATCAAGAAATGCAAAGTTTCTTAAGTATGATTTGATTATTGGGAACGATTAAATTAGGAACATATTTTCTGATACTGATCATTTAGAGTCTCAACCTTCCACTTCAGATTATATATTGGTTGTTGTTCACAACAGCCCTCAAGTACAAATTGGTGTTAAACAATCAATCATTGAAATTCCACAAGTTAGTGACAACATTCCAATAGATCAAATTGTTCAAGAGATTCTTGAAACATCTGAATAACAAATTGAACCGCATACTTCCTAAGAAGATGATGATATGACATTAAGAAGATCCATTACAACTAAAAGGTCAACAATTTCTAATGATTATGTTGTATATCTACAAGAATATGACTGTAATATATTGGAACTAAGAATTATCCCAAATCCATTTCACAAGCCATGAGTTGGAAAGAATCTAAATTGTGGTACAATGCTATGAAGGATGAGATGAGTTCCATGAAGAGTAATAGAGTATGGAATATTTTTAAGTTTCCTAACCGTGAAAAAGACATTGGATGTAAATGGGTCTTTAAGTCAAAGATGGACTTATTGGACAACGTTGAGAGATATAAGGTGAGATTAGTTGCTAAGGGATTCACTCCGAAAGAAGGAATTGATTATACAAAGACTTTCTCTTCTATATCTAACAAACATTCATTGCACGTTATATTGGCATTAGTAGCCCATTTTGACTTTGAGATGCAACAAATGGATGTGAAAATAACTTTTCTCAATGGAGATCCAGAAAAAAGAGGTTTATATGAAACAACTAGAAGAATTTCTTTTTAGTGATGGTGAGCATTTGGTTTGTAATCTTAATAAATCCATATAGGAACTAAAACAATCATTCGACCAATGGTATTATAAATTCCATGAACTAATTTCTTCATTCGAATTTATTGAAAACCCCATGGATCAATGTATAGACCAAAAGGTTAGTAGGAGTAAGATATGTTTTCTGATTTTATATGTGGATGAAATTTTGCTTGCAAACAATGATAAGGGTTTGCTACACAAGATAAAATAATTCCTCTCTAAAAATTTTGATATGAAAGATATAGGTGAGGCATCTTATGTCGTTGGAATTAAGATCCATAGAGATATACTTCGAGATGTCTTGGTTTTATCTCAAGAAACCTATATCAATAAAGTTTAAGAGAGATTTTGAATGAAAGATTGTTCACCAAGTGTTATTCCCATTGTGAAGGACGATAAGTTCAATTTGGACCAATGCCCAAGGAATGATTTTGACAGAGAACAAATGAAGAACATTCTATATGCTTCTATTATCAAAATGTATGCTCATGTTTACACAAGGCATGACATTGCATTTGCTATTCGATTATTGGGATAATATCAAAGTAATCCAGATTTAGACCACTAGAGAGCTGCTAAGAAAGTGATGAGGTACCTTTAAGGAACTAAGGACTATATGCTAAGGTATAGATGAATCGACGATCTGGACCAAAAATGTAGTCCTGCTCAATTTTACACTTTGACATCCAAGATTTGTCCATTTTCTATTAATAACATTAAGCATATTAAATATGTATCCAACTAATATATTTCAGATATTATTATATATGAATTCTCTAATTATTAGAATATCTATCAAAACATCATATAAAAAATAAATACATAAAAATCAAATATAACAAATATATACACATAAATATAATTATATGAGATTGATTGTAATTACTAATAATTATATGCCACATCATTTGAGTTGATTTCAAATAAATAAATTAAAAACCAACCTGAAATCACAGTCATAAATATATAAATTTATTTCATTACTAAAATTTATACAAAACCTACATAATAAAAAAATAACATACATATAATACAAAACCAACATATATAATATAAAAAATTATACACATAAATAATAACACATAATATACAAAATAAATAAATAAATATGAATAATGAGTGCGTAAGATTAATAGAAATATTTATAAGAGTAAATGAAGTGAAAAATGATGAAAATGAAGAAACAAATGGTGTTTTGTAATTGAGAAAATGGGTATAAAAAATTTGAGTATTTTTCTAAAAACAAATTAAGGGATGTAGAAGATAAGTTGGAGAGGAAGAAAACATACTAAACGACGCTGGAATTGGTGATTGTAGGTGGTCGAAAAATGAGAAAGAGTGGAGGAGGAGTGGATGAGGTTTTGGGTTTTTGAGAGTTATGCAACGCTTGGAATAGTTTTTGTTGGGGAAGAAAGAAGAGAAAAGGAAAATATCCACGTGTGTAGCGTCGGTTGACACGTAGAACTGATGCTACGTTCTATGTGTAGCATCGATTCTACATGTCAACCGACCCTACAATCTACGTGTTTTAAGTCAATTTTTCAGCGAACCAACTTTAAATTCATTATAAGTTGGTTTTCACCAAAAATCAACTTTAAATCTTGACTTAAATGACCACTTTTGAAGAATTAAGCAAACTTTACTCATTAGGTTATCATATATTTGTTCATTCTCTCTTTCTTTACCCATTTCAATGAAAAAAACAACTTATAAAACCATCCACTTTCATCGTTACCTTTGTCCTATTTCTAGCACCATTATATTCATTCATCGACCAACAACCTTGAACTGTTTGCTATAGAATAATTTAAAACTGTAGTTTTTATTGAAATTATAGCTAGATCACCCCTAATTCATTTGAAACACCCATATATGCTTGTGAATATCACTATTACAAGCTCATTCCATGCAGTCTCTCTGATCCCTTTATCCTTTTCCAACCACAATAAGTTTGATGAAATCCACTTTACCAATCACTTACATTGTGTGAAAGTGACTTTGATTGAACTTAAGGTGGTTGAAAAAGGATTAAAGTGATCAAAGAGATTGGCGGGAATAAGATGGTGATAATGAAAATTAAATGCAAATATTGATGCTTTAAAATGAGTTGATAGTGACCTAACTAAAGTTTCAATCAAAATTTTAGTTTTGAATTGATATGTAGTAAAATGTGAATGGTGGCTAAAGGGTGAAGGAATATTACGGTGTAAAGAGTGGAAAAAAGATGATGGTGGAGGTTGACATAACTTGTTAGAGTAGCATGAGTTATTTTTGTATTACAATGTGCAAAATATTTAGAGAGAAGATATAAAAAATTAATATTTTCATGAAGAAAAAGTTTGCCTTATATAGGGATATTTTCTAATTGTACCATTAATGTAAACTAAATAGGGTGTAATAAATCATGATTTTGAGAGATTTATAAAGAGTTATAAATATGAAATGTTTTTATGACCTTTAAAACCATTTTGGAAGATTTTAATATAAACTTGTAAATTGTACTAGATTTTATTTCATAGACTTTTATAAACTTGTCTAGATTGTAGTAGATTTTATATTAATAATTATTGAAACCTTTGGAGGAAGTGAGAAGAATGAGCAAAGAATTTCTTATAGTTTTTGAAGATTCTTATATGTAGGAATAATTACACAAAGAACAATTTTTCTTCCTACTCAATAGGTAATTGGGATCTAGATGATAGGTAGAAATTCCAACCCATGGAAAAATTTTGTGAGCACCATACCAATTTGGCCAAGCAGGACTTATAATATGAATTAAGTAATTAACATGCTCAATTCAATATATAATAAAGATAACCGATAGTAAGAAATAACTAATTGGGATAAACACACTGGTGATGGTGTGCTTCACAAGCTCCTGTCCAAACTAGCATAAAAAATGCATGGCAAATAATTAACATCAAGTGAGATAAGAATGCATACTAAACAAAAAATGATTTTCAATCACTTGAAGAATTCATATGTAGGAATATATTTGGTAAATGATGATTGAAATTTTATAGAATATGATTAATCTAAACATAGCAAACCAATTAAAGAATTTAACACTTGAGATACAACCAGAATAAGAAGATACAAACTCATTACAGACGCACATAAAACTCACATATACATAACAAACATAAGTAATATAAATTAATCAGGGAGCTGGTAGATTAATTTACTATAGCATAAGCAATGATTAGAAAGTTGTAGGAATGATACGTAGAAAGGAAACAAAGTATGCGACAACATATAACTAATTCACTTTCCCATCAGAGTATACATTTAGTATATTGACTCATACAAGATAAACACTTAGATTAGACTAACTGTAAACTAATCATGCATAACATCCAACAAATTAACACATAACTGACAATCATAGCAGCAATATATATAATTAGTAAATGGAAAGCATGCAATAAACAATAAAAGCTTTCTAATCAGAGTATTAATTTTAGTATGTAGAGACATACACTATTTATACTCTAATTGTACTAGCCATATATTCGAGCATGCATAACAACAAACATAATGAGGTAAACCCACGTGGAAACTCTATTTATGTGGTAACATCTTCAAGTTACTTAAGGGAACTAGTCAACAGCCAACAATCAACTAAAAACAATAAACATATACAACTTGATTGAAAGTATAAATTCAAATACCTCTATAAGTTGGGACACTTTCCCTAACTACCTATTATTGCTCTCGCTTGCTACATCTATAATAATCTGGTTCGACATACAACCTGACTCTCCTCTAAATCTCACACCATCTAAAGTGGTGTGATTAGAAACCAAAGAAAAGTATTTTGTAAATTGAATAAGAAAATGTTGCATGATTGCAACCACCAGCCGGCACAAGGCTTATACCCACACAAACTCCTAACATAATAAGTTGCATAAGGGAAAGCACCATCTGACATACAGCTCATAGAAAACCCACTCACAAATACCAAATTGAGTACTCACCACTTATAGGCATGATTTTGCTCACACAATCACAAATTACTAATATCAAATAACACTCGAAGGTTTATGATATAAAAAATCGAAGAAAAAAAAGATGTCAATTTTACAAAACTTCACTACATTTTTTAAAATACCAATTAAGAAGAAATGTGGGTATTTATAGGGCATGGATTTTCCACTTTTCTAGCCACATTGCCAAGGATTATGGTGATAGTGGTGGCAAGCTTGGTGGTAAGATGCTAAAAATTTACATTTTTTTTGTTCCAAAAATTGCTGAGTACTTTTCATAAATACCTACACCTGTAAAGAACCAAATCACAAGTGACAACGTCAACCCATGTGCCAAAAACCAACACTCCATTTAGCATGCACACAACGAAAACCAACCATGTGGTGTGCATACAAAGTGTTCATAACTATGTGCATTTGTATATTACTAAGTTTTACTAACCAACTTTCTATAGAGGATGACAGCATACTGAGTAAATTAAAACAAACATCATGTTTTGCACAAAGGGATCCAACACACAAAGACGAGTATAATAGGACTTAAAGTTTTATCTAAAGAGTCCATCAAAATCTGTCATTTTTAAAATCTTATAAAATCAACAACTTTTTCAATATACCTAAATTATATAAACTTCTATAAAATCTAAATTGATTATACCTAAATTTTTATAAAATTTTGTAGACTTCTATAAATCTTTTATTTTCACTTTTTCAAAGTTGATGAATTAAACCATAAAAGAAAAACATATTAATTACCTAAAATAGTAGCATAATAGAGAATAATGTATATTTTACATAAATAGCACTATGAATATGTTTTGAGCTTTGGAGTTTACTATTATGTCCTCATTTGTCTTTGCTCATTTTTAGATCTAATTTTCTCATCTAACTCACTCATATTGTTATTTTTGGTTGTTTTTTAAATCTTATTTTATTCTTAGCTACTAAGCATGGTTATCATATGTGTGTACATCATATATATTATTCATTCAAAAGTATGTATGTAAAGCTTACATATTCTTTCAAGCATATGCACGTAAATCTTACATATTCTTTAAAAAATATGCATGTAAAACATTGATACTATTTTCAAAAATATACACGTGAAGCTTACATATTCTTTTAAAAATATATATGTAAAGCATACATACTCTTTCATAAATATGTATGTAAAGCTTACAGGCTCTTTCAAAAAAATATTTATGTAAACTTTACACACCCTTTCAAAATAAATGTAAGCTTTACATATCAATGAATTTGCCAGTGAAGATTGTTGGAGGTTCGACGAGAATGCTAAGATATTATTGATAATTTAATCTTTTTGAAATATATGATATGTCAAGACCGTGAGTTTTGTGCTTTATTTGTGTTATTTATATAAAATTAACATTTTTAACAAATTCTATTCTATTTTGGTAAAAAAATGTAAAACAAAAGCTAATAAACCTAAATATTTTAAATGAAATAACTAATGAACTGGAGTGAGATTTATTCTTAAATATAATTCAAATAACATAGCATATAGTTGTTATAAACCTAAACTAAGAAATTATCTATATAATCATATAATCAAATTAATCTAATTGAGTAGAAAACAATTAACAACATTAAATAATAAATAAAAATAATAGTTGAAAGACAATAAAAAATATTACATTTTACTTTTTAATATAAGAATTTTAATTAAAAGATACTTACATCTAGGATGTAGCAAATTTTTAAAGGAAAATTAAAAAAGAATTAATAATAACATCAAAAACTTGTAACAATAAAATTAGTATCTTAATAATATTGAATATGATCCGAGTGAATGGAATTGACTTTGAACAAATCAAAAAGGTTATAGTTTAATTTGAATGGTTTTCAATTGAATGACGTTTAATGTGAAATGATGTGTCAATTTTTTCTAATGCTAAAAACGTATAAGTTGAAAATAAATTTTATTGTTTTTGTGGTTACAAGTTTTAAGGGTATTATTCTTATTGTTTTTCAATTTATAACAGAATTTATATAATGCAACTTAAAATAAAAATGGGAATCTATATAAAATAACCTCTTAAAACTTATAAATAATAATAACACCATGATAATATTCACTACTACAAAAACGGGTTTTACAGTCGGTTAAAAATCGACAATAAATGGAAAGACTTAAAATCTAAAGTCGGTTCACGGGTTGAACCGACTTTAAAGTTTTTGTTACATATTTTACTCATTTTCTACTCTACTTAAGAACCTGTATTCAATGGCATATAAATTTATATAAAAATTTTGTGATTATTAAGATTTTTTTAAAATAACTACACTACTTCTAATCACACATATTTTAATGAGCATCATATTTTTGAATCATGTCTTTCCCATTTCATTTCAACATAAATAAATAAATTAAACACTAACCTTAAATTATAGTCATAAATATATATATATATATATATATAACTTTATTTTATTATAAAATACTTTACAAAACCTACATAATAAAAATAATAACATACATAATACAAAAATTTATACACATAATATACAAAAAATAACACAAAGTGAATAATAAGTGCGTAGGATTAATAGAAATACTTACAAGAGTAAATGAAGTGACAAAATGAAGGAAATGAAGAAAAAAAAGGTGTTGTGTAAGTGAGAAAATGGGTATAAAAAATTTGAGTATTTCGCTCAAAAAAATAGGGGATCTGGTAGATAACTTGGAGATAAAGAAAACCCATTAAACAGTGCTAGAACTGGTGGTCATAAGTGGCCAAAAAATGAGAAAGAATGGAGGAGGTGAAGCTTGGTTTTGTATTTTTGGGTTTTTGAGTGTTGTTTACATTGCTGCAAATTAAAAATTGTATCTGATGGGGGAAGAAAGATGAGAAAAGAAAAAATCCACATGTATAGGGTCGGTTGACATGTTCAACCGACGCTACACATGGACGTTGCATTGGTTCTACGTGTCAACCGACGCTACACAAATGGATAGCTTCGGCTGACATGTAGGACTGACACTATCCACGTGTGTAGCATCGGTTGACACGTAGAACCGATGCTACGTACACATGTAGCGTCAGTTCAACATGTCAATCGACTCTATACATAGCGTTGGTTCTTCACCGAACCAACTTTAAATTCATTATAATTCAGTTTTCTCCAAACACTTACTTTACATAACGATGTAAATGCCATATTTTGTAGTAGTGATTGAATATAATCTAATTCCATAGAGTTCAACATTAAATAAATCAAAATGACTATTATTCAACTTGAACGGGGTCCAACTGGCTAGCGTTCAATATAAAATGATTGTGTTGGATTTTTCTTTATAATAAAAATATATAAATTAAACATAAAATGTAATATTTTTATAGTCATGATTAAATGTTGTTTTTCTAATAAAAATTTATACATAGTAGTTCATTCAATTTTGATATTTTTCTTAAATGAAATCAAAATTTAACCAATCAAATATAACAACATGAGGAAAATTTATATCGTTTATATATAAAACATACAAACTTTTTTAGCATTTAATTTTAGCTAAACCACCGGTTCAATTATGTCAATTGAATTTACTCGTCGATATTTGGAGGTTTTTTTCAATAGATATATCACATGGGAAATAAAGAGTTTAATAAAAGTTTGTAAGGTTTTTTTAATAAATGTTCTTATCCCAATAAAAATGTATATATAATAGTCTTAATAAAAAAAAGCCTCATGGGTCAAGCTCAATAAGCACCGAGCCATCAAATAAACATGATCATATATAAATAAAGAGATAAACACATAATAATTATCCTTTATTATCCTAAAGAGGTAATCATATACAAAACTTTATGATGCTTCAATAAGTCAATCATATTCCAATAAGGATTAGTTATTAGGACAACGTTTTTGTCTTATATATACTCACAACTACACACATTCAAAGTTAAATTGATTCACATAATAGAGAATCACATCCAAACACTATATTTCCTCTCCATTTCAAAGCAAGACCGTAGATCCTCTCTAAGCTTCATTATCTTATTAGTGAATTAAGCATCGAAGGGTTAAACACCACCCCTATATGGTGGTCTAAGTCCTAACAGTTTGTTAATCTCGTAGATCCACAAAAGGAAAGCCTACTTGGTGTTGACAAAAATTGACCTCAACATATAGTGGTGTCTATAAGAAAGAATTGTGTTCTAATTGCCTATAACAATAATAAAATTGTAGGACTCTCAAACAATTTCTCTAAGTTCTCAATCTACAAAATATCATACAGGTATTTGAGAAGAGACTAAGCAATAGTATGGTTTTCTAAAAGCCTCATATGCTATGATCCACCACTATCATCAACTTAACTCTCTAGACTTTTAAGAGATGTCATAGACCAATTAACTAGCTCTACTGCTCAGACTCCGACTATTAGTAAAGAGGTGTAGCTTTCCAACTACAAGACCTCCATCCAATAGTCCTTTCAGCTCTGCTATAACTAGCCAAAAATGTAGATGTTGCAACAAGACCCTCCCATCCGTAATAGACTCGATAGGACATGATGGAAAATACGCTACAAGCAATCCTAGAGCGCCCATCATACCCACTAATCATAAACCAATCCTATCTCCATAAAAGTCCATGTAGCATCCTCCAATGCCTAGGGGCATAGGGACTGGCCTAAAACCATTAAAGGCTTGGTTAGAGAAATATCATGCATAACGAGACTAGAGTCTAGTTGCCAGATAGATTTTGTCTACCTTTACCATTCAAAGTCAACCATCAATGAATGCCAAAACGCAGTCCCATTGATCATCCATCCTAGAATGGTTAGGGTTAGCTTGAGAGCCTTCTATCCATCATTATTTGCATGACCGTTTCAAGGCCTATAGGTAAGAACTTTATGTACAAGCCAGATATACTAACCATGCAAGCTCACCATCCAATGCTCACCCCAACATAAAAAATGTAGACGAAGTACCAATTATCCTTCATCCATCATCTTACCATTGATCAATTTTCATATTATTGCAAGAGGTTCAAAAAAGGAATAACTAAGGTAGACTCCCAAACCCGTTGGATGCACCTCTGTGACAATACCGATGCAGTAAAATGATATGCTTTCCAACTTACATTGATAAACAAGGCTAGAGCTTGGTATTGTTCCTTAAAGCCTACCATTATTTATTCCTTCTTTGAATTTGAGAAACAATTTTTGTGTTAATTCTTATCCAAGAGAAGGAGGTAAAAATCCCTTACACATTTGCTAACCTTACAATAGAGAAGGGATGACTACTTAAAAGACATATTTGATCGATTCAACTTAGAAAAGATACAAGTCATGAACCACCTAGATTTTGTGGCCATTATGACCTTGCATCCAAATCTATGCCAAGGAGCCATATTTAGGGATATGGACAAATATTTCCAAAAAATATATTATGAGGCCACTCAATTGGTTACCAATTACATCAATGTGGATGAGATGCATTCTAAGAGCTTTCTAGGAAGGAGGTCAGGGAGAAAAAGTAGAAAGATAAGGATGAGCCCCCTTACCATGATAATAAGATGTCTATGCTAGATAAGAAAGGTTGTGCTATACAAGTTGAGCACCAACGCATTGTATACTAGCCCAAAAAAAACCTTGATTGGGACAATTCGAAATACTATAGATACTATAAGGACAATGATCACTCAATTGAGACATTTTAGGAGCTGAAGGATGAAATTGAGTTCCTTTACGGAAGAGGGTACATAAACGAGTTTTAAATATATTATGAAAAAAATATCTTAATATATTTTTCAATAGTAAATCTTTGAAATAGAATATAATTTTAAATTAAATCTAAATAATCAAATCCTAAATCTAACTTTCATATTTTAAATTTGCTACAAAAAAATATCGTTAATATATATTTTTGTAATAAACATTGTATAAATCTTAAATGAAGAAATAAAAATCAATTTATTTTATAAAAATATTTACCTAAGTTAATATTTCACAAGTATAACAACATAACTAACATTGATGAACGAAAACCGGCATCGCCAATTCTCGCAAATACTTTGGTTTTAATATTTGTAAAACTCTCGCAAGTGCACGAATCATTTCGTAGAAAATGATAAGTATACTCCCAAGGTCGATCTAAGGAAGGAATGTATGTGGTCCTTAATTTATTATTCAAACTTTTAAAAACGAAATTAAATCCTAAACATCCTGTCACGATAGTTTGGTTTTTGTGTTCCTAATCTAATAACATAAAATAAACATATATACAGATTAATTAAATATAATCTAAAAAATAAACATAGATACAAATTCAATAAATAAATATAAATACAGATTCAATAAATATTCATGCAAATTTTATCATTTATATTAGTGGAGTATTTATGGATATAATAACTAAATTAATTATGCTTGCTCATATTATCTAGGTTATTAAAGATATAAATTGATATTTTATTGATTCTCTCTTTTTGTATGAATACCACCTTTGGTGGTTAGATATTCTTTGTTAACTAAACAAATCAATTAACACCTATGGGTGGGGTTGATAACTAATTTGGTTAATTAAATTAATTCCTTTTTCTAAGAGATTGAAAATGAACCATTTAAATGCCACCTTTGGTGGGGTTAGACAGTTTAAACTTTATTCAAGGTGTCCAAATTAAACCCAAGAATTTAGTTATCCGAGTACTAACTTTCAAGTTTTAAAACCACTACCGAAAACATGTCGTCAATACATTTTCAGATAATAATTCTTATAAAAACTTTTGAAATAGAGCTTCACTCTAACTACCGGGCGATTGTACCAACAAATAAAAGAGCACTACTCTAAATCAGACCGGATAACTAAACCTTAAAATCTAATTTTCAGATTTAAGTTTGTAATGAAAAATAATATATTTCTCTCTAACATCCTTAATATAAAATCTTCAATAAAAATAAAATCAATTCATTTTAGAAATTTTCACCTATTTAATATTTCGCAAGCATAACAACGTTATTATTACATCATGTTTACTAAACTGCTATACGCTTAAATTTAATCACAGACAAATTAAATATAACATGTAAGAATAAAGCATAAAAATAACTGTAAAGAAAATAAAATCCTTACAGAACTTCGACGCTATTCCCGTTGCTAGAAAACCTCCAAGCGGAATTTGCACTTCCATTTATTGAATCAAAAATCTAAATTATTACAAAAACATTACAAGTTCCTCTCAAAAAGAGAAGAACTCTAAACCTAAGAGAATTGAACTAAAAACTAAGAGAAAAACTAAGAAAAGCTTAGAAACTAAGAAAGAAACTAAGAAAAACTCAAAAACTAAGAAATGAGAGAAAGAAAGAAGAGAGAAGTGTGGTTTTGAGGTGTTTTTAAGGTGTGTTTTGAAGTGAATGGAAGGGGGGTATTTATAGGTGAGGATGGAGAGAAAAAATGAGTAAAAAAATGTTAAAAAAATATTAAAAAATTAAAAAACGTGTAGTGGACATGCTGAGGTCATCAATGACGTCAGCATGACGTCATAGGGGCTGCTGCACGTGAAAAATGGGGTGAAAACGCGTTGGGCGCGGGCTGGGCGGGCTGGCCGCTGCGCGCATCTGTCATTGCGCGCGTGAACAGTAACCCGCGCGCGATGCTGCCGCGTGAATAGTAACCCGCGCGATCTGCGCGTGAACGATACCCGCGCGATCTTTAACGCGCATGATACCAGCGCTTGATTGGGCGGAGCTGAGTCTTGAGTGCGGCGGTGGCGGCAATGGCGCGTTTTTCTCCTTTCTGACATTTTTGTCCTTTTTTCCTTATTTGTTGACCTTTCCCCATTTATTTATTGATATTTTTGTGATGTATTGCTTCAAGTATTCCTCTTTGAGTCTTTAAATTGCGTTTTTAAGCCAAAATACCTGAAAAACAATAAAAATACCCGTGATTCTGAAAAAGACAAATTTACATAAATATATGATAAAACATATAAATATATATATTTTTAATCAATTAATGTGCATAAAATCATGGTTATTTTAGTGCTTTTTGAGCACTCATCACAACCCCCAACCAGCTTCTTGCTAGTCCCTTAGCAAGAGAAGCGATAAAAAATAAAAATTAAACTATCCTAAATCACTTCCGTGGATTGACACGGTTGCATTTAGCCTATGCAACAAGCCTTTAAACCCCTAGGTTGCCCTAGTGGACGAGTTTGAGTCTCGTGAGGGTTTTCAGTAATGATACCCACAAACATTGAACTAAATGTAAAAATAAAAAACAATAAAAACAATGAAATCAAAAACTAAAATTACAACAAAATCAAAAATTAATTTTTTTTTTTGAATAAGAGAAAACAACATATCACAAAAATGTCTCATACTTTTTAATCTCCTTTAAGATCATAATTAAAATCTCAAGCATAAGTTATTTTAATCTCTTCAAACAATCATGATTTATTATAATAATTAGTCGAAAATCATTTTCATATTTATGTCAAAAATGTATCAATTTAATTTCACCCAATTTCAGTGTCATGAATCAGAATTCGCTTCGACTCTATTCCTCACAAGTCAATACTCTCGAAACACTGAATCCTATGGGTTCAAACACTCATACTATTTTATATGCGAAAGAGTTGATGTATAGAAATGAACTAATATGTTCGCATATGTATAAAGAAGAAAGGCTCAAAGTGTTATTTTAACATTGATCTCATGAAAGGAATCAAATGTATAAATTATAAAGATATCATATATAAAAATTATTTTCATGCATAAATCAAACTCATTAAGAAAGAATTTCAAGATATATGCTTTTTACAAATGAAGAAATTGCAATGACTTTTTAGGGAATTACTTCCTATATCTTTCTTTTGTAAATAGCATGTACTCACAACTTTGTAGGCAACGTGGGTCATAGTATATAGATGATACTATTTTTTATCTCTCTATTTTTTTTTCTGTAGATATTTTTCAATATGTGTATTTTTTAGAGAGTCAACCCATGTACAGATTGTACATTTTTTTGGATTTTGGTGAGTGGTTAATTTTGTGGCTTTTCTGTTTGATCTTGGTTTAGGTAACCCCAGATATGTCTTTTTGTTTTTGTAGTAGTCATGCATAAATGAGATATAAGCATATACTATCAATTTCTACTCAAATCATTTAATCTAAGCAAAAATAATAATCAAAAATATATGATACTCTATTAAGATGAGAAAAAATTCATACATTCAATGCTAATACCTATAGAGATCATCTAAAAATTTGAAGAAATAAGAAATGTGTTTGGAGTAGAAAAAATATATATTTCACTCTGAATAAAGGAAATTAGGCTCAAATTATATCTCACAAAGGTAGTCTCCACTAAAAAAAAATTCATAAACACCGATTTTGGGTTTAATATAATTTCCACATCTTATCAAGAAATACTAGTTATGACAAAAACTAACTAATTATCAAAAATAATTACAAAATATTTCATGATATGTTTTCAAAAATTAATCTAACAGTACAAAAGACTTAACTATTTACTTAAATTTGATTTAAAGAAAAGATAAATTTTTGTTAATTTTTTTTATTCCAAAAATTACTAAATCACACAAAATAGAAATAAAACCAAACACACAAAAAATGAAAAAGTAAATTTTTTATTTTTAAATATTTTTTTTTATTTTTTTTATTTTTAAATTGTTAAAACTTTTTTTTTTAAGCATGGTAACTTTTCACCACCCCCAACCTAGAACTTACATTGTCCTCAATGTAACAACTGTAAATTAAAGATAAAGAGAAAAGAGAAGAAAGACTACCTATTTCTTGAGAAAGTGCAAGTAGTAATGGAAAATGCAGGTGCATCCATCACATTCATCATTAAAGTGTATACAGACAGATCGCTGTGAACTTCTAACATCTCAACAAATATTTTTAGTTTTAACAATTTAAAAATTATTCACATGTAATTAAAATGAAATAATTAAGTAAATAAAAGAAATAAAAGGAAATTACCTAAAATGATGGGTTGCCTCCCATCCAAATAGCTTAGTTTAACGTCTTAGCAAGACGTAACTTCGCGCTTGCATTTTAAGTAAACTCAATGTCCCCTCATCATTGAGTCAATCACACCTGCAGGTAAGACAACGTTGGCTACCTATACCTTTTCAGTCATGCCCTATTGATTTTCAGATTTCTTTCTGTACTTAAAACTAGAGGCATATTTTGAGTTTTAGATAACCCACATCTAGGTACAAATCAAATAATTAAGGCATAAAAACACAATTGTACCTAGATTAAACAAAGAAACTAGCTCCTTAGATTGTAATTAAAACTTTAAAATTTTGGAGATAGTTAAAAAAAATTTGTTTTTTTTTTTAAAATAACATAATCAGTATTAACCAAGAGTGCTCCCAGGAAAGAATGGTGGTGCAAAGGCTCCTTAAAAACCATCCTCCTAGACAGAACAACGTTCCCAGGAAAGACTAGTGGCACAAAGGCTTCCAAGAACTAGTCTCCTAGACAGAACTCCCTTAGATCTTTACTTTTCATGTTATTAAGTTAAGTTAAATAAAACTTTAAGTTAATGAAAATCTAAGTTAATTAAGTTTAAAGAAAAGGTTAATTAAGTTAAGTGAATTAAAAAAATCTAAGTTAATTAAGTTAAGTTAAAAAAAATCTAAGTTAATTAAGTTAGTAAAAAGTTAATTAAGCTAAGTGAAGTAAAAAAATCTAAGTTAATTAAGTTAAGTGAAAAAAAAAGTTAATTAAGTTAAGTGAAGTAAAAAAAATCTAAGTTAATTAAGTTAAGTGAAAAAAAAAGTTAATTAAGTTAAGTGAAGTAAAAACCTAAGTTAATGTTAAAAAAAAATTTAAGTTAATTAAGTTAGTAAAAAAAAACTAAGTTAAGTAAGTTAAATAAAAATCAAGAAGAAAAAAAATAGCTAAAGAAAGAAAAAAAAATAATAAAATAAAATAAAATTGAAAAAGGTAAAAGAAAATAAAAAAAATAAAATTATGATTTAAAATAAATAAAAAATAGTAAAAATTAAACTCAAAAAAATTAAAATTTTGGTTTTTTTTTATTTTATTATTTATTATTTATTTTTTTTATTTTATTTTTTAAAATAAAATAAAATAAGCAGCCGCCCCTCCGCGCGCCCAACGCGTTTTCACCCCATTTTTCACGTGCAGCAGCCCCTATGACGTCATGCTGATGTCATTGATGACCTCAGCATATCCACTACACGTTTTTTTAATATTTTTTTTAATATTTTTTTACTCATTTTTTCTCTCCATCCTCACCTATAAATACCCCCCTTCCATTCACTTCAAATCACACCTTCAAAACACCTTCAACACCTCAAAACCACACTTCTCTCTTCTTTCTTTCTCTCCATTTCTTAGTTTTTAGTTTTTTTTAGTTTTTCTTATGTTTTAGCTAGTTTTTCTTATGTTTTAGCTAGTTTCTCTTAGTTTTAGAGTTCTTCCCTTTTAGGGAAGAACTAGTTATGTTTTTGTAATATTTTAGCTTTTTGATTCAATAAATGGGAGTGCAAATTCCGCTTGGAGTTTTTCCAGCAACGGGAATAGCGTCGAAGTTCTGTAAGGATTTTATTTTCTTTACAGTTATTTTTATGCTTTATTCTTACATGTTATATTTAATTTGTCTGTGGTTAAATTTAACTGTGCTGGCTGTTTAGTAAACATGATGTAATAATGACGTTGTTATGCTTATGAAATATTAAATAGGTAAAAATCTCTAAAATGAATTGATTTTATTTTTATTCAAGATTTTATATTAAGAATGTTAGAGAGAAATATATTATTTTTCATTACAAACTTAAATCTAAAAATTAGATTTTAAGGTTTAGTTATCCGGTCTGATTTAGAGTAGTGCTCTTTTATTTGATGGTACAATCGCCCGGTAGTTAGAGTGAAGCTCTATTTCAAAAGTTTTTATAAGAATTATTATCTGAAAATGTATTGACGACATGTTTTCGGTAGTGGTTTTAAAACTTGAAAGTTAGTACTCGGATAACTAAATTCTTAGGTTTAATTTGGACACCTTGAATAAAGTTTAAACTGTCTAACCCCACCAAAGGTGGCATTTAAATGGTTCATTTTCAATCTCTTAGAAAAAGGAATTAATTTAATTAACCAAATTAGTTATCAACCCCACCCATAGGTGTTAATTGATTTGTTTAGTTAACAAAGAATATCTAACCCCACCAAAGGTGGTATTCATACAAAAAAGGGAGAATCAATAAATATCAATTCATATCTTTAATAACCTAAATAATACGAGCAAGCATAATTAACTTAGTTATTATATCCATAAATACTCCACTATTTATAAAAGATAAAATTTGCATGAATGTTTATTGAATCTATGTTTAATTTTATGTTATTAGATTAGGAACACAAAAACCAAAACTATCGTGACAGGATGTTTAGGATTTAATTTCGTTTTTAAAAGTTTGAATAATAAATTAAGAACCACATACATTCCTTCCTTAGATCGACCTTGGGAGTATACTTATCATTTTCTACGAAATGATTCGTGCACTTGCGAGAGTTTTACAAATATTAAAACCAAAGTATTTGCGAGAATCGGCGATGCCGGTTTTCGCTCATCAAGTTTTTGGCGCCGTTGCCGGGGAAGGAATAGCGTTTTTAATTTATTTATCAAAATTTTAAAAATATTTTTGTGCTGTAAATAATTGGGGCGGAGCTTCGGTCTTTGAGCACGGTAATGGATGTGTGGGCGCGCTGCTTTTTCTCCTTTTTGACATTTTTGACCTTTTTGACCCATTTTGTCCAATTTTTCCATATTTGTTGACCTTTCCCCATTTATTTATTGATATTTTTGTGATGTATTGCTTCAAGTATTCCTATTTGAGTCTTTAAATTGCGTTTTTAAGCCAAAATACCTGAAAAACAATAAAAATACCCGTGATTCCGAAAAAGACAAATTATATAAATATATGATAAAACATATAAATATATATATTCTTAATCAATTAATGAGCATAAAATCATGGTAATTTTAGTGCTTTTTGAGCACTCATCACAACCTCAACTGCCTTCTTGCTAGTCCCTTAGCAAGAGAAGCGATAAAAACTAAAAATTAAACTATCCTAAATCACTTTCGTGGATTGAAACGGTTGCATTTAGCCTATGCAACAAGCCTTTAAACCCCTAGGTTGCCCTAGTGGACGAGTTTGAGTCTCGTGAGGGTTTTCAGTAATGATACCCACAAACATTGCACTAAATGTAAAAACAAAAGAAACAATAAAAACAAACAACTTAAAAATTAAATTTACAACAAAATCACAAATTAATTTTTTTTTTGAATAAGAGAAAACAACATATCACAAAAATGTCTCATACTTTTTAATCTCCTTTAAGATCATAATTAAAATCTTAAGCATAAGTTATTTTAATCTCTTCAAACAATCATGATTTATTATAATAATTAGTCGAAAATCATTTTCATATTTCATATCAAAAATGTATCAATTTAATTTCACCCAATTTCAGTGTCATGAATCAGAATTCGCTTCGACTCTATTCCTCACAAGTCAATACTCTCAAAACACTGAATCCTATGGGTTCAAACACTCATACTAATTTATATGCGAAAGAGTTGATGTATAGAAATGAACTAATATGTTCGCATATGTATAAAGAATAAAGGCTCAAAGTGTTATTTTAACATTGATCTCATGAAAGGAATCAAATGTATAAATTATAAAGATATCATATATAAAAATTATTTTCATGCATAAATCAAACTCATTAAGAAAGAATTTCAAGATATATGCTTTTTACAAATGAAGAAATTGCAATGACTTTTTAGGGAATTACTTCCTATATCTTTCTTTTGTAAATAGCATGTACTCACAACTTTGTAGGCAACGTGGGTCATAGTATATAGATGATACTATTTTTTATCTCTCTATTTTTTTTCTGTAGATATTTTTCAATATGTGTATTTTTTAGAGAGTCAACCCATGTACAGATTGTACATTTTTTTTTTTGGATTTTGGTGAGTGGTTAATTTTGTGGCTTTTCTGTTTGATCTTGGTTTAGGTAACCCCAGATATGTCTTTTTGTTTTTGTAGTAGTCATGCATAAATGAGATATAAGCATATACTATCAACTTCTACTCAAATCATTTAATCTAAGCAAAAATAATAATCAAAAATATATGATACTCTATTAACATGAGAAAAAAAAATTCATACATTCAATGCTAATACCTATAGAGATCATCTAAAAATTTGAAGAAATAAGAAATGTGTTTGGAGTAGAAAAAAAATATATATTTCACTCTGAATAAAGGAAATTAGGCTCAAATTATATCTCACAAAGGTAGTTTCCACTAAAAAAAAAATCATAAACACCGATTTTGGGTTTAATATAATTTCTACATCTTATCAAGAAATACTAATTATTACAAAAACTAACTAATTATCAAAAAATAATTACAAAATATTTCATGATATGTTTTCAAAAAAATTAATCTAATAGTACAAAAGACTTAACTATTTACTTAAATTTGATTTAAAGAAAAGATAAATTTTTGTGAAATTTTTTTTTTATTCCAAAAATTACTAAATCACACAAAATAGAAATAAAACCAAACACACAAAAAATGAAAAAGTACATTTTTTATTTTTAAATATTTTTTTTTATTTTTAAATTGTTAAAACTTTTTTTTTTAATTAAGCATGGTAACTTTTCACCACCCCCAACCTAGAACTTACATTGTCCTCAATGTAAAAACTGTAAATTAAAGATAAAGAGAAAAGAGAAGAAAGATTACCTATTTCTTGAGAAAGTGCAAGTTGTAATGGAAAATGCAGGTGCATCCATCACATTCATCATTAAAGTGTATACGTAGACGGTCATTGTGAACTTCTAACATCTCAACAAATATTTTTAGTTTTAACAATTTAAAAATTATTCACATGTAATTAAAATGAAATAATTAAGTAAATAAAAGAAATAAAAGGAAATTACCTAAAATGATGGGTTGTTTCCCATCCAGTAGCTTAGTTTAACGTCTTAGCAAGACGTAACTGGGATTGCATTTTAAGTAAACTCAATGTCCCTCATCATTGAGTCAATCAAACCTGCAGGTAAGACAAGGTTGTCTACCTATACTTTTTCAGTCATGCCCTATTGATTTTCAGATTTCTTTCTGTACTTAAAACTAGAGGCATATTTTGAGTTTTAGATAACCCACATCTAGGTACAAATCAAATAATTAAGGCATAAAAACACAATTGTACCTAGATTAAACAAAGAAACTAGCTCCTTAGATTGTAATTAAAACTTTAAAATTTTGGAGATAGTTAAAAAAATTTTGTTTTTTTTTGTTATTTTTTTTTTAAAAAAAATAACATAATCAGTATTAACCAAGAGTGCTCCCAGGAAAGAATGGTGGTGCAAAGGCTCCTTAAAAACCATCCTCCTAGACAGAACAACGTTCCCAGGAAAGACTAGTGGCACAAAGGCTTCCAAGTATGTTATTAAGTTAAGTTAAATAAAACTTTAAGTTAATGAAAATCTAAGTTAATTAAGTTTAAAGAAAAGGTTAATTAAGTTAAGTGAATTAAAAAAAATCTAAGTTAATTAAGTTAAGTTAAAAAAAATCTAAGTTAATTAAGTTAGTAAAAAGTTAATTAAGCTAAGTGAAGTAAAAAAAAATCTAAGTTAATTAAGTTAAGTGAAAAAAAAAGTTAATTAAGTTAAGTGAAGTAAAAAAAATCTAAGTTAATTAAGTTAATGAAAATTTAAGTAAAAACCTAAGTTAATGTTAAAAAAAAAATTTAAGTTACTTAAGTTAGTAAAAAAAAACTAAGTTAAGTAAGTTAAATAAAAATCAAGAAGAAAAAAAAATAGCTAAAGAAAGAAAAAAAAATAATAAAATAAAATAAAATTGAAAAAGGTAAAAGAATATAAAAAAAATAAAATTATGATTTAAAATTAAACTCAAAAAAATTAAAATTTTGGTTTTTTTTATTTTTTTTTTATTTTTTTTTATTTTTTTATTTTATTTTTTTTATTTTTTTTATTTTATTTTATTTTATTTTTTATTTTATTTTTTATTTTTTATTTTATTTTATTTTATTTTATTTTTATTTATTTTTATTTATTTTTATTTATTTTTATTTATTTTATTTATTTTATTTATTTATTATTTTTATTTATTTATTATTTTTTTTATTTATTTTTATTTTTATTTATTTATTTTTTATTTTTATTTAAAATTTATTAAAAAACTTTTTATTTTTTTATTTTTTTATTATTTCTTATGAAATTTAAAATTTGAAATTTGATTAAATTTTTTTTATTTATTTTTTATTTTTTTACAAAAACAAAAAAAATCACAATTATTTACAGCACAAAAATATTTTTAAAATTTTGATAAAAATTTAATCAAATTTTAAATTTCATAAGAAATAATAAAAAAATAAAAAAATAATTTTTTTTTTAATAAATTTTAAAGAAAAATAAAAATAAATAAAAAATAAAAATAAATAAAATAAAATAAAATAAAATTAAAAAAATTAAAAAAAATTAAAAAAAATTAAAAAAATAAAAAAAAATAAAAAAAAAAAAACCAAAATTTTAATTTTTTTGAGTTTAATTTTTACTATTTTTTTTATTTATTTTAAATCATAATTTTATTTTTTTTATTTTCTTTTACCTTTTTCAATTTTATTTTATTTCATTATTTTTTTCTTTCTTTAGCTATTTTTTTTTCTTGATTTTTATTTAACTTACTTAACGTAGTTTTTTTTACTAACTTAATTAACTTAAATTTTTTTTAACATTAACTTAGGTTTTTACTTAAATTTTCATTAACTTAATTAACTTAGATTTTTTTTACTTCACTTAACTTAATTAATTTTTTTTTTTCACTTAACTTAATTAACTTAGATTTTTTTTACTTCACTTAGCTTAATTAACTTTTTACTAACTTAATTAACTTAGATTTTTTTAACTTAACTTAATTAACTTATTTTTTTTTAATTCACTTAACTTAATTAACCTTTTCTTTAAACTTAATTAACTTAGATTTTCATTAACTTAAAGTTTTATTTAACTTAACTTAATAACATGAAAAGTAAAGATCTAAGGGAGTTAAATACAGGAGACTAGTTCTTGGAAGCCTTTGTGCAATTAGTCTTTCCTGGGAACGTTGTTCTGTCTAGGAGGATGGTTTTTAAGGAGCCTTTGCACCACCATTCTTTCCTGGGAGCACTCTTGGTTAATACTGATTATGTTATTTTTTAAAAAAAAAACAAAATTTTTTTTAACTATCTCCAAAATTTTAAAGTTTTAATTACAATCTAAGGAGCTAGTTTCTTTGTTTAATCTAGGTACAATTGTGTTTTTATGCCTTAATTATTTGATTTGTACCTAGATGTGGGTTATCTAAAACTCAAAATATGCCTCTAGTTTTAAGTACAGAAAGAAATCTGAAAATCAATAGGGCATGACTGAAAAAGTATAGGTACACAACCTTGTCTTACCTGCAGGTTTGATTGACTCAATGATGAGGGGACATTGAGTTTACTTAAAATGCAATCCCCAAGTTACGTCTTGCTAAGACGTTAAACTAAGCGCTGGATGGGAGGCAACCCATCATTTTAGTTAACAGTGATTTGTCTGTATACACTTTAATGATGAATATGATGGATGCACCTGCATTTTCCATTACTACTTGCACTTTCTCAAGAAATAGGTAATCTTTCTTCTCTTTTCTCTTTATCTTTAATTTACAGTTGTTACATTGAGGACAATGTAAGTTCTAGGTTGGGGGTGGTGAAAAGTTACCATGCTTAATTAAAAAAAAGTTTTAACAATTTAAAAATAAAAAAAAATTTAAAAATAAAAAAAATATACTTTATCATTTTCTGTGTGTTTGGTTTTATTTCTATTTTGTGTGATTTAGTAATTTTTGAAAAAAAAAAAAAATTTCACAAAAATTTATCATTTCTTTAAATCAAATTTAAGTAAATAGTTAAGTCTTTTGTACTGTTCGATTAATTTTTGAAAACATATCATGAAATATTTTGTAATTATTTTTGATAATTAGTTAGTTTTTGTCATAACTAGTATTTCTTGATAAGATGTAGAAATTATATATTTTTTCTACTCCAAACACATTTCTTATTTCTTCAAATTTTTAGATGATCTCTATAGGTATTAGTATTGAATGTATGAATTTTTTCTCATCTTAATAGAGTATCATATATTTTTGATTATTATTTTTGCTTAGATTAAATGATTTGAGTAGAAATTGATAGTATATGCTTATATCTCATTTATGCATGACTACTACAAAAACAAAAAGACATATCTGGGGTTACCTAAACCAAGATCAAACAGAAAAGCCACAAAATTAACCACTCACCAAAATCCAAAAAAAATGTACAATCTGTACATGGGTTGACTCTCTAAAAAATACACATATTGAAAAATATCTACAAAAAAAAATAGAGAGATAAAAAATAGTATCATCTATATACTATGACCCACGTTGCCTACAAAGTTGTGAGTACATGCTATTTACAAAAGAAAGATATAGGAAGTAATTCCCTAAAAAGTCATTGCAATTTCTTCATTTGTAAAAAGCATATATCTTGAAATTCTTTCTTAATGAGTTTGATTTATGCATGAAAATAATTTTTATATATGATATCTTTATAATTTATACATTTGATTCCTTTCATGAGATCAATGTTAAAATAACACTTTGAGCCTTTATTCTTTATACATATGCGAACATATTAGTTCATTTCTATACATCAACTCTTTCGCATATAAAATAGTATGAGTGTTTGAACCCATAGGATTCAGTGTTTCGAGAGTATTGACTTGTGAGGAATAGAGTCGAAGCGAATTCTGATTCATGACACTGAAATTGGGTGAAATTAAATTGATACATTTTTGACATGAAATATGAAAATGATTTTCGACTAATTATTATAATAAATCATGATTGTTTGAAGAGATTAAAATAACTTATGCTTGAGATTTTAATTATGATCTTAAAGGAGATTAAAAAGTATGAGACATTTTTGTGATATGTTGTTTTCTCTTATTCAAAAAAAAATTAATTTTTGATTTTGTTGTAATTTTAGTTTTTGATTTCATTGTTTTTATTGTTTTTTTTTATTTTTACATTTAGTTCAATGTTTGTGGGTATCATTACTGAAAACCCTCACGAGACTCAAACTCGTCCACTAGGGCAACCTAGGGGTTTAAAGGCTTGTTGCATAGGCTAAATGCAACCGTGTCAATCCACGGAAGTGATTTAGGATAGTTTAATTTTTAGTTTTTATCGCTTCTCTTGCTAAGGGACTAGCAAGAAGCTGGTTAGAGTTGTGATGAGTGCTTTCAAAAAGCACTAAAATAACCATGATTTTATGCACATTAATTGATTAAAAATATATATATTTATATGTTTTATCATATATTTATGTAAATTTGTCTTTTTGGAATCACGGGTATTTTTATTGTTTTTCAGTATTTTGGCTTAAAAACGCAATTTAAAGACTCAAAGAGGAATACTTGAAGCAATACATCACAAAAATATCAATAAATAAATGGGGAAAGGTCAACAAATATGGAAAAGCCGGACAAAATGGGTCAAAAAGGTCAAAAATGTCAAAAAGGAGAAAAACGCGCGCCATTGCACCGCCAGACACCAAGACTCCGCCCAACTAGCGCGCGGGTACTATTCATGCGCGCAGCAACGCTGGCGAAGTCTGTTCATGCGCGCGCACAAGCGGGTTCTGTTCACGCAGCGTGGCAAAACCCAGCGCGCCCAACGCGTTTTCACCCCATTTTTCACGTGCAGCAGCCCCTGTTACGTCATGCTGACGTCATTGATGACCTCAGCATGTCCATTACACGTTTTTTAATTTTTTAATATTTGTTTTAACATTTTTTTACTCATTTTTTCTCCATCCTCACCTATAAATACCCCCCTTCCATACACCTTCAAAACACCTTAAAAACACCTCAAAAAAACCACACTTCTCTCTTCTTTCTTTCTCTCCATTTCTTAGTTTTTAGTTTTTTAGTTTTTCTTATGTTTTAGCTAGTTTTTCTTATGTTTTAGCTAGTTTTTCTTAGTTTTATAGTTCTTCCCTTCTTAGGGAAGAACTAGTTATGTTTTTGTAATATTTTAGCTTTTTGATCAATAAATGGGAGTGCAAATTCCGCTTGGAGTTTTTCCAGCAAGGAGAATAGCGTCGAAGTTCTATAAGGATTTTATTTTCTTTACAGTTATTTTTATGCTTTATTCTTACATGTTATATTTAATTTGTCTGTGGTTAAATTTAACTGTGCTGGCTGTTTAGTAAACATGATGTAATAATGACGTTGTTATGCTTGCGAAATATTAAATAGGTAAAAATCTCTAAAATGAATTGATTTTATTTTTATTCATGATTTTATATTAAGAATGTTAGAGAGAAATATATTATTTTTCATTACAAACTTAAACCTGAAAATTAGATTTTAAGGTTTAGTTATCGATCGATTTAGAGTAGTGCCCTTTTATTTGATGGTACGATCGCCCGGTAGTTAGAGTGAAGCTCTATTTCAAAAGTTTTTATAAGAATTATTATCTGAAAATGTATTGACGACATGTTTTCGATAGTGGTTTTAAAACTTGAAAGTTAGTACTCGGATAACTAAATTCTTAGGTTTAATTTGGACACCTTGAATAAAGTTTAAACTGTCTAACCCCACCAAAGGTGGCATTTAAATGGTTCATTTTCAATCTCTTAGAAAAAGGAATTAATTTAATTAACCAAATTAGTTATCAACCCCACGTAGGTGTTAATTGATTTGTTTAGTTAACAAAGAATATCTAACCCACCAAAGGTGGTATTCATACAAAAAAGAGAGAATCAGTAAATATCAATTCATATCTTTAATAACCTAAATAATACGAGCAAGCATAATTAACTTAGTTATTATATCCATAAATACTCCACTATTTATAAAAGATAAAATTTGCATGAATGTTTATTGAATCTATGTTTAATTTTCTGTAATTAGATTAAAAACACAAAACCCAAAATATCGTGACAGGATGTTTACGATTTAATTTCGTTTTTAAAAGTTTGAATAATAAATTAAAAACCACATACATTCCTTCCTTAGATCGACCTTGGGAGTATACTTATCATTTTCTACGAAATGATTCGTGCACTTGCGAGAGTTTTATAAATATAAAACCAAAGTATTGGCAGGATCGGCGATGCCGGTTTTCGCTCATCAAGTTTTTGCCAAAAACTTGGTGAACGAAAACCGGCATCGCCGATTCTCGCAAATACTTTGGTTTTAATATTTGTAAAACTCTCGCAAGTGCACGAATCATTTCGTAGAAAATGATAAGTATACTCCCAAGGTCGATCTAAGGAAGGAATGTATGTGGTTCTTAATTTATTATTCAAACTTTTAAAAACGAAATTAAATCCTAAACATCCTGTCACGATAGTTTGGTTTTTGTGTTCCTAATCTAATAACATAAAATAAACATATATACAGATTAATTAAATATAATCTAAAAAATAAACATAGATACAAATTCAATAAATAAATATAAATACAGATTCAATAAATATTCATGCAAATTTTATCATTTATATTAGTAGAGTATTTATGGATATAATAACTAAATTAATTATGCTTGCTCATATTATCTAGGTTATTAAAGATATAAATTGATATTTTATTGATTCTCTCTTTGTATGAATACCACCTTTGGTGGGGTTAGATATTCTTTGTTAACTAAACAAATCAATTAACACCTACAAGGGGTTGATAACTAATTTGGTTAATTAAATTAATTCCTTTTTCTAAGAGATTGAAAATGAACCATTTAAATGCCACCTTTGGTGGGGTTAGACAGTTTAAACTTTATTCAAGGTGTCCAAATTAAACCTAAGAATTTAGTTATCCGAGTACTAACTTTCAAGTTTTAAAACCACTACCGAAAACATGTCGTCAATACATTTTCAGATAATAATTCTTATAAAAACTTTTGAAATAGAGCTTCACTCTAACTACCGGGCGATTGTACCAACAAATAAAAGAGCACTACTCTAAATCAGACCGGATAACTAAACCTTAAAATCTAATTTTCACATTTAAGTTTGTAATGAAAAATAATATATTTCTCTCTAACATCCTTAATATAAAATCTTCAATAAAAACAATATCAATTCATTTTAGAAATTTTCACCTATTTAATATTTCGCAAGCATAACAACGTTATTATTACATCATGTTTACTAAATCGCTAGCACGCTTAAATTTAATCACGCATACAAATTAAATATAACATGTAAGAATAAAGCATAAAAATAACTCAGAAAGAAAATAAAATCCTTACGTAACTTCGACGCTATTCCGTTGCTAGAAAACCTCCAAGCGGAATTTGCACTTCCATTTATTGAATCAAAAATCTAAATTATTACAAAAACATTACAAGTTCCTCTCAAAAAGAGAAGAACTCTAAACCTAAGAGAATTGAACTAAAAACTAAGAGAAAAACTAAGAAAAGCTTAGAAACTAAGAAAGAAACTAAGAAAAACTCAAAAACTAAAAAATGAGAGAAAGAAAGAAGAGAGAAGTGTGGTTTTGAGGTGTGATTTGAAGTGAATGGAAGGGGGGTATTTATAGGTGAGGATGGAGAGAAAAAATGAGTAAAAAATGTTAAAAAAATATTAAAAAATTAAAAACGTGTAGTGGACATGCCGAGGTCATCAATGACGTCAAGATGACGTCATGGGCTGCCGCACGTGAAAAATGGGGTGAAAACGCTGGCGGCGCGCTGGCGGCCGCCGGGCGCTGCCCGCGCGCCGTCATTGCCGCGCCTTCGGCGCGCGTGAACAAGTGACCCGCACGCGGCCGCGTGCATGAACAGAACCCGCGCGCAGCCGCGCGTACGAACGCATACCACCGCGCGCAGCCGCCGCGCATGAACAGTACCACCGCGCGTAGTGCCGCGCATGAACAAGACGCCCGCGATTTGAAGCGGGCTGAGTCAAGGCCCATGGGCGGCGCGTTTTTCTCCTTTTTGACATTTTTGACCTTTTTGACCCATTTTGTCCAGTTTTTCCATATTTGTTGACCTTTCCCCATTTATTTATTGATATTTTTGTGATGTATTGCTTCAAGTATTCCTCTTTGAGTCTTTAAATTGCATTTTTAAACCAAAATACCTGAAAAACAATAAAAATACCCGTGATTCCGAAAAAGACAAATTTACATAAATATATGATAAAACATATAAATATATATATTTTTAATCAATTAATATGCATAAAATCATGGTTATTTTAGTGCTTTTTGAGCACTCATCACAACCCCCAACCAGCTTCTTGCTAGTCCCTTAGCAAGAGAAGCGATAAAAACTAAAAATTAAACTATCCTAAATCACTTCCGTGGATTGAAACGGTTGCATTTAGCCTATGCAACAAGCCTTTAAACCCCTAGGTTGCCCTAGTGGACGAGTGTGAGTCTCGTGAGGGTTTTCAGTAATGATACCCACAAACATTGAACTAAATGTAAAAACAAAAGAAACAATAAAAACAATGAAATCAAAAACTAAAATTACAACAAAATCAAAAATTAATTTTTTTTTTTGAATAAGAGAAAACAACATATCACAAAAATGTCTCATACTTTTTAATCTCCTTTAAGATCATAATTAAAATCTCAAGCATAAGTTATTTTAATCTCTTCAAACAATCATGATTTATTATAATAATTAGTCGAAAATCATTTTCATATTTATGTCAAAAATGTATCAATTTAATTTCACCCAATTTCAGTGTCATGAATCAGAATTCGCTTCGACTCTATTCCTCACAAGTCAATACTCTCGAAACACTGAATCCTATGGGTTCAAACACTCATACTATTTTATATGCGAAAGAGTTGATGTATAGAAATGAACTAATATGTTCGCATATGTATAAAGAATAAAGGCTCAAAGTGTTATTTTAACATTGATCTCATGAAAGGAATCAAATGTATAAATTATAAAGATATCATATATAAAAATTATTTTCATGCATAAATCAAACTCATTAAGAAAGAATTTCAAGATATATGCTTTTTACAAATGAAGAAATTGCAATGACGTTTTAGGGAATTACTTCCTATATCTTTCTTTTGTAAATAGCATGTACTCACAACTTTGTAGGCAACGTGGGTCATAGTATATAGATGATACTATTTTTTATCTCTCTATTTTTTTTCTGTAGATATTTTTCAATATGTGTATATTTTAGAGAGTCAACCCATGTACAGATTGTACATTTTTATCTTGGATTTTGGTGAGTGGTTAATTTTGTGGCTTTTCTATTTGATCTTGGTTTAGGTAACCCCAGATATGTCTCTTTTTTTTTGTAGTAGTCATGCATAAATGAGATATAAGCATATACTATCAATTTCTACTCAAATCATTTAATCTAAGCAAAAAATAATAATAAAAAATATACGATACTCTATTAAGATGAGAAAAAAATTCATACATTCAATGCTAATACCTATAGAGATCATCTAAAAATTTGAAGAAATAAGAAATGTGTTTGGAGTAGAAAAAATATATATTTCACTCTGAATAAAGGAAATTAGGCTCAAATTATATCTCACAAAGGTAGTCTCCACTAAAAAAATTCATAAACACCGATTTTGGGTTTAATATAATTTCTACATCTTATCAAGAAATACTAGTTATGACAAAAACTAACTAATTATCAAAAATAATTACAAAATATTTCATGATATGTTTTCAAAAATTAATCGAACAGTACAAAAGACTTAACTATTTACTTAAATTTGATTTAAAGAAATGATAAAGTTTTGTGAAAAATTTTTTTTTTTCAAAAATTACTAAATCACACAAAATAGAAATAAAACCAAACACACAAAAAATGAAAAAGTATATTTTTTTATTTTTAAATTTTCTTTTTATTTTTAAATTGTTAAAACTTTTTTTAATTAAGCATGGTAACTTTTCACCACCCCCAACCTAGAACTTACATTGTCCTCAATGTAACAACTGTAAATTAAAGATAAAGAGAAAAGAGAAGAAAGATTACCTATTTCTTGAGAAAGTGCAAGTAGTAATGGAAAATGCAGGTGCATCCATCATATTCATCATTAAAGTGTATACGAAGACGGATCATTGTGAACTTCTAACATCTCAACAAATATTTTTAGTTTTAACAATTTAAAAATTATTCACACGTAATTATAATGAAATTATTAAGTAAATTAAAGAAAATTACATAACACGATGGGATGCCTCCCATCCAAGTTGCTTAGTTTACGGCCTTAGCAAGACGTAACTTGGGGATTGCATTTTAAGTAAACTCAATGTCCCCTCATCATTGAGTCAATCAAACCTTCAGGTAAGACAAGGTTGTCTACCTATACTTTTTCAGTCATGCCCTATTGATTTTCAAATTTCTTTTTGTACTTAAAACTAGAGGCATACTTTGAGTTTTAGATAACCCACATCTAGGTGCAAATCAAATAATTAAGTCATTAAAACATAATTGTACCTAGATCAAACAAAGCAACTAACTCCTTAGATTATAATTAAAACTTTAAAATTTTGGAGATAGTTCAGAAATTTTTTTTGTTTTTGTTTTTAAGAAAAAAAAAATAACATAATCCGTATTAACCAAGAGTGCTCCCAGGAAAGAATGGTGGTGCAAAGGCTCCTTAAAAACCATCCTCCTAGACAGAACAACGTTCCCAGGAAAGACTAGTGGCACAAAGGCTTCCAAGAACTAGTCTCCTAGACAGAACTCCCTTAGATCTTTACTTTTCATGCTATTAAGTTAATTAAATTAAGTTAAGTAAAAATCTAAGTTAATGAAAATCTAAGTAAAAAAAAAGGTTAATTAAGTTAAGTGAAGTAAAACAAATCTAAGTTAATTAAGTTAAGTTAAAAAAACAAAATCTAAGTTAATTAAGTTAAGTTAAAAAAATCTAAGTTAATTAAGTTAAGTTAAAAAAAATCTAAGTTAATTAAGTTAAGTAAAAAAAAATCTAAGTTAATTAAGTTAGTAAAAAAATTAATTAATCTAAGTGAAGTAAAAAATCTAAGTTAATTAAGTTAAGTGAAAAAAAAAAGTTAATTAAGTTAAGTGAAAAAAATCTAAGTTAATTAAGTTAAGTGAAGTAAAAAAAAATTAAGTTAATTAAGTTAATGAAAATTTATGTAAAAACCTAAGTTAATGTTAAAAAAAAATCTACGTTAATTAAGTTAGTAAAAAAACTAAGTTAAGTAGGGTATCTAAAAATCAAGAAGAAGAAAAAATAGCTAAAGAAAGAAAAATAAAAAATAATATAAAAATTGAAAAAGGTAAAAAAAAAAAAATTAAAATTATGATTTAAAATAAATAAAAAAATAGTAAAAATTAAACTCAAAAAATTAAAATTTTGTTTTTTTTATTTGTTTTTTATTTGTTTTTTATTTGTTTTTTATTTTTATTTATTATTTATTAAAAAAAATTTTATTTTTTTATTTTTTATTATTTCTTATGAAATTTAAAATTTGAAATTTTTTTATTTTTATTTTTTTACAAAAACAAAAAAAAAATCACAATTATTTACAGCACAAAAATATTTTTAAAATTTTGATAAATAAATTAAAAACGCTATTCCTTCCCCGGCAACGGCGCCAAAAACTTGATGCCATCCCCGACAACGGCGCCAAAAACTTGATGAGCGAAAACCGGCATCGCCGATCCTGCCAATACTTTGGTTTTATATTTATAAAACTCTCGCAAGTGCACGAATCATTTCGTAGAAAATGATAAGTATACTCCCAAGGTCGATCTAAGGAAGGAATGTATGTGGTTTTTAATTTATTATTCAAACTTTTAAAAACGAAATTAAATCCTAAACATCCTGTCACGATATTTTGGGTTTTGTGTTTTTAATCTAATTACAGAAAATTAAACATAGATTCAATAAATATTCATGCAAATTTTATCTTTTATAAATAGTGGAGTATTTATGGATATAATAACTAAGTTAATTATGCTTGCTCGTATTATTTAGGTTATTAAAGATATGAATTGATATTTATTGATTCTCCGTTTTGTATGAATACCACCTTTGGTGGGGTTAGATATTCTTTGTTAACTAAACAAATCAATTAACACCTATGGGTGGGGTTGATAACTAATTTGGTTAATTAAATTAATTCCTTTTTCTAAGAGATTGAAAATGAACCATTTAAATGCCACCTTTGGTGGGGTTAGACAGTTTAAACTTTATTCAAGGTGTCCAAATTAAACCTAAGAATTTAGTTATCCGAGTACTAACTTTCAAGTTTTAAAACCACTACCGAAAACATGTCGTCAATACATTTTCAGATAATAATTCTTATAAAAACTTTTGAAATAGAGCTTCACTCTAACTACCGGGCGATTGTACCATCAAATAAAAGAGCACTACTCTAAATCAGACCGGATAACTAAACCTTAAAATCTAATTTTCAGGTTTAAGTTTGTAATGAAAAATAATATATTTCTCTCTAACATTCTTAATATAAAATCTTGAATAAAAATAAAATCAATTCATTTTAGAAATTTTCACCTATTTAATATTTCGCAAGCATAACAACGTTATTATTATATCATTTTTACAAACAGCTAGCACAGTTAAATTTAATCACAGACAAATTAAATATAACATGTAAGAATAAAGCATAAAAAATAACTGCAAAGAAAATAAAATCCTTACAGTACTTCGATGCCATTCCCTTTGCTAGAAAAACTCCAAGCGGAATTTGCACTCCCATTTATTGAATCAAAAAGCTAAAATATTACAAAAACATAACTAGTTCTTCCCTAAAAAGAGAAGAACTCTAAAACTAAGAAAAACTAGCTAAAACATAAGAAAAACTAGCTAAAACATAAGAAAAACTAAAAAAAACTAAAATGAATTGATTTTATTTTTATTCAAGATTTTATATTAAGAATGTTAGAGAGAAATATATTATTTTTCATTACAAACTTAAATCTGAAAATTAGATTTTAAGGTTTAGTTATCCGGTCTAATTTAGAGTAGTGCTCTTTTATTTGTTGGTACAATCGCCCGGTAGTTAGAGTGAAGCTCTATTTCAAAAGTTTTTATAAGAATTATTATCTGAAAATGTATTGACAACATGTTTTCAATAGTGGTTTTAAAACTTGAAAGTTAGTACTCGGATAACTAAATTCTTGGGTTTAATTTGGACACCTTGAATAAAGTTTAAACTGTCTAACCCCACCAAAGGTGGCATTTAAATGGTTCATTTTCAATCTCTTAGAAAAAGAAATTAATTTAATTAACCAAATTAGTTATCAACCCCACCCATAGGTGTTAATTGATTTGTTTAGTTAACAAAGAATATCTAACCCCACCAAAGGTGGTATTCATACAAAAAAGAGAGAATCAATAAATATCAATTCATATCTTTAATAACCTAGATAATACGAGCAAGCATAATTAACTTAGTTATTATATCCATAAATACTCCACTATTTATAAAAGATAAAATTTGCATGAATGTTTATTGAATCTATGTTTATTTTTATGTAAGTAGATTAAAAACACAAAAACCCCAAAATATCGTGACAGGATGTTTAGGATTTAATTTCGTTTTTAAAAGTTTGAATAATAAATTAAAAACCACATACATTCCTTCCTTAGATCGACCTTGGGAGTATACTTATCATTTTCTACGAAATGATTCGCAGCACTTGCGAGTTTTATAAATATAAAACCAAAGTATTGGCAGGATCGGCGATCACGGTTTCGTTAATCAAGTTTTCGCTCATCAAAGTATTTGGCGATCACGATTCTGCTTTCATCAAGTTTTTGGCGCTTACGGGAATGACATCAAGTTTTTGGCGCCGTTCTTGGGGAAGGAATAGCGTTTTTAATTTATTTATCAAAATTTTAAAAATATTTTTGTCTTTGTCAGAATAATTGTGATTTTTTTTTGTTTTTGCAAAAAAAAAATAAAAAAAAAATTTAATCAAATTTTAAATTTCATAAGAAATAATAAAAAAATAAAAAATTTTTTTTTAATAACTTTTAAATAAAAAAAAATAAATAAAAAATAAATAAAAAATAAATAAAAAAAAAATAAAATAAATAAAAATAAATAAAAATAAAATAAAATAAAATAAAATAAAAATAAAAATAAAATAAAATAAAAATAAATAAAAATAAATAAAAATAAAAATAAAAATAAAAAAATAAAAAAAATAAAAAAAATAAAAAAAATAAAAAAAATAAAAAAAACAAAATTTTAATTTTTTGAGTTTAATTTTTACTATTTTTTTATTTATTTTAAATCATAATTTTAATTTTTTTTTCTTTTACCTTTTTCAATTTTTATATTATTTTTTATTTTTCTTTCTTTAGCTATTTTTTTTTCTTCTTGATTTTTAGTTACCCTACTTAACTTAGTTTTTTTTACTAACTTAATTAACTTAGATTTTTTTTTAACATTAACTTAGGTTTTTACATAAATTTTCATTAACTTAATTAACTTAATTTTTTTTTTTACTTCACTTAACTTAATTAACTTAGATTTTTTTCACTTAACTTAATTAATTTTTTTTCACTTAACTTAATTAACTTAGATTTTTTACTTCACTTAGATTAATTAATTTTTTTTACTAACTTAATTAACTTAGATTTTTTTTAACTTAACTTAATTAACTTAGATTTTTTTAACTTAACTTAATTAACTTAGATTTTTTTTAACTTAACTTAATTAACTTAGATTTTTTTTAACTTAACTTAATTAACTTAGATTTGTTTTACTTCACTTAACTTAATTAACTTTTTTTTTTAACTTAGATTTTCATTAACTTAGATTTTTACTTAACTTAATTTAATTAACTTAATAGCATGAAAAGTAAAGATCTAAGGGAGTTCTGTCTAGGAGACTAGTTCTTGGAAGCCTTTGTGCCACTAGTCTTTCCTGGGAACGTTGTTCTGTCTAGGAGGATGGTTTTTAAGGAGCCTTTGCACCACCATTCTTTCCTGGGAGCACTCTTGGTTAATACGGATTATGTTATTTTTTTTTCTTAAAAACAAAAACAAAAAAAAAAATTTCTGAACTATCTCCAAAATTTAAAAGTTTTAATTATAATCTAAGGAGTTAGTTGCTTTGTTTGATCTAGGTACAATTATGTTTTAATGACTTAATTATTTGATTTGCACCTAGATGTGGGTTATCTAAAACTCAAAGTATGCCTCTAGTTTTAAGTACAAAAAGAAATTTGAAAATCAATAGGGCATGACTGAAAAAGTATAGGTAGACAACCTTGTCTTACTTGAAGGTTTGATTGACTCAATGATGAGGGGACATTGAGTTTACTTAAAATGCAATCCCCAAGTTACGTCTTGCTAAGACGTTAAACTAAGCACTGGATGGGAGGCAACCCATCATTTTAGGTAATTTCCTTTTATTTACTTAATTATTTCATTTTAATTACATGTGAATAATTTTTAAATTGTTAAAACTAAAAATATTTGTTGAGATGTTAGAAGTTCACAAAGAATCGTCTTCGTATACACTTTAATGATGAATATGATGGATGCACCTGCATTTTCCATTACTACTTGCACTTTCTCAAGAAATAGGTAATCTTTCTTCTCTTTTCTCTTTATCTTTAATTTACAGTTGTTACATTGAGGACAATGTAAGTTCTAGGTTGGGGGTGGTGAAAAGTTACCATGCTTAATTAAAAAAAAAGTTTTAACAATTTAAAAATAAAAAAAATTTAAAAATAAAAAAAATATACTTTTTCATTTTTTGTGTGTTTGGTTTTATTTCTATTTTGTGTGATTTAGTAATTTTTGAAAAAAAAACTTTTTCACAAAAATTTATCATTTCTTTAAATCAAATTTAAGTAAATAGTTAAGTCTTTTGTACTGTTAGATTAATTTTTGAAAACATATCATGAAATATTTTGTAATTATTTTTGATAATTAGTTAGTTTTTGTCATAACTAGTATTTCTTGATAAGATGTAGAAATTATATTAAACCCAAAATCGGTGTTTATGAATTTTTTTTAGTGGAGACTACCTTTGTGAGATATAATTTGAGCCTAAATTCCTTTATTCAGAGTGAAATATATATTTTTTCTACTCCAAACACATTTCTTATTTCTTCAAATTTTTAGATGATCTCTATAGGTATTAGCATTGAATGTATGAATTTTTTTCTCATCTTAATAGAGTATCGTATATTTTTTTATTATTTGTTTTTTGCTTAGATTAAATGATTTGAGTAGAAATTGATAGTATATGCTTATATCTCGTTCATGCATGACTGCTACAAAAAAAAAAGAGACATATCTGGGGTTACCTAAACCAAGATCAAACAGAAAAGCCACAAAATTAACCACTCACCAAAATCCAAGATAAAAATGTACAATCTGTACATGGGTTGACTCTCTAAAATACATATATTGAAAAATATCTACAGAAAAAAAAATAGAGAGATAAAAAATAGTATCATCTATATACTATGACCCACGTTGCCTACAAAGTTGTGAGTACAGGGTATTTACAAAAGAAAGATATAGGAAGTAATTCCCTAAAAAGTCATTGCAATTTCTTCATTTGTAAAAAGCATATATCTTGAAATTCTTTCTTAATGAGTTTGATTTATGCATGAAAATAATTTTTATATATGATATCTTTATAATTTATACATTTGATTCCTTTCATGAGATCAATGTTAAAATAACACTTTGAGCCTTTATTCTTTATACATATGCGAACATATTAGTTCATTTCTATACATCAACTCTTTCGCATATAAAATAGTATGAGTGTTTGAACCCATAGGATTCAGTGTTTCGAGAGTATTGACTTGTGAGGAATAGAGTCGAAGCGAATTCTGATTCATGACACTGAAATTGGGTGAAATTAAATTGATACATTTTTGACATGAAATATGAAAATGATTTTCGACTAATTATTATAATAAATCATGATTGTTTGAAGAGATTAAAATAACTTATGCTTAAGATTTTAATTATGATCTTAAAGGAGATTAAAAAGTATGAGACATTTTTGTGATATGTTGTTTTCTCTTATTCAAAAAAAAAAATTAATTTGTGATTTTGTTGTAAATTTAATTTTTAAGTTGTTTGTTTTTATTGTTTCTTTTGTTTTTACATTTAGTGCAATGTTTGTGGGTATCATTACTGAAAACCCTCACGAGACTCAAACTCGTCCACTAGGGCAACCTAGGGGTTTAAAGGCTTGTTGCATAGGCTAAATGCAACCGTTTCAATCCACGAAAGTGATTTAGGATAGTTTAATTTTTAGTTTTTATCGCTTCTCTTGCTAAGGGACTAGCAAGAAGCTGGTTGGGGGTTGTGATGAGTGCTCAAAAAGCACTAAAATTACCATGATTTTATGCTCATTAATTGATTAAGAATATATATATTTATATGTTTTATCATATATTTATATAATTTGTCTTTTTCGGAATCACGGGTATTTTTATTGTTTTTCAGGTATTTTGGCTTAAAAACGCAATTTAAAGACTCAAAGAGGAATACTTGAAGCAATACATCACAAAAATACCAATAAATAAATGGGGAAAGGTCAACAAATATGGAAAAACTGGACAAAATAGGTCAAAAAGGTCAAAAATGTCAAACAGGAGAAAACACGCGCCGCCCACGCCATGCCGGCTAAAGACCCAGCCCGAGCTAAATCCACGCGTTGTTGCTACAGATCGCAAGGCTGGTTGCACATCATACATGCTGTGATGGTACTTGTTCATACGCGCAGCCAGCGCTGCGCCAATACCGCCCTCCGCGCGCCCAGCGTTTTCACCCCATTTTTCACGTGCGGCAGCCTGTGGCGTCATGCCGACGTCATTGATGACCTCAGCATGTCCATTACACGTTTTTTAATTTTTTAATATTTTTTTTTAACATTTTTTTACTCATTTTTTCTCTCCATCCTCACCTATAAATACCCCCCTTCCATACACCTTCAAAACACCTCAAAACCACACTTCTCTCTTCTTTCTTTCTCTCATTTCTTAGTTTTTGAGTTTTTCTTAGTTTCTTTCTTAGTTTCTAAGCTTTTCTTAGTTTTTCTCTTAGTTTTTAGTTCAATTCTCTTAGGTTTAGAGTTCTTCTCTTTTTGAGAGGAACTTGTAATGTTTTTGTAATAATTTAGATTTTTGATTCAATAAATGGAAGTGCAAATTCCGCTTGGAGGTTTTCTAGCAACGGGAATAGCGTCGAAGTTCTGTAAGGATTTTATTTTCTTTACAGTTATTTTTATGCTTTATTCTTACATGTTATATTTAATTTGTCTGTGATTAAATTTAACTGTGCTAGTAGTTTAGTAAACATGATGTAATAATAACGGTTTTATGCTTGCGAAATATTAAATAGGTGAAAATTTCTAAAATGAATTGATTTTATTTTTATTGAAGATTTTATATTAAGGATGTTAGAGAGAAATATATTATTTTTCATTACAAACTTAAATCTGAAAATTAGATTTTAAGGTTTAGTTATCCGGTCTGATTTAGAGTAGTGCTCTTTTATTTGTTGGTACAATCGCCCGGTAGTTAGAGTGAAGCTCTATTTCAAAAGTTTTTATAAGAATTATTATGTGAAAATGTATTGACAACATGTTTTCAGTAGTGGTTTTAAAACTTGAAAGTTAGTACTCGGATAACTAAATTCTTGGGTTTAATTTGGACACCTTTAATAAAGTTTAAACTGTCTAACCCCACCAAAGGTGGCATTTAAATGGTTCATTTTCAATCTCTTAGAAAAAGGAATTAATTTAATTAACCAAATTAGTTATCAACCCCACCCATAGGTGTTAATTGATTTGTTTAGTTAACAAAGAATATCTAACCCCACCAAAGGTGGTATTCATACAAAAAAGAGAGAATCAATAAAATATCAATTTATATCTTTAATAACCTAGATAATATGAGCAAGCATAATTAATTTAGTTATTATATCCATAAATACTCCACTAATATAAATGATAAAATTTGCATGAATATTTATTTAATCTGTATTTATATTTATTTTTAGGTAAATATTTATTGAATTTGTATCTATGTTTATTTTTTTATTATATTTAATTAATCTGTATATATGTTTATTTTATGTTATTAGATTAGGAACACAAAAACCAAACTATCGTGACAGGATGTTTAGGATTTAATTTCGTTTTTAAAAGTTTGAATAATAAATTAAGGACCACATACATTCCTTCCTTAGATCGACCTTGGGAGTATACTTATCATTTTCTACGAAATGATTCGTGCACTTGCGAGAGTTTTACAAATATTAAAACCAAAGTATTTGCGAGAATTGGCGATGCCGGTTTTCGTTCATCAAGTTTTTGGCGCCGTTGCCGGGGATGGCATCAAGTTTTTGGCGCCGTTGCCGGGGAAGGAATAGCGTTTTTAATTTATTTATCAAAATTTTAAAAATATTTTTGTGCTGTAAATAATTGTGATTTTTTTTTGTTTTTGCAAAAAAAAAAATAAAAAAAAATTTAATCAAATTTTAAATTTCATAAGAAATAATAAAAAAATAAAAAAAAAATTTTTTTAATAAATTTTAAATAAAAATAAAATAAATAAAAAATAAATAAAAAATAGAAAATGATAAGTATACTCCCAAGGTCGATCTAAGGAAGGAATGTATGTGGTTTTTAATTTATTATTCAAACTTTTAAAAACGAAATTAAATCCTAAACATCCTGTCACGATATTTTGGGTTTTTTGTTTTTAATCTAATTACAGAAAATTAAACATAGATTCAATAAACATTCATGCAAATTTTATCTTTTATAAATAGTGGAGTATTTATGGATATAATAACTAAGTTAATTATGCTTGCTCGTATTATTTAGGTTATTAAAGATATGAATTGATATTTATTGATTCTCCCTTTTTTGTATGAATACCACCTTTGGTGGGGTTAGATATTCTTTGTTAACTAAACAAATCAATTAACACCTATGGGTGGGGTTGATAACTAATTTGGTTAATTAAATTAATTCCTTTTTCTAAGCGATTGAAAAGGAACCATTTAAATGCCACCTTTGCGGGTTAGACAGTTTAAACTTTATTCAAGGTGTCCAAATTAAACCTAAGAATTTAGCTATCCGAGTACTAACTTTCAAGTTTTAAAACCACTACCGAAAACATGTCGTCAATACATTTTCAGATAATAATTCTTATAAAAACTTTTGAAATAGAGCTTCACTCAAACTACCGGGCGATTGTACCATCAAATAAAAGAGCACTACTCTAAATCAGACCGGATAACTAAACCTTAAAATCTAATTTTCAGGTTTAAGTTTGTAATGAAAAATAATATATTTCTCTCTAACATTCTTAATATAAAATCATGAATAAAAATAAAATCAATTCATTTTAGAGATTTTCACCTATTTAATATTTCCCAAGCATAACAACGTCATTATTACATCATGTTTACTAAACAGCCAACACAGTTAAATTTAACCACAGACAAATTAAATATAACATGTAAGAATAAAGCATAAAAATAACTGTAAAGAAAATAAAATCCTTACAGAACTTCGACGCTATTCCCGTTGCTGGAAAAACTCCAAGCGGAATTTGCACTCCCATTTATTGAATCAAAAAGCTAAAATATTACAAAAACATAACTAGTTCTTCCCGAAAAAGGGAAGAACTCTAAAACTAAGAGAAACTAGCTAAAACATAAGAAAAACTAGCTAAAACATAAGAAAAACTAAAAAAAACTAAAAACTAAGAAATGGAGAGAAAGAAAGAAGAGAGAAGTGAGTTTTTGAAGGTGTTTTTAAGGTGAATGGAAGAGGGGTATTTATAGGTGAGGATGGAGAGAAAAAATGAGTAAAAAAATATTAAAAAATTAAAAAACGTGTAGTGGACATGCTGAGGTCATCAATGACGTCAGCATGACGTCATAGGGGCTGCTGCACGTGAAAAATGGGGTGAAAACGCTGGGAGCGCTGGCCGGGTGGTCGCTGGCCAAGGCCGCGCGCCGGGCCGCTGGGCCGCGCGCGTGAACAGTAACCCGCGCGCAGTGCTGCGCGCATGAACAGTACCCCCGCGCGCAGTGCTGCGCGCATGAACAGTACCCCCGCGCGCAGTTTGGGGCGGAGCTGGGTGCTGGGCGCGGCGGCTGGGCGGCGCGGCGGCGCGTTTTTCTCCTTTTTGACATTTTTGACCTTTTCGACCCATTTTGTCCAGTTTTTCCATATTTGTCGACCTTTACGCATTTATTTATTGATATTTTTGTGATGTATTGCTTCAAGTATTCCTCTTTGAGTCTTTAAATTGCGTTTTTAAGCCAAAATACCTGAAAAACAATAAAAATACCCGTGATTCCGAAAAAGACAAATTTATATAAATATATGATAAAACATATAAATATATATATTTTTAATCAATTAATGTGCATAAAATCATGGTTATTTTAGTGCTTTTTGAGCACTCATCAAACATCCAATAGTATTTTCAACTAGGCATGCTTAGATTAAATAAATGATTATATATTAAAAATAACATTCAAAATAGTACATAATATTAATTCTAAAAATAGAAGAATATAATTAAAATTAATACCTTAATTGTATCTTTCAATGTACATAATTTCAATATTGATCTATATCTAACAACCTCCAAATAGATCTCCCTATACTGCTTATTGAATCGAAAAACTCTTACATAAAGCTAAAGAAGTTTAAACTACAAAAATTGTTTAGAAAAATCAAATGAAAGGTGACTTTTGGTGTTTTTAGCTGAGGTAGGGGGTTTATATAATTGAAAAAAACGTTGGAAAAAGGAAAGAAAGGTGGATCATGAGGTCCCTCACCATAGAACACTTATTCCATCACCGTGGCATGCATTGATTCAATAGGTATTTAAATTATGATTTGATATACTTGAACCACAACACACATTTAATCATCGTCGTCGCCCACATTAAACTGCATGTCTCTAACTTCTTCTTGTTTCACCCCTTAATCTTGGTTTGTACTTATATAAGGTTACATATGTTATTATTTTATTCTTTTTGGTTGTAATTAAGTGCTTTTAGGTATAATTCTTCAAGTGTTCATCAATTGAATCATTTAAAGGTAGAAATACTTGAAAAATAAAAAAAAACAATATACTCGTAATTTTGAAAATATAGATTTTAAAATAATAATAAAATTATGCAAATAAAAATCTATTTTGACACAAAAGTAAAAATAAATCATGTAATACTTAGTGCTTTTCATGCACTTATCACAACCCGCAACTAGCTTCCTATTAGTCTTTTAGCAAGGAACGCAAAAGTGTAAAATAAATAAATAAATAAAATCATCTTAAATCATTTCAGTAGGTTTGTACGATTATATTTACCATATGTAACAAGCTTTCAAACCCCTAGGTTGTCCTGGTAGATAAGTTTAAGTCTCGTCAAGGCTTTCAGTGATAATACATACAAATGTCAAAGTAAATGCACAGATAACAAAAATAAACAAATAGAAAATAACAAAACATAAACTAAAATTAACAAAGTAAAAAACAAATAAAACGAAAAATAATAAAATATAAAGTAAAATGACAAAATTTATGATGCTTTAATATCTTTTAAGTTCATAATTAAAATATAAATCATAAGCTAGATTAACATCCTGAAGATTCATACTTTACTATAAAAATTAGTTGAAATCACAAATTCATATTCCATATAAAAAAATACATCAATATTGATTTATCCAACTTTAGTGTTTGGAATCCAAATTTGCTTAAACTTTAATCCTTACAAGTTATACTCTTAGTATTACACTGATCCTATAAGTTCAAGAACTCAATTAAAGTTATACGCGAAAAGAAATTATGTAAAGAAATGAATTAATGAGTTTGTATATGTTTAAATAATAAAGGCTCAAATAGTGCATAATGTTTGAATGCATGAAAGGAATCAAATAAAAGGATTTATAAATAAATAAAATACCATTTTCATGCATCAATTAAAATCAACTAAAAATATCCATTATATGCCTTTTATCAATTCTGCCAAGTGATCATGACACACAAAGTGTGTGCAATGAAAACATAAGTATACGTATCATAACAAGTAATATAATGATAAAAGAAGATCATTCTCATGGAGATTATTTTATTATAAACTAATTTTTAAAACTAAAAACAAATATGAGAAAATCTTTTAAGAAAGCAAAATTAAAATAACTAACAGTAAACATCAATAATTAATTAATAAGATTTGGTAACTAAGAATATGTATGAGAAAATATCTAGGAATACTTAATCCACAATATAATTATCGATTAATTACATAATCAATTGAATCTAATCTAGTATGTATTCCTCTCTCAAGTAAACTATACATCATATAATAATTAATTTAATCATACTCTCATGTCAATTAAATTGCATACTACTCATTAAGTTCATCAATAATGGATCATATATACAAGAATCATACATCTTTGCCTAGAAACTATGCATGTTATTTAATCAAGATAAACAATTAAATAATTCTCACAAATCTATTTAATTGTCTCTATAGATAAATTGTTGGCCAAACAACTAATAGCATAAGAATAAGATTAAATAATATAATTAAATTAAAATCATAATTTGGGTAAAATATTAGATCATCACATGATAAAAATTGGGTTCCTAAAATCCCTATATTAATAAATTAACTAGACATAATTTTGTTCATAAAGCTCATATTTTTCATAAAGAAAGACATAAAATTGATAAAGAAAATAGTATAAAAAGAAATATAATCAATATCTTGAATTGTAGTACTAATCTTCTCTTGAATCTCCACCAAAATTGTATCTCCTTTTGAATTTTTTTGTATTTTTCTCTCTTCTTAGCTCCAAAAACTTATCAAAATTATGCTAATGACATCTCCTTATGGTTTATGGGGTGATTAGGAAGTTACATATAGCACAAGTGAAATCTGGATCATCTTATTAGCTTTAGATCAAGGGCTGAGATCAAAACAAGCAAAGTTAATAACGCTATCCAATTAGAAGCGAACATGTGGCATGCAAGATTCTGTGTGCAAATCAAATAGTGTAAAGTGGCAAGGGAGACTGGTCTGAGTCAACGCTCATTAAGTCCTCACCAATTGGAGCAATGTGATTCATGTTAACAAATGGAGTAGAGCACGGGTGGAACGACTAAACAAATAGAATTGTGACATGTGATGTAAAGGTTTAATCACTCTTAAACTCAAATTAAATGACGTGTTGACATGTGGTGAGGCGATTCGTCACTCCTCACACGTGGCGATCTATAATTCATCATTTCTATTGGCTGGCATCCACGTGGCTTGCCCAGTCAGCTTATTTACTTGCATGGCAACATATAGCAGCTTTTGAATTATCCTACATTAAAAATCATAAATATTCCAAAAAAACCCAAAATATTTTAGAAATTATATTTTCACCTATTTTCACTAGAAAAATTATATTTTAATATTTGTAACCCAAAAAAATACTATTTATTAAATAAAAAAAGAAAAATTAAGTAAAACTTTGCACTAATGACTACTTTCATAGAGTCATCACACCCTCCAAACTTAACTCTTTTCTTGTCCTCAAGTACAGGCAAGTCTAACTAAATAAAATGATATGGGTAATATATCATAAATATATATACCTATTAATACATGCACATTTTCAGAAAAGTATCCCCTCAAAAGTGGTACAATTCTATGACAAGGAGGTTTACATATTCATGAATCAATGTTCCATCAATACAAAGATATGCAAGGTTTTTGATAAATTGATTCGTGTGTGTTTCTACACCTAATATCATCCATTGCACTCATGAAATCAACTTATATGAGCATGCGAATCAATTCAATCTTAAAACAAGTCTCATTCACCTATTTTTCACATCTCTCTCCACTAATATAAATATGCACTTAGCTAAAGATCAATAAGGATTTTATATGCTTGTAATGTAAGGCTTAGGTGGGGATCAATAAATGAAGAAATTTGAGCTCTTTCCATACATTATCTTTCATTTTAATCATCATACACTTAATAACTACAATTGAGCTTTAACTTGATATTTCAGTGTACCCTATCTTATCATTCTTTTCATATTATTTTATTCTACATCCTTTCTTTTAATTCCACAACACCCCTAAACTTATTTTTAATTTTATTTTCTTTTTCTTTAGAGGGATAATTGTGTTATGAGTTTTGCTTCTTTTTTTCTCCTTTTTTTAGGGTGCATTACATTTCACCTTACCCTATAACATAACACATGATTGCATTTTTTTCTATTCACACAAGCCAAAGGTGCATGGGTTAAGGTAATGCTTATTAGTTAGGCATAAAATGTTGCTTAAAGATATGAATGGTTCTTTGTTAGGCTCAAATGGGTGATTACAAATATTAACAATAGTTAGTTTGAAAGGCTCAATCAATCCAAATAAGGCCTAAATCATTTCTCTTGCTAAATAATATTCAAAATTTCTCCCCAAGGGATGATCAAATAGATTCTGAAACTAGGTAGATCTCATCAACTCGTATAACTCACTATAGATTTTCTCTCAATAAGCACACAAAAATCAATCACGAACATGTGCATAAGAATTTGAATCAATTCAATCAAAACTAGGAAGCATATCATATGATAAATGTAAGTATCTTAATGAATATGTTACATTCCTTATCCTAGTCATGAAAAACAATTTTTATCATTGAGTTCATATGTTTTTTCCCAAATCATGATTAAAAACACCCTAAAAATAAAAAACAATTCCCTAAAAAATTTAAAATGCATAGTAAATACAAAAGTAGAGTATGAAGTTCCCATAGTAAATACCAAAGTAGAGAATGAAGTTTCCTTCCACAAACTTAAATTACACATTGTCCCCAATGTGCATATAAATATGAAAAAGTAAAAGAAAGAAAACTCTCTTAGTCTTGGCATACCACATATGTAACTGAAATGTTTATTCTTGTTGCGTCATTGCTCTCCATATTTATTCACCTACGAAACAAAAATAATAAAAATATAAGTAAAATAATGTTGGGTTGCCTCCCAACCATAATCATGTTTAACAACATTGACTAGACGGTCATATCAAGTCCTAAGGTACATCCCTTTCTGTCCATTTATTTTTGAGTTTTCCTGGAAATAATTTGAGTCTTGATTTGTTCAATAATACCTTATGTTCTGGCTTACAAACACGATGCTAAATTCTCTTCTCATTCCATTTTTTTATTTTTCAACTTTTTGGCATTCTTATAAGCACTCCACCATAACTCATCCAATTTATGTATTTTCAACATCTTGTTCACCTCTGTATTGGACTCTTTTATTTTCATACTTGATTGGGTATGTGAGAGTAAAAGTGTGGGGTCTAAAATTTGTGGGACTTCAATTGATGGTTTGAGCTTAGATACTATTTCAAAAAATTCATAATTGTCTTTGTTACACACATGAGAGGCATTTCCTCCAAAAAGTTCACATAGTCCACAATTTCAAACTTTGATTTCATACTTTCAAAATTAAAATAGGTTGAGTTGTTTTTTGGTGAGTTTATGTCCTTGTTCATAACATCATATGTTAAATTCGTTAGTTTTGAGCAGCTCAACAAATTCTTTTAAGTTTTCCCCATAATCAGTAACATTTATCCTTAAGCATTCATTAGCATTATCAATATCAAGATTTCATATGCTTTAAAAACTTTAAAAATTACTCGTTCATCTTGCACTCTTATTATAAGTTCACCTTTTTATACAACAATAAGTGCTCTTTCGGTTGTTAAGAATGGACAACCATGTATGATAGGAATGTCACGGTCCTATTCCATTTCTAGCACAATAAAGTTTGTTGGAAAGATGAATTTCTCTACTTTTACTAGCACATCTTCTACCACACCCCAAGGTCTCTTAATTGATATATCTATTATTTATAATGTTATTGAAGTAGGTTTGGCTTTACCAACCCCCAAACTCTGGAAGACTGACAATGGCATAAAGTTAACGCTAGAACCCAAATCACATAATGTTTTCTCAAAGTGGATATTTCCAATTGTGCAAGGAATTTCAAAACTATCTTGATCATTCAGTTTTGTGGTATTTTTGGTCAAAGATGGAACTACAACCTTTAGTCAAGGTTTTTGTTTCATGATCATTAAGCCTCATTTTCTTTGACAGTATATCCTTCATGAATTTGGTATAAGATGACATTTTTTCAAGTTCCTCTGCAAATGGTATGTTTATGTGTAGCTTTTTAAAGACATCAAGAAATTTTAAAAACTGTGTATCAAACTTTTTCTTTTGTATTCTTTGAAGAAAAGGAATAGTGGGTTTGTAGAGGTTGTTCTTTTTGGCTGAATTATTTCCTTTTCATTGCTTTCTTTATTCACTAATTCCTTCTCATCCTTGTTAATTTCCATTTCCTCCTTATCTTTTCGGGTCTCATTGTCCTTCTCTAGAGTTTTACCACTCCTCAATTCTATTGTGTTGCAGTGGTCCTTACCTACTCTTTTTGGATTTACAAATGTATCACTTCTTACCTTGAGGTTTTAGTTTATAGCCTCAACAATTCATCCCATTTTAGTCTCCAAATTTTGAATTGAAGCCTCTTGAGTTGACACTTTTGTATTAAATGATTGGATGAAGTATTTCATCATCCCTATTAAGGAATTTTTATTGTCTTCAGTAGGTGGCTTCTTCTCTTGGGCTTGTGATTAATGTGGTTATTGGAAACTGAGTAGTGGAAATGATTGATGGTTGAATTGATTACAACTATAATTGTTGTTATTCCAAGAGAAATTTGAATGTTGACTCCATCCTAGGTTACATGTGTTTGAGTATGAAATATTGTTTCGATTCACATTACCTATATAAAATGCAGATTCAGGATTATGTGGACAATTATCAAATAAATGGGCCCCACTACAAAACAGGCAAGACACCCCTGAATCTTGGACTTGGTTTATACTCACTTGTGAGTTTTGAACCTTCAAAATATTTACCAAAAATGACACTTGAGTTATAAGAGTCATGATAACATTTACCTCATGCATTCCAACTACTCTTCTTATGGGTATTATTTTATCCATTAACTATTGATAATTATTATCAACCATTTTCTCAACTATGCTTCTAATATTACTAAAGGATGTACTAAATAAAAAAAATAAATTAAACTAAAATAAATAAAAAAATAAGTCAATGAAAAATAAATAAATTAAAATTAAAATTAAATTAACAAAAAAACTAAAATAATAAAAATTAATTTCTAATATTTATAATACCCGAAAACGGTGCCAAAAACTTGATCGCGACACACGAAGTGTGTGCAATGAATATCCACGTATACGTATCACAAGAAGTAATATAATGATAAGAAAATATCGTAAACACGAATATTAGTTTATTATAAACTAATTTTTAAAACTAAAAAATAAAAATAAATGTTTATGAGGTTTTATATTTTATGGAAGCAAAATTAAAATAATAAAAAATAACTAATTAAATCAGATTTGATAACTAAGAAGATATATTATAAAATATCTAGAACTACTTAATCCCCCAATTTTCTAAACATGAGAATCACTAAAATCTCCCCATTATAATTAACAATTAATTACATGATCAATTGAATCTAATTTAGCATGTATTCCTTTCTCAAGAAAACTACACACTATATAGTATTTAATTTAATCACACTCTAATGTCAATTAAATTTCATACTATTCATTAAGTTCATCAATTATAGATCACGTATATAAGAATCATACATTTCTTCCTAGAAACTATGATAAAAATTAAAAAATTCTCTCAAATCTATCTAATTGCCTCTACAGATAACTTTTTGGCCAAACAATTGATAGCATAAGAATACGATTAAATAATACAATTAAAATAAAATCATAATTGAGGTAACATATTAGATAATCACATGATAAAAATTGGGTTCATAAGACGATGGCTCTAGAGGTTTTTCTCACCCTTCATATTCTGGTGCCTCCTATATTGGATCTCTTTTTTTGCATTTTCAGAAATTTTAATGGAGATGACCCTCATCCTTATTCAAACCATTTTATTTCATCCTAATTTCACCATCAATCCCCTACACCATCTATAGACCATAGGGATCATATTAAATCTTCACGCAATGCAGCCTAAGATAAAGACGATGATGGAAAGGGTGGTAAAGAGTGCTAAGCTTATGTTGTTATGTTTTTTTCATGTATTTTCATTTTTACTTTAAAAAATCTAATCAAAATTTTGTTTAATGAGAGTTTTTGGTTTATTATGTTTTGAATATGTTCTTTCTATTTGCATGCTTTTCTTGTAACTTTGTTTTTGCTCTAATCTTCTCTACTATGTTGCAAAATTGATAGGATTATTTCATTTTTGTAAGTCTTCTCTCCTTTATATAGGGGTGTTTCTTTAACTTTCTGTGTCAAAATGGAGGATAAGTTTGTGTGCATAACTCTATTTTTCATAGCATGCTATGTGTTACATGGGCTATGAGTGTAGGATTGCACTCCATTTTATTGCCTAGCATGCATTCACTTAGGGGGAGTGTTGCATGAAATCAAGTAGATTTGTGTAATTTATATGTTTTTTGATGGAATATTTGACCGTACTTAGCCTATAAATGTGTAATTGTGTAAGGATAACACAATAGTATCTAGATAAACTACACATTATTACTACTTGATACATTCATATGTATGTGTTTTTTATATGCAAAATTTTCAAGTGTATATTCAGACCATAGAGTTTTGATGCGTATTTTCACAAGTGTACGAATCGTTCAAGTAATAAAGTGTACAAAAGTACGGATATCGAACCCACAAGGAATGGCGTTACTAAGTACCGAAATTGACTAATCCTAATTTTATTTGAAAACCAAATTTTTGAATTTGTTTAAAAAGTAAATTAACTTAAAACTAAATGCAAATAACAAAATTTAATGTTTTTCACAAATGATTAAAAATGCTAAGGCATTTAATTTCGCTAAATCAATTCACTCCGATTTCAAGTCATTTTATATGAGAATCAAAGTTAAAAGTGATGGTTGAAAACCCCAAATTTACCTAATACTTTCTCTCGAGTTATATTAGAATTACTTATCTATAAAAACCGACTATATTTCTATGAAGATTTAATCACAAACAAGCACATTATGATTTATGGAATTTCTAGAATAACCACATACATCATGCATTAGTTCTCACACTCGCATTCAACATATGGTATTTATCACAAGAAGCGTTTATTACACATCTCCTCTCACTCTCAATATAATGCAACAAATCATTTAAATCTTGATCAGAAATTTAAAAGCATTAAGCATGGAAATAAATAATCAACTTGAAAACAATGAATTCATATAACGATAACACAAGAAATCATATTTTCTTGATTCAACTACATCATAGCCTTAGCAAAAACGAATTAGTTCATAACGAAATTAAGAACAAACATATTCTCAATTGAATCCATGAACAAACAATCTGAATAAAATGCAGAAAATAAAAGCTAAGGAGAAGAGATGAAAAACTCTTGAAGATGAAGACTTGGTAGCAACAATGGTGATGATCCTTCAAGCTTCTCCAACCTTTCTCTCCAAAATTTCCTTTTATCCTCCAAAAATAACTTAGATCTCCTCTCTCTGCTGTCCCCCTCTTTTTCCATCATAATGTATATATAGATCTAGGGTTTGGGGGGAAATTTTGGAACAAAACAACATAAAAAATGTGTTTTCGGACGAAACTCACCGGCGGTGACATTATTCTCGCCGCGGCGAGATTTATGGAAAACTTACCATTTTGGTTCCGCTAAATCTCGCCGGCGGTGAGTTTATTGTGGCCGGCGGTGAGAAGCACTTGGCCGAAGGCGAGATTATTATGGCCGGCGGTGAGATTGATTTGGCCGGTGGCGAGATTGCTTTGCCAAAATCCGTGCTCCCTGCATGATTTTCAACATTTTCTCCACAAGGTTTTCGCCGGCGGAGAGAATATTCTCGCCGGCAGCGAAATTCCAAATATTTAAATTTTGTTTTCTTTTTATTTGCACTCAATCCCGTTCATTGAAATTTGTCCCAAACTTCTCCAAAATTATGATTTTACCTGAAATTGCACTTTAAACACGAAATACCCGTGAAATGACATTTGTGGATTAAATAATCAAATAAACACAATTTTCACACAAATATCAAAATTTAAATCATAACAAAAATGTAATAATTTATTTCTTATCAACAACCCCCAACCAGCTTCTTACTAGTCTCTAGCAAGAAAAGCGATCTATTTAATAAATTCAAAGGAGACATTAAGAGAAACTTAAAAGAAAATTTTATTCTATTTACAAAATTACATTAAGCGTATGCAATAAGCCTTTAAACTCTTAGGCAGACCTAGTAGGACGAGTTGTAGTCTTGTGAGGGCTTCCAGTGATGATACCCACAAACATCTTACCTATAACTATTCTAACTCAAATCAATAAAATCACACAAAAATTAATTTGCACAAATGTCTCAAAAATTGTAAATAACACACAAGACATAGAATAATTAAATGTCACCTAACTTTAAGAAATCTCAAATGCAAATTTCACTTTTGTTTTTGACTCTTAAACATCCATCAAACCACAAACCAATTGCCATAATGCCCGGATAATATTATGCATAACATCCACAAACAAAAAGGTGAAATCTCAAACTCCATAGGCTCACTTTTCAAAACTCTCTCCACTAATGAAGAAAAATACACCACTTTGGATCAATAGGACTTTATTAGGCTTGTAATGTTAGGCTTAGGTATTTGGTTAAGAAAGAACGGGAAGTATCAAAATACAAATAATAGCACTTATTAGATTAAACACAACCAATTAAGTAAAAGAGTAACACCATTTAACCCAAATTGTTTCTTCCGATCATAACCCATTTTTCCAAAGATAAACAAAATTCTTCCTCAATCTTTCACCTTAGTATATCCATCACTAACACTCTTTTATTTACTAGAGTGTGAAGGCCCTTTTTTTCTTTTTCTTTCTTTTTTTTTCTTTTTTTTTTAAAAAAAACACAACCCCTAACCAATTTCTTCCAATATATGTGGAAGATGTCTTTTTTTTATTCCATCCTTACTCCAATTGCTCTTGAAAAGTTTGTGTTCAAAATTAAGTGCTCTTAAAAAATAAGGTAGGAATTATATATATATATATATATTGGCTAAATAAAAGGTAGGTTATAGAAGGCAAAAAGAAAGAAAAATAAGGCTAACAATATATTTAAATAGGCTCAAAGAGGTAACTAGTGATATAAAGATAACAAGGTAGGCTTAAAATGGTACAATCAATCCAAAAATGGCCTACATCATATCCTAAACAGTGCAATTCCAAATTATTTCACCTCAAGAGGTTTTCAAATGAGTTCTAGAGTTTGTTGAGATCACAAAAATGTCCATAAAAAATTCTCACATAAGACTTGTCTAAGCATTTAGACTAATCAACCAAATCATACCACATACCAAAAGAGTCGCCAACTTGATAAAATCAACATTTGAAATTATCTTTAAACCGAAGCAAAATTTAATGTCTTCTAAAAGCTACTTGTTATCACAATCACATTATTATCATCAACGTGCAAATTAAAACAAGTAAAATTGCAATTGAGAGAAAAATAAAATAAACATAAATAAATAAATAAATAAAAATAAGATACTAAACAAATAAAAGAAATTAAATCAAGATGCAGAAAAATAAATGAAAAATCAAAATTAAATACAAATAAACACACAAACAAAACTACTTAATACAAATAAACACACAAACAAAACTACTAAAAAAATGAAGGGAAGAAAAGATTTACCATTTACCGCACCCCAACCAAAACCTTACATTGTCCTCAATGTAAGAAAGAAAAACTGCAAATGACTTTTTTTTTACTTGCAAGACAAATAAAATAAGCAAATTTAATTAAAAATAAAATTATCATAAAATTAAGTGCAAAATTTAAAATTTCTAAAATAAAATGAGCTAAAAGATGAGAAAACAAATCTGATGGGTTGCCTCCCATTAAGCGCTTTAAGTTATAGTCATTAGTTAGACTTTATGTCATCTTTTTGCTTGCTAAATTCTCCGTCAAAATATGGCCTCAACGGTTGTCCATTTACCTTGAAAGTTCCCTTTGTTTCATGACTGATCTCAATTGTTCCATAAGGAAACACCTTGGTTTCTAGAAAAGGTCCTGACCAATGATATTTTAGCTTTCTTGGAAAAAGTCTGAGATGGGATTTATAAAGCAGCACTTTCTGTCCCATCTCAAAGTTTTTCCTCAAAATGTGCTTATCATGCCAAACCTTCGTCTTATCCTTGTATATTCGGGCATTCTCATAAGCATCATTACTCATTTCATCCATCTCATTTGTTGCAGATTTCACAAGGCAATCTTCTAGTGGTAGCAATGGAGTTCTCTCCTCAAAAGTTTTCGAGATTAACTTATCAAGAGTGTTAATTTGAAAACAAGAATGTACCTCACTTGGAAATTTCATTGCTTCAAAAATATCAAAAGTCACTTATTCATCTTGCACCCGTAGAATGAGCTTTCCTTGCTGAACATCAATCAATGTTCTTCCAGTTGCAAGGAACGGTCTCCCCAATATCAACGGTACCTCTCTATCTTCCTCCATGTCAAGCACCACGAAATCTATAGGGAAAATAAATTTGTCAACTTTAATTAAAACATCCTCAATTACCCTTCGAGGATATTTCACCGATCGATCCGCTAATTGTAGAGAGATTGAAGTGCGTTTTACTTCTCCCAGGCCTAGTTTTCTTAAAATAGAAAGTGGCATCAAATTAATGCTTGCTCCTAAATCACATAGGACTTTATCAAAATTGCAACTTCCTATAGTACAAGGTATAGTAAAACTCCCTGTGTCTTTCAATCTTTGTGGCAGTTTTCTTTGAAGAACTGCACTATACTCCTCATTTAGCATGACAATTTCATAATCTCCCAGCTTCGTCTTCTTTGATAGAATTTCCTTCATGAATTTTTCATACTTGGGCATTTGTTCCAACATCTCTGCAAAAGGAATGTTAATATGCAATTTCTTAAAAATATCCAAAAATTTATCAAATTGATTATCAAGCTTTTCTTATTCAATCTTTGAGGATATGGGATAAGAGGCTCATATTTCGCATTTGGGGAAGGTTGAACATCTTGGGATGTTGATGGCTTTTCTTTAGATTTTCCATCATTTTCTCCGATTTCCCCTGCCATTCAAGTTCTTTACAGCTTCTCAATGTGATAGCCTTTACATGCTCTTTTGGATTTATTGTGTCACTAGGAAATGATCCTTGAGACCTTTCTGCAATCTGCTTGAAAGCTGCCCTAGTTGGTTTTGGATGTCCCTATTTATTACCTCTTGATTTCTGAAATTTGTTCTTGTCTCCTCAATGAACTTTCCCAAAATTCCTTCCAAATCTGTTTGTTTCTTCTCTTGGGGTTGGTAGGAAGATGATGACGGTTTGAATCCCCCTTGGTTATTTCCCCATGACAAATTTGGATGATTTCTCCAACCTAGATTGTAGGTGTTCGAATATGGGTTATGTTGAGGTTTTTGGAAATTTGAAACATAATTTGCTTGCTCAGCATTTGGTGAAGCAAATGGATTTCCAGCTTGGCACTCGATACTAGCATGATTTCCACCACATAAATCACATTGTACAGTTGGTTTGGATTCTAATTTGGATGACAAAGAATCCATCTTTCTTGAATAGCAGCAACTTGAGCTGACAAAGCATTCACTGAATCAATTTCATGCACTGCTGTTGGTCTTTTTTCAATTACCCACTCTAAATGCCACTTATTTTTTCTACCATAATCTCTAATAACTCATGAGCAACCTCTGGTGTTTTCCCCATTAAAGACCCTCCAGTTGCAGCATCAATCATTGCACGATAGTTTGAAACCAACCCATTATAAAATGTAGAGACTTGCAGCCAAATTGGTATACCATGATGTGGGCACTTTCTCAACATTTCTTTGAATCTTTCCCAAGCTTCATACAATGATTCTTGGTCATACTGTGTAAAAGATGTGATTTCATTCCTCAATTTTGACATCTTAGCAAGAGGAAAGAACTTGGACAAGAATTTCTGAACCAATTCATTCCATGTTGTAATTGATCCTAGTGGTAATGAGTTTAGCCATTCCTTGGCTTTATCCCGAAGTGAAAAAGGAAAAACCCTCAATCTTATAGCATCTTCAGACACACCATTTATCTTGTAAAGATCACTCACCTCCAGAAAGTAAGAAATATGTGCATTTGGATCATCCTTTGACATTCCTCCAAACTGATTTGATTGAACCATTTGGATAAAGGATGGCTTTATCTCAAAGTTATTTGCATGAAAAGTTGGCCTCCTTATACCCGAAGTAGTTCCAGCAACATTAGGCACAACATAATCCCTCAAAGCTCTATGATTTCCACCTCCCTCAACAAATGGTGGATCCATAGTTGATTGTATATTAGGAGATGAGGTTGAACGCCTTCTCTCTCGGTTTAGACGCCTAAATGTTCTATCAATCTCTGGATCAAATGGAAATTGGTTAAGGCTTCTTGTACATCTCATACAACAATCCTACAACCAGAAAATTAACTAGCAGAAAAACAACACAAAGTTACCTTTCTTTTATTATAAATGAAATAAAAGAGAAAAATAAACAAAATTAAGAATGAAACAATGATAAAGAAAATTAACTTCAAATTAAAACTAAGATTAGGTAGTATCGATATTAATAAAATCAAACCATTCCCTGACAACAGCGCCAAAAACTTGATGCGTATTTTCGCAAGTGTAAGAATTGTTCAAGTAATAAAGTGTACAAAAGTAAGGATATTGAACCCATAAGGAATGGCGTTACTAAGTACCGAAATGGACTAATCCTAATTTTATTTGAAAACCGAATTTTTGAATTTGTTTAAAAAGTAAATTAACTTAAAACTAAACGCAAATAACAAAATTTAATGTTTTTCACAAATGATTAAAAATGCTAAGGCATATGATTTCGCTAAATCAATTCAATCCGATTTCAAGTCATGTTATATGAGAATAAAAGTTAAAAGTGATGGGTGAAAAACCCAAATTTATCTAATACTCTCTCTCGAGTTATATTAGAATTACTAATCTAAGAAAACTGACTATATTTCTATGAAGATTTAATCATAAACAAGCACATTATGATTTATGGAATTTCTAGAATAACCACATACATCATGCATTAGTTCTCACACTCGCATTCAACATACGGTATTTATCACAAGAAGCGTTCATTACACATCTCCTCTCGGTCTCAATATAATGCATTAAATTATTTAAATCTTGATCAGAAATTTAAAAGCATTAAGCATGGAAATAAATACTCAACTTGAAAACAATGAATTCATATAACGATAACACAAGAAATCAGATTTTCTTGATTCAACTACATCATAGCCTTAGCAAAAACAAATTAGTTCATAAAGAAAATAAGAACAAACATATTCTCAATTGAATCCATGAACAAACAATCTGAATAAAATGCAGAAAATAAAAGCTAAGGAGAAGAGATGAAAAACTCTTGAAGATGAAGACTTGGTAGCAACAATGGTGATGATCCTTCAAGCTTCTCCAACCTTTCTCTCCAAAATTTCCTTTTCTCCTCCAAAAATAACTTAGATCTCCTCTCTCTACCGTCCCCCTCTTTTTCCATCATAATGTATATATAGATCTAGGGTTTGGGGGGAAATTTTGGAACAAAACAACATAAAAAATGTGTTTTCGGACGAAACTCGTCGGCGGAGACATTATTCTCACCGCAGCAAGATTTATGGAAAACTTACGATTTTGGTTCCGCTAAATCTCACCGACGGAGAGTTTATTGTGGCCGGCGGTGAGATTATTGTGGCCGGTGGCGAGATGTACTTGGCCGGCGGTGAGATTGATATGGCCGCTGGCGAGATTGCTTTGCCAAAATCCGTGCTCCCTTCATGATTTTCAACATTTTCTCCACAAGGTTTTCGCCAGCGGCGAAATTCCATATATTTAAATTTTGTTTTCTTTTTATTTGTACTCAATCTCGTTCATTGAAATTTGTCCCAAACTACTCCAAAATTATGATTTTACCTAAAATTGCACTTTAAACACGAAATACCCGTGAAATGACATTTGTGGATTAAATAATCAAATAAACACAATTTTCACACAAATATCAACATTTAAATCATAACAAAAATGCAATAATTTAGCTCTTATCAAATTTCAATCTTGTAAAAGTGTGGATGTGTTTATCTTGGATATAGATGGAACACACAAGATGGATGCACTTAGAGTAGGTGTGTTTCTATTTGTTGGGTGTGCTTTGATGTTCTATTCATATGAACAAAGTATATTTAGGTCATCTTCATGATTGTCTTATGATTGATGTGTGTGTGTGTGTTTAGTTGTGTAGTGTTATTCCATGGAAAGCTAAAGGGAGAGATTGTAAGTCTTCTAAGCCTTTGAGTCTTTGATGGCCTTCATATGAAGTCTATTTTATTTTACTTACTATATTGTCTTTTTGTGTAAAGTTTTATTGACATCAATAATGCACACACATACTTAGTTAGGTACACTTTGCAAATAAGCATGTTTACACACACTACACGAATGATTTTCATAGTATGCATGCTAGGTTGAGTGCTTTTGGTTTGGGTTTTTCTTTTGCGGGTATTTGTGAAAAATTATATGAAAACAAAAATCACATCTTTGGTAGCTCACCTACCCCCTTTGCTATTCCTCGCCCACCTTGGTTGATGAGACATTAATAGCTAGTTTCTTTGCTAGGGTAATGTTTTATTCTTTCTATGGTGGAGTCAGTGAGAAGTTAAACGAGGAACCTAAATAGCTAAAACTTTTCAATAAATATCCCTCTTTTATTGTTATTTCATCAAGAAAAATCTAAGTGAAGCTTTGATAAATTTTATCTTGTTTTTTATTTCGTTTCATAAATCATCTTGAGTGTATTTTGATGTTTGTATTATATATTTATAAGAGTAAAATAGTGTTCTTAAGTTGTAAGTACGTAAGACTATTTTACTAGTGCGTTGTGGTTGAGGTTAGTACTTCATTATTTTCATATAGCTTATGATTTAGAACATATCACACTACTATGTACGGTGTTAACTATAGAGAATATTCATATTTGTGTGTCAAATCAAGTTATTATAGAAGTAATAGGCAAGGGAAACAATAGGTAGTTATGGTAGTGTGCTCCTAACTAGTAAAGGTATTTGCATATATACTGTTATTTATTTCTATTTTAGTGAAATATTTGTTGTCGAATGATTGGCATAAGTAACCTAAAAATTTTATCACATAGGTAGGGGTCAATGAGGGCTTATCTCGTTATATCTTGTGCTATGCATGATTAGATATTGTGTTAGTATAATATGAGTTTTTAGAGTGTATGCTCCAACATACGAGTTTTAGACTCTGATTGGAATGCTTATTTGATTTATGTTATTGCATATTTTCTTTCCTACCTTCGTAGTATGCCAATATTATTCTTATTATTGCACCTTTTATATTAAATTAATCTTCCTTCTCTATGATTAATTTTTATTGCTTTTTTGTTTTATTTGTTACCTATTTGCTTTCATTACTTGAGAATTTGGTATGATTTTTTAAGTAGTCAATATCTTCTTATCCTAATTGTGTATCAAGTGTTAGACTATTTCATAATCGTAGTACCATCTTCTTTGAAGAGCTATGACATTTGTACTCTCTTAAATCTGTCACCATACAAAAACAACTAAGGAGAAAGAGGCTCTGCACTCCTTAGCTTGTAAGAATTTTAGTAAGGCATCTAAAATCTCACCCAAAAGACTCAAAATTTGAGGGGATGTTAAAGTATGAAAAAAAGTCTCAAATTGTTTAAGAATTATACTAGTATAATGCTAATATGTAGTATGAGTTTTACCTTTTTTTAGGATTAACCTTTTTGTGATTGTATAATTTGATGTTGCATATGAACTCTAAACAATATTTACAAACTATTAGAGCTTCAATGATCAATCGGACAAGAAAAAAATTTATGGACCTTACTCACAAAAAAAGAAAAAGAAAAAAGGAATACATAAATCTTGTAAAAAGAAAAGGACAATTGATATAATAAAACTAATAAACATAACAAGTTAAAAATATAAAATGTTTGGCAAGCCCAACTTTAATTTTGAAGATATGTTAAAATATAAAATGAGTATTTCATATTAGTATATTATTTATATGTAAATATCATCCTTGTTTTCCTTAGAATTAATATTTTAAAATAGGATGATTTATATTATTTATAAATTTTATGATTTCATCTTAAATTTAGAATGTAATTAATTGATAAATGGATCTCTATATTGTTTCATACCATCGTACCATGCAACCTCAAAATTATAAGTTAATCCAAGTTAATAAAATATAAAAAAATGCTTGATAGAAAATAAAATAATTGACTCTTATATATTGGTGGATAGATTAATTCCACCAATAGTATTTTGCATCCGATCATAAAAGTTTATTCCAATAAAGTATTAACAGGTATCACAATCGGTACAATTAGCTTCAATATTAAAGTACTACTCTTTAAATTGTTTGAACCACATAGTCATTAATTTAATACTCATTTGATAACATCATAGAATTCTTTTTTTTAGAGAAAAATCTCCGGGACATAATATGAAACGTTCATATCATTGGTTCATCGATTATAAAAAAATATATATTCATCTTAAATTAATAAAAAATATATTGTTAAAAGTTAGACATCAAGACACATGATACTAAGATTTGAACCATGCACGTCTGTCTAACAAGGTGACATTTCTGTCTAGGAAATATCAGAAATGACCTTTAACTATGGCATTGACAAGACAACACAAAGGATATAAGAATTCATATATACTGAACCGCTTTCTTTGCATAATTTCATTAATTATCGTACAACGTGTAAAATTCAACACCCTTTATACTCTATATTGTTGAACGTTGTAATGGAAAGACAAATCTAATTCTTCGAATACTCTAAAGATTGGAATGCTCATTCATCAAGAGGTCATTCGATATTGGACCATAATAGAGTTGTTATATATTCTATTTATCTCACTTTTTATGTGTGAGAAATTTGTCACTCACTTTTGTTCGACTGGTTTTGAAATTACAATTAAAAAATGTTCTCAATTACACATCTTAGCATCACAATTTTTTTTCAAGGCATTACAAGTGCGAGCACAGAATATTTTCAATAATTATTTTGCCGACTTTCATTATCTGTGTTTTTCGTTCTGATTATGCAAAATTATGAGGACATGCATGTTGTGGTGCCAAATCCTCTACTATAATTAAATAAGTTGTTCATAGGTAAGAAACAAAAAGAGATTTTTTTTTTTTTTTGTAAAAGAATTAGTTGAGGCATAATGATAATCTACTAGGAATAACATTAATGTATCCTAGGATACATGTAAGTAGACATATTCTCTAATATTTCATATCTAAAAAGATTTAACATTATATAAATAAGGGAAAGATAATTAACTCTTATTTTATTTTTTTTAATATTTTTGATCGATAATAGAAATCGTATTAAGCCATAACAAGCAATTACAACATACAAGTAGCATGATCACGACCTCTAATACCCTAATAGGCACCTCACCCATACAACACCTTCTCACTTTCCATCTTACAAAACATTGCCAATAAATCAACAACCTTATTCCCCCCTCTTCTAACCGAATGCAACTTAAACAAAGGCAAGATAATTAAAAGGTAAATAATATCCTATAAAAAAGGTACCAATCTCTAGTCCTTAGTAGGTGTAAACCCAACTATCTAGCTAGTGACCTATTGAGAATCAGTCTCAAAAACCACTTTTCCTCAACCCCATTCCTAACTATCTACAAAACAGTTAGGAGCTTATGGTGTTCCACAGTTAGTACAATCTCACAACCACCACAAGAATCCATCGAAAAACCTTCACCACTTTGGGCAACAACACCTACATCGCTTATTGAATACCCTTTATCAAGAACAGTATCACAAATCACCTTGATCCAACTCTCCAATGGGCTCTTCCATTCAATATTTCCATAAGCTGTTAATTTCACACTAGTCACTTTATCATTTGCATCCATATACTCAGTTTCCAATCTTTGAGCTTGAGAATCCACTCTGATAGGATTTGGACATTTTTTGCCAATGATGCACTTGTTCCTACAAAGCCAAATGGACAAAAGAATAAAATAAAAACCAATAGTTTCCTTCTCATCACCCTCAGGGTACCTCTTTCACTCGGTAAGTCTTTCCTTCACTCAGTTTCCCACACATGATATATCATTCACCTAATTAGAAGAAAATTAAAGGCTCGATGCAAACCATGCTCTTTGATTCCATGGACATTGCAACAGTAGATGTTGTAGGGATTCATTATCTTGTATACAAATTGGACAAAAACTGACCTGGACCATCCTTCTTCTAAAAGATTCTCCTTTGTAGGAAGATGATTACCCACCACCTTCCAAATAAACATCATCACCTTAGAAGGGATTTTTAGCTTCCACACATACCTTTAAAACCATGCAAGCTTTAACATGGTTAGATAAAGAAGCTTTCTTACACCATACTCGAAGTTTTCCTCATATAGTCTATGATAGCATGTTTTTATAGTGAATTTCCTATTCTTTCTAAATTTCCATACAAGCCTGTCACTTACAACAAAATGTGACAAAGGCATTAAAAAAATAATACTCATAATAAAAGGGGGAAACAAAACCTAAAGCAAAACCATTTCCAAGTCCTAAACTCAATCACAATAAAATCACTCAAAAGATCAAAACTATTAAATTTATATTCAGTGAGTAACCCCAAATATTTACATGACTACCATTACCAATACTTCACATACAACCACTGTTAAGGATCTCTAGTCCTTTGCATAGACTCCTTCATGACCAAAATCTTTTTCTTGAACACATAGTTTTAGCAAACTCAACAAGTGGATGATAAAAGCTTTACAAAAAATTTGAGGTTCGCAAATCAAATTACAAGTTTGCTTGGCAAGCATGGCATAGTTAAACAATTCCATATCTCCAAAACCAAGCCCATCCATCTTCTTTCTTCTCATCAATCTATCCTTCAAACACTAATGCACACCATTTCCTTCCTCTGATCCAACCCACTAGAAATGCATTATCATAGCAATAAGTCTATTACAAACCTTCCTAGGCAAATTAAAGACACTCATGACAAACATAAGCAAAGCTTGGGCAATAGTCTTAAGCATCAATTATACCACTTGTAGACAAGAGCTTCATTTTCTAGCCAGTAATTCTCTTCTCTAGTCTCTCCTACATAAGTGTATACAAAGAAACCTTAGAGGCACCCCAATCAGTAGGTAACCTTAAGTATCTCCCTATATTGAAGACTAACAGAACCTACATTGAGTCAACCAACCTTTTTTACTATTCAACATTCACATTTCTACAGAAGATCATATTACTCTTCGAGTAATTCACCAATTGACTAGAGGCTTGACAATAACTTCTTATACATTGCATTAAGACTGCACAATTTTCACTATTAGCTTCCCATGAACAATGCATCATCTACAAAAAAAAATAGTAGTAAGGATAGAGATATTTTTCTTTATAACTAAGCCTTTAACCCTACCATTTATCATTTCTTTCTTAACATTTCTAGTAAGCACATCTATTATCATAATAAAGAAGTATGAGGATAAGGGATCGCCGTACCTTATACCCATTTGAGGCTTCAATTTTTACAATGAAGGACCATTCAATAGCACACTATAAGAAATAGTTCCCACACATTTTATGATCCTTTGAATGAAAAGGTCACAAAAACCCAGTTTAGACATAACAGTTGAGAGGAACTCCCACTCCACCCTATGATAGGCTTTTTCTATGTCAATTTTAAGAGAAAAGTAATCATTCTTTCCTTTTTTCAAGGATTTGAGATGATAGAAAACCTTCTAAGCAATCACAACATTATCCTGACTAGCTCTTCAATAAAAGCTCCTTACTTCTATGAGATTATATGCCCATGATAGAATCTAATCAATTAACTAACAATTTAGCAACGATCTTGTATGTAAATTTACAAAGGGAAATAGGCCTTAATTAGATTGCAGCTTTAGGTTGAATAATTTTAAAAATAAGAGAAATCAAAGTTTTATTCACCAATTCAAGGAAGAAACCATTCTAAAACAAATTCTACATAGCTTGCACCAAATCCTTATCATACATATTCCAATGCTTCTAGAAAAAGACCCTAATAACCATCAAACCTATAAGCCTTTAAATCCTCTAATCCAAATGTAGTTTTCCTCACTTCTTCATAAATCACCCTTTTAACTAGCTCAACTTTCATTGATTTAGTCACTTGAGGACTAATGACCTCCAAAAAACTATCCACACTAACACATCCATTAGATTGAAACATAGCAATAGCTCAGTAATAGTAACTAGTTAACTCTACCAATATCCTTGATTATCATTCAATTTAGGGATATGATTAAAGAGCCTCCTTTGTAAGATAATTTTATGGAAAAACTTGGTATTTTATTCACCAAACTTAGGCCACTTCAATCTAGATTGTTTCCCCCAATACATCTCATCTCTCATTCTTAGCTCATCAATCTTAGCTAGTAATTTCCTCTATTGATCCCAAGTTAAGGACCCTAATTTTTCTTCATCAACAAGCTTTACAACTAGCTCTTTTATCAATTGCTGAGGGTTTCCTATTAGTTATTTGCTCTATTACCAAAGTTTATGCCTATATTCAATCCATCCACATGGATACTTATAACCCTTCTTACGACCATGAACCATACACTTAATCCATCCACACTCTTGGTCGTCTTATACCTCTCATTTTCATGGCATTTCATTTAATACTTAAAAAATGTCTAACCTTTTACCAAATTGGAATCCAAACTCAACACAAGCTTATTATGAATAGAGCTTGAAACAAGAGGGCCAAACACCTCAAAAATAGGATACTTCACAAGAATAGCCTCAATAATAAGTACCCTACCCAATCTCTCTTAGATGAAGTCCTCTAACTTAAGAGAATTCCTCAAAGTAAAAAAAACTTCCACTAGCTTTCATATCCATGACTTCATAATGATTAACAAAACCTCATAAACATGCTAGCATGATTATGATCATATTATTTACCTCTTTTCTTCTCATCACTACTCCACACATCATAAAAAACACCAGTCAAAATCCAAGGATGGGTAGCTTCCAACTTTGAGTTAGCAATTATTTCATATTCTCCTTGTCTGGTTTTATCATTACAATGACCATATACTATAGTTGCTTTACATATTCCAACAATATGAGATCTATGGTGGAATCATTGCTAAAAATGCTTGCAATCAAGATATGATCTAGCCATATAACCATTATTCCACGAATACTAACTCTAGTAGGATTAACAACATAGAATTGTAAGAATCACAATCTTCAACACAAACGAGAAACCTTTCTTCTCCTAGCCTTTGTTTCACTCTTACCAATATCTTAACAATTCCATATCAAAGATCGTACCATTTCATAAAAACAGAAAAAAAGCACAAGGATAAACACATTGAAAGTTTCTTTTTTAGTCACTAACCTAATTAGCTAGAGGGGGCTTAATAGACAATTAATAAAACTAATGTCAAATTAAAATTTTGCATACAACTTGACAAGCAATCACGTATAAAATAAAATAATGAAAAAATGTAAAATAACATATGAGATTTTTAGGTGGAAACAACCTAGGCCATACCAATGACCTAAGAGAATAAAGATATACATGAGATATGTTCATTAAAGGTCGTTGGTTTCTTTGGCTTGAAAATATACTTGAAAGACACACCTAGAAACTAAAATTACATTCAGATGTTTTGAATATCATCAACACTCACATAGGCCTTACAATATCCTCATTTAGCATATTCATGTGACAAAATATTCCTCCTACAACATAATAATCATTGAAAAAAATAAAAGTTTTACATAATGGAACTATCTTATGATTCCATAAAACCATCTTTGCTTGAATCTTGAAAACTCTTGTATACAATAAAAAAAACATAAATAACCAAACAACTTATCTCAAAAGACTCATTGTTCATTAGTTCAATATATATAACAATAAAAAAGTGAAGAATATTTATAAGATGGAATATTCAACATATAGAAATTAAAAACACAAATCCCCTTATGTGCAATATCTCCTAAAAACATATTTTCAAAGTAACTCTCCCACTAAATTAGCTCTCCCTTTTTTTGTAGATTTTCAATTAATATTCCAATTTTTTTTCCATTATTTTTCATAGTAATAAAAAATATAATCATGAAGTAATGAGAACAAGCTGAGCAAGTAAGTAGTGTTCATAAAAGATCAAAACAGATAGCTAAAACCAATATGTTTTCCAAAAAAGAATAAAATCTCTTCAATTTCTATGACTCCTATAAATAAATTAGAATAAAACAAAATTTATAAAAACTAATATATATATATATATATATATAATTTTATATTTTTAACTGAGGGTAGTAGACTTAGCTTAACATGACTGCAATAGTACACAAAAATGATGAAACTAATTTTATTCAAAGTGTGACTATCCATTGATAACATAAATAGATGTAGACAAGACACACAAACATACTAACACACATGGTGACATACTAACAATCACCAAAAGTAAAATATGTGTTAGAACTACAATAGGATATCAATTTGTTCATTTATGAAAGATTTAAATAAAATAGTATCACCTATCATGAAAAAATTGTGGTTGAATTCATACTTGCATTATAAAATTTTACTTACCAAGAGAGAACTTAAATAACTTTTTTTTGTATTTCCCTCTTGTATTTATTATATATTTCTTAAGTGAGGTATTGATTATTTATTTTATTTTTGTATAACCATTTGTGGCTCTTTTTTTGGTGCATGCAAAAGCTTTTATATTTTATAGCTATTTTCTTTATCATATTATTTTTCTTTCGCAAAGGAAATATGCAAGAGCCAATATGATAACTTTCACACATCACAGTTGGTAGCCCCCTCAAAACTAGGTATCTTTCTATAGCAACATTATATACAGTGAAAGATAGAGTTCAACCATAATTTTCACAATAAAGGTTATCTCATGTCCTAAAATCTTACATCATTAATTGTAAACTTCTTGCATGAAATACTTATGTGTTCAGTGGATGTGTGAGTAGATTCATGTTGACATCAATCACCAAATATCAAAAATAGGTAAATATACAAGTCACAATATCCATTTACACAAAGCATAGTCAAAAAAATATGAATGGAATATGTAATGATCATATTAATATTAAAGCATATCTACTTCCCTCATTTTTTATTTCATTATTTTTTTATCCTTTTTTAAACTAAAGAAATGTTATTAAAAATAAAAATAAAAACTAACTAAATATGCTCACTTAGGATCAATTAATCACTTAAACAAAAGTATCTAGGTGAATAATAACTCATAGTCAAGTGACCGAAAATAGACAATCTTTCCTAATCTAAACTTTCTTGAATTTTGATTTCTTTATATCAATTGAGAGTTTCTTTATAACTTTGGGTTGGAAATCAACTACCTTATTTTTCATTGGCATATTCTTGGTCTTACATTTAGATTTCCCATTCATCCTAAATAAAGATGTAGTTTTCATCTTAGAATGATGGTAATTGGTCCTAGAATTACAAGTGTTGAATTTTACATGTCTTTTTGAACCAATAACTTCATGATTTCAAGTAGAATTTTTGAACATGTTACTATAATTTTCATTCATCCTAGAATATGATGTAGCATGCATAGATGGATGATGGTTATGAGTCCTACTATATGAAGCATATAAATTATTATTAGATGTAGGAACATTCATCAAATATCCACACTTGGGCCTAATATGACCTTTCTTACCACAATGATGATAGACAAGCACAAAAATAATAGATTTTTAATCATAGGTGCAACTAATTTTTGTGAATAATGAATAACAATAAGAGTAAGGTTAAAATGCCTTACTGATGTGGTTTTTGATATTGAAGTTATATGTAAAGCCTGGGAAGAAGAAGGGTTGGAAGGTTTTGTAAACTCAATTGGTTTTGAAGATGCCGATGTAGAATCCTCATCTACATAGCCTATTCCTTTCTTGTCTCCAATAGGTTTTCCATAATCTAGAATTTTTTTTAGTCTTTCAGCTCTAATAGTTAACCTCTTTACAACTTCTTTGATTGTTCAAGTTCTTAATTAGATGTTAATTTTATATTTAAGATCTGCAAGACTTGAATTCAAAACATTAGTACCTTCAACAGATTAGGTGTTTCTTTTCCCAGTATTGAGAAACTTATTTCATATGATTTTAGTTTATCATTTAGTTGTTACTTCTACAAGAAACCTATCTTTTTTCTTTTTTGCATCTTAAATAATCTCTCTATACTTTTTCAATGGTAGTGACACTAAATTTCTTAAGTAAGAATTTAGCATTACTTTCCTCATCATTAGAATCAATGTCAAACTTACTGAATTTTTGACCAACAGTTGTAGAAAATGGTAGAAAGTTGGTGTCATTGTTTTCTGAATTAGCAAGATTGTCATTATCACTTTCAGAGTCACTAAGTATAATATTGAAAGCTCTTCCAATTTTGTTCTTTTGGTTTGCATAGTTAGTTGGGAAGTGACCAAAACTCATACATTCAAAACATTGAAGTTCATTAGGTTTAGATTTTCTTACCATCATAACTCACAGATTTGAATTCTCTTATATTTTGATTATTTTGACAACTTCATTGTCCTTTGTCTCAAGGATTCTTTTTATTGAGGATTGTTTTCAATCTTCTAGTTAAGAGTACTAGTTCTTCATCATTATTTTCATTGTCTTTGATCATACCAGTTTTGAAAGCTCATCTCAAAGGTTTGAAGTGAGCCTATGAGTTCATCTATTTTGATGGTGTTCACATCCTTGATTTCATGAATGGTAATGACCTTGCATGTAAGAGATCTGGTAGTGAGCAGAGAATCTTTTGAACTATCCTAAAATCATCAATTTTCTCTCCAAAATTGGCAAAGGTATTAGTAATATCACATAATCTAATATAAAATTTAGAGAAATTTTCATCTTCTTTCATCCTAAGATATTCAAATTAACTATCAACCATGAGAAGTTTAGTTCGTTTAACTTGTGTAGTGCCCTCATGGGCAACCTCCAAAATATCCTAAGTATGGTTAGTAATATCAAGATTAAAAATACGATAAAACTCATCAATAGACACAACACTTAAAATAGCATTAATACCCTTTTGATTCCAATTACTAGCAACTCTATCTTGATTGGTCCATTCGTTCCTATGTTTAAGAGTGATTATATTATCTTTGGTAACTATAGATTGTTCCCAACCATAAAGCACATAGTTCCAAAAAATCTCATCTATAGACCGTAGAAAGGCTCTCATCTGAGCCTTGTAAAATGGGTAATTACACCCATCAAAGTAAGGTGGAAGGGTTGTAGATGAACCATATCTTAAATGATCCATAATAAAGTCCTAGGAAACACGAAGTATATCTATGACCCTCTCTCTCACCAACTGAAAATTTCTTTTTTAGGTATGGACCTAATTAACCAGAGGGGATCAAATAGATAATTAACAGAATTTATGCCAAATTAAATTTCATAAATGACCAGACAAACAATGACCTAGGACTCAAACTACCCACCAAGGTAATGCCTCCAAGTAATCTATTTACAATCCACTACTTTCATCATAGTCTTTACAAGAAATGTATTTGGATCCGGACCAACATTTTGACAACTTGAGTCACATGAGCAATCGAACCAATACAACTGGCATTTGAATAATTAACATAATAACATAAGCATAAATGTGTATCTTAGAGCAGATTCAATAATGAAAAACCCTAACTATATGATTTAATAAATGTATTAGATAAATCAAAATGGACTAGCAAGTACATGTTCAATAAAGATTGCTTCTTTAATGATCTTGTGTGGTTTATAAAATTGTGAGCCAATTGTATGATTAAATAACATGAGTAAAAATCATAGGTCAAAGGTCTAGTATAGATATATCATTGAAAATATTTAAAAGAGCTTTAAAACATAAGGAAATATAATAATAAAATAACTTGGCTAGAGTAAAAGTTAAGTTAAACATGAAAACTTGGCTGCTCAATTGATCAAACATATTCGCTCGATGGATCGATCTAGTCAAGCTTGATCGATCAATTCTAACTAATTCGATCAATCTATTCAATCCTCGATTGATATAATGAATAATCATTTTAAAATAAATTGATCGATCTACTCATTAGTCTCGATCGATTTAATATTAATTCCTCGATCGATATAATCATGTAAAAATTAATACAGTATAATAATTAAACTCGATCGATATAGTCACGTAAAAATTAATGCATTATGATAATTAAGCTCGTTTAATCTAATCGCGTAAAAAGCAAGTAAAAATCTGCTTTATTGCCGATAAAATGCAACAACAAAAAAAATTGGCGGAAAAGTTTATAGTTTTTTTCTCAAATTTGGTAGATTTAAAAATAAACACTCGACGACTTTATAAAACAAGGCTAAGATAATTAGCTTTTAAGAAAGTATATTTTCTGAATATTCCTTCTTGAACTGAATTTAATTAAGTTGTGAACAGTATGCAGATCAGGCCTATTAACTAGTAAAATAATAACATATCCAATAAGAACTTAACATGTGTGCTTGGTGAAAAATAGCCTCAAGAGTAACTTTAAGAGAAAAATATTGTAAAAAGTCATTAGATGATTCAAAAAGCCACTTAATTCATGCATTTATTTATTTTATAGTTTAGTTTTATTATTATAAAAATAGTTTCCTAATGATAAAATTAATTTTTTCAATTGCATAGAAGCTATTTAGACTTGAATAACTACTATTTAAAAAATTAAAGAAAATGCTATATGAAAATAGAATGTATGTTTTTAAATAAATGATAATTTGTGATTATACCATCACTTATTAATAAACAATTAAATGATTAAGTTTTAAAAAAAAATAAGTATATAACATTAATATCACTTTTGAAATAAATATATAACTTGGAACTTAATGCTATTTGACATTCTTATTGGCCTCTGATATAGTATATTTTAATTAGTCTTTCTTTTCTTATGATAAAAAGAAAGACGTAATTTTATAAAAGAAAAAGAAGTTATAATGCGTATATAACATGCTCATAGTAATCACTTGTTGTCACACAAAGTAAGCTGAAATAGTTGAGTCTTCAAAATAGGAATATCCAAAAAAATCATTTAAATGGTGAGGACGAACACACTAGCTAAGCCAATTAAATCACAGTTCACAAACCTTAACTTGTCATGAGGGGAATTGAATTATGATTCGAGAATAAACGGACTTAATATTGACAGATATAGAGAATAGTAGTTAAAAGACTTAAAGTGATCATTTACTATTAGAATATGAGAGTAGTTGTATGCTTTATATGCTGTTAGTTATATGTGCAACCTATGGTTGCCATATGTGTGCATGGCATTTTCTGTTATAGGTCTCATATAAATAATCTCTGAAGCATCAGCACATGTCACTGAATATATATTCTCATATATATTACTCAATTAAAGAATAAAGATAGGTTTCTCTCTTTTCTCAAGTTCGTGTATGACATCAGAGCTTCTCAAAATTTTTTATTGGCAAATAAGTTAAATCAATCATATAAAGATGCTGCTCTTCCAATAAATTTTCCTTCTCTGCTGCAAATTCCAAATGAAAATGTTCCTGCACCAGTATTAAATGCAATGGATACACTTACTCGAGGATTGCTATCTTCACCACCTATGAATGTTCATCTTGCTGCCAAACTAGATGAGTACAGTTACTTTATATGGAAAAATCAACCACTGACATATGTAACAGTGGATGATGTACAAATTTTGTATATCGTAAATACACAAATTACATATAATAAGCTACATATATATCTCCAAGGTTGTCTCTCAATAAATTACAGTTGTTTTAGATAATTTTTTACTTTTTTTAAGAACTTAAATAAATAAGGAAAATAAAACCTAAATACTCTTATCACATAGATTTGAGTTTTTTATAATACTAAACTAATAACAAATAATTAAAATAACTAAATATAGATTCAACTCAAAATAAAATTAAAAATATATATATAATTATAAATAAATGGAGAATTTATGAAAAAAATTCTTGAAAGTTTCTTTTTTAATTACGAACCTAATTAACTCAAGGGGTGAATAGAAAATTAGTAGAATTATGACAAATTAAAATTTTTAGAGACAACCAAGCAAACAATTATGTGTAAAGAAAATGATGCGAAAATATAGAGATTGAAACACGATATTTTTATGTGAAAATCACATAGGTCACAACAATTACCTAAGAGGAAAATCATCAATTTATCAGATTATCAAACTATTCGATATGAAAAATAAAGTCTCATTACAATGCCAAGTCTTATACTATTCACCAAAATAAAGCCCCCAAGTAATCTACTTACAAATCGCTACTTTCATCATAGCCTCCACAAGAAAGGTGTTTGGATCCAGAACAACTTTTTGACTAATTAAGTCACACAAGCAATAGAACCCGTTCAACCAGTACTTGAAACATTAGCACAATAACACACGTACAAATGTGTATTCTATAGTAGATTCAATAATAAATAATCCTAACTAGATTATTTAAAAAAATATATCGGATAAATTGAAATCAACTAGCAACCCCAGAAAAATCAGTTTAAGCACAATTTCAATAAAAATAGCTTATTTAAAGATTAATAATCAAACTAAATAATTATGATATGACACACAATTATTTAATCCAACAATTCAGAAATGGAAATAAAGAAGAATCTATAAGAACATATGACCAAAATATCATAAACCAATTAGGCTTATTAATCAAAAAAACACAACCACCAAATATTTCATGGATTAACTAAATAAAAAAAGTCTAAAGAATTATGATCTTATATTTGCAAAACAAGAAAGAGTTAAAGATAAAGAGAATAATTCTCTTGTGTGGTTCAAGAAATTTTTGTACTTAGGTTTGTATTTATAGTATCTTTTGAAGCACTGGGTCAAAGTAAAATTGCTATGTTGTCCATAAAATTAATTAAAAGAATTTTAACGAAAAATGAAAATATAGTAAAAAGCCAATTCAATTCGGGTTAGAAATAGCTTTTAAAATCAAAGTCTTGGCAACTCAATCGATCTAACATATGCTCGATCAATCAAGTTCTTAGTTTAATCGATCACTCAAATCTTGATCAGTCCAGCCCATGAAAAAATTAATTCAAGACTTTTTAAATTTAGTAGATTGATCTTTGATTGAAATATATAACTTGATCGATCAAGTAGCCTAATCTCGAAATGTTTCTACGTTTCTTATATGAAATATATTGTGTATAAGAACATAGATATACTTGAACTATGATAGCTAGAGCTCAACAATTTCTTCGACTTTAAAATATTCTTCAAAGTCACACCCAGAAACTAAAAATTGCATTTGTATGTTTTGTTCTTGAATATCACCAACACTCATATAAACCTTACAATCTTCCCCTTTGTCATATTCGTGTGATAAAACCTCTCTCTCATGACATAATGCTAATAGGAAAAGTAAATTTTTTCATAGTGATACTATCATATGATCCGTTAAAATCATCTTTACTTGAATCTTGAAAATTCATATTTACATTAAAAGTCAAAAACATAAATATGCAAAACAACTTATCCGAAAGACATATTATTCACTAGTTTAGTGTAAATATATATATAAAAAGTGAAGAATACTCATGAGTGTGAGTAATCATCAAATAGAATTTTAAAACATAAGTTGCCCTATGTGTTAAATTTAAAAAAATTGCTAATTTTTCAATTTTGATTCTCCCCGTAAATTTAATATTCCATTTTTTCTCTCTTTTTTTCATACAAATAAACCAAACCAAAAAAATGTTGTATATTCAAGAAAATAAGCAATATACAAATGAAACATGAACTATCAAATACAAAAAAATGTAGTGTATTGACTAATATGATTCAAATACAGATCAAGCAAATATCAATTACATTTTAAAATATGAAAACAAAAAAAATATTGACTTCCAATCACAATAAAAAAAACCAGGACAAAACATAAAAATAAATAAATCATTGCCTTGAAGAAGGAAACCTGTAATGTGAGTAAATGTCTTTAATCTTGGAAAAAAATACTTCTTAACATTCATTCATATTATTCATTTGTTGTTCCAACATTTTCATTCTTTTCCACATCTCATTTTCAAATATATCCTGATGGGTGGTTCAGAAGCGTGTATATTTTCTATTTTCTCATCTCCAAAAATATCATCTATAGCTCTTCCACCACTTGTTCTAACATCGACAGATCTCTACCTCTTTGATGTTTGAATAGATGATCTTAATATGGTTGAATTTCCAATATCACCCATCAAGTGAATGATATCAAAATCCCTCATTTGTTGTAAACCTGCAACTAGAATTATTTGGATGATTAGGCAGCCATAGGGAATCCCGATCCTCAAGTTAAAAATTTGAGATTGGTTTATAATATCATTCTCAATAACTACACCTATATTGAATACAATACCTTTTACAATATAGTAAAATATAATATCTTTGCATGTAAGTTTTCAATCTCAAAGGAATACTTAGAGGGTAATAGATTTCCACATACCATTTTTATCAATACCTGATAGAAGGGAATGAACTCACTTGAGATAAACAACTATTTAGCATTGAGACCAACATCAAGTGAACTAAAAAGTTCAATTAAAATATCTTCATTATAAATTATATACCATTCTAACTTAAAACCAAGATCCCCATTGTAATTGAGGCGAGATGTTAATAGTTTTGTTTTAAATGAAAATTTTATAGCTCATTGGTCCTAGGTTACATATTTTGGGGTAAATATTTTCATATAGCTAACGAAAAAGGGATGGGAACCATAATTTGATTATATTGAATAGGGATTTCCAACCTAAACCTCTAATCGCTCGAGTTATTTTTATTTGATGAAATTCTACCCATGTTATCCCATGATCAAATAAAATAGGATGTTTAGAGAAAGAACTGTGATACCTCAACTCTAATTCAATTTTTGAGAAGAATGGGATGTTGGAGCATTGGAAGGAAGTTCATGACATCTTACAGCCATTACAAAAGCTAAGCACAAAACCCAAAATCACAAAAATACCCTTAAACTTCAAATTACACAAGCTGCGGAAATTTCCCAAAAGAATTATAGAATCAAGATCAAAGAACTATTATTGAGAAGCGATTGCAAAATAAAACTTAGAAAAAGTGTTTGTTTGGTGAGAAATGAGGGAAAATGGGGATAATAGAGTTGTTACTATTTCTACCTAAATGTATTATTTTTTTTAGAGATTGATGTTTGCATAGTGAATCAAAATCAATTCTAAGTTATTTAGGGACAAAAATCAGTGGATTTGGTGTATTTTTAGGTGGAAAATGTAAAGGGTTACGTATGGGAGGTTAAGGTTTGTAAGGAAGGGAGAAAAAAGAAGATTAATGCATAAACAAAAACAGTTTGATCAATTGAGATTTATTAATTTAATTCATTGAAATTTTGTTTAGTAAAATGGAAGAATTCTAAATTTTCAACATAATAGATAGAAATACCACAGAAAGGGCCTTTGCGAAACCTATTAAAGGAGTAGTTCCCCAACTAGGAGCTACTTTACCATTTTCTGAATTTAGTGGTTTCCTCTCTACAAGAGTTTGTCTTGGAAGAGATTTAGAACCACCCTCAAAGGTTTTTGTAGACATACAATCCTATTTCTTATTTATTGAGATCTGTTGACTTTGTATACTAATTTGTTGTAAATAAATGATCTTATCCTAAATCCATTGTGATCTTGAAACTATATAATAATAGAAACAGTAACCTTAATTTCCATCCTTATACTTGATTTACTTGCAAGTGTTTGTGGGTATGCCTTATATATTTCTTTTGGGAAACCCTCTTAACAACTAAGAGATCCATTCGAGAAATAAGGAGACTAATTGAAGTAATAAGCCTCCTAATATTTATATTGGGAAGCTCATTACATTCAATTGAGATACTCGATCGATCGACATTCTTAATTTCTAAAAATTGTAGAAACTCCCACAAGACCTATATTTACCTAAAATTTTCAAATAAACACTCAAATAAAGATAAACTAAGAAAAGTTAAAAAAAATCATTTTTATTCCTTTTTTCCCGAATAAAAGTAATAGATTTATTCAAACATAAACATACTCGTATAATCAGTAAAAATCATTCTTAAACAAAATTAGATTATTCACAGCATGCATAAGTATTCTGATAAAGCACACATATTTCTCAACACATATGGTGACATATTGACAATTGTTCAAGGTGAAATAAATTTTGAACTACAAAAGTATGCCAATTTATCCTTTTATTATTAGTTATGAAAAAGTTTAAAGTAAAGAGCATCACCAATCATGAAAAAATGTCAGTTGATTTCATACTTGCACATAATAAAATTTTCTCACTAAGAGAGAACTTTGTTGATTAATAATTTTTTTTTTGAAATCTCTCTCATTATTTATATAAGAGATTGGTTATTTATTTTTCATTTTGCATAACCATCTGTGGCTCTATTTTTTTGTGCATTCAATTATTATTTTTATATACATATTTCCTTTATCATATTATTCTTCTTTTATGAAGGAAATATGTACGACTCAATATCCCTAGTATGATGACTTTCACATTAATTGTGAGATAGTCCTATCTGCTCACTGTAGTAGATTTCATACATCACAGTAAGTATCTCTCTATAGTAGCACTTTATACAATGAAAGCCAAAGTTTAATATAATTTTTATAGTCAAGGTTATCTAAAGCCTTAAAATCTCACATAATTGATTATAAACATCAAGCATGATATACTTATGTCTAATAAGTGTGTGAGTGATTTCTTGTTAAACATTGATCACTAAATGTATGGATGAATATAAATGAATAAAATAATATATTTTATTATAAAATGAATAATTAATCAAATTATGTAGTATATTTTTTTATCCAAAATAATATTTGAGTTTATTTCAATGTTAGGAGAGTTCTACTCCCCTTATTATTTTTAAATTTTTGATTTTTTAATAACTAATTTAATTAAACTAAAAAAAATCAAGAATCAAACTACTAAATTCAAAACTAAAAATAATTAAACTAACTAAACCATTATACTCAACTAAGATCAAACAAACACACTATAAAAATTCCTAGGTGAATGAGAGATACAGTTAGTTGACCGAAAAACCTTTTCTAACACAAATTTTCTTGAATTTTAGTTTTGTAATATCTTTGGGTTTGGATTCAATTGATTTAATTATTTTTCAATTAATCTTGGGTTTATCCTTATTTTTTCCTTTATTATTTTTTTTCATCATTGGTGAAAATTTAGCATACATGTATAGATGATGAAAATTAATTCCAGAATATCTACCATGAAAGGAATTTTTAAATTAAGGATATTTCATAAGAAATCTAAAATGTGGTCTAATATGATCTTTCTTACCATAGTTATGACAAAACAGGCACAAATTTAACATGTTTTATAATGAGTAATAGTAGAGGTAGAATTATAAGATCGTACCAATTCAGTTCTTGATGTTAAAGGTATAGCATGTGAGGAAGACATATCTAAAGGCTTTATAAATTCAGTTGATTTTGAGAAACATGGTGTATTGTGCTTATCTATATATCCTAGCCCTCTCTTATCTCCAGTAGCTCTAATTAATAGCCTTTTATAGCTTCCTTGGATTGTTCAAGTTCCTATATCAGATTTTATTTCTCTTATTATAAACCTATGATACTTGAATTCAAAATATTACTATGTTCAAACAAACCAAGATGAACTTTTTCTAATACTGATGAATTCACTTCATAGGATTTTAGTTTATCATTTAGTTTAGTTACTTCTAACAGAAATCTATATTTTTCTCTTTTCATCTTACATAATCTATGAATACTTATTCAATACATTAGAATGTTCATATAGATCAAGATTATCATTTTTCAACATCGATGAATTTATTTCATAAGATTTTAGTTTTTCATTGAGTTTACATCTATAAGAAACTTATCTTTATCTCTTTTGCATATTACGAACTCTCTAAACACTTAATTAATACTAGTAACAATAAAATATTTAAGTAAAAGTTCAGAGTCAATTTTCTCATTGTCTAAATCAATACCATATTTACTGGATTATTCACTAGTTTTTCAACAAATGTTGGAAATTGGTGTCAATATTTTCTGATTCAAATGCATTGTTGTTATCAATTTTAGATTTAGTAAGTGTAGTGATGGAAGTTCTTCTAGTTTTTTTCTTCTTATTTGCACAGACATCTATAATGTGACCAAAATGTATACATTCAATGAATGGAGGTCTAGTCAATTAGGTTTCTTACCATCAGGATTCACATATTTGAGTTCTGTCAAATTCTGATCCATTGAACAACTTGGTTGTCCTTATTTTAAGCATACTTTTTGTTAAAGATTTTGTTCAATTTTCTCGTAAAGAGTGCTAGTTCTATTTCTTCATTGTCACCTTCTGCAATCGTAGTAGTTTTGAAGGTAACACCTTTTTTCTTTGCGAAAGGATGAAAACTCATCTCAAATGTTTGAAGTGAGCCAAAAAATTCCTCTATTTTGATAGTATTCACATCTTTTTTGTTTCATCAATGGTAGTGATCTTTGCATGGAAGCTATCTAATAGTGAGCAAAGACTCTTTCTAACTATCCTCAAATCATCGATTTTCTTTCCAAGATTGGTAGAGATGTTAGTAATATCACATAATTAAGCATAGAATTTAGAAAAAAAATCTCAACTTTTTTCATCCTAATATTCACAAATTGAGCACCAAGCATGCCAAGTTTTGTTCTTTTAACTTATGAGATACTCTCATGGGCAACGTCCAAAGTATCCTAAGCATGCTTAGCAATTTCAACATGAGAAAAATGATGAATCTCATCAGTAAACACAGGACTAAAAATAGTATTAATATCCTTTTGATTCCAATTACTACCAATTTTATCTTCGATGGTCCAATTTTTCCTAGGTTTAAGAGTAGCAAAATTATCATTGGTAACCGTATGTGGTTCCCAACCATAAAGTATAGAGTTTCAAACATTGTCATCTATAGACCATAGAAAGGATCTCATACGAGTTTTCCAATATGAATAATTAGACTCATCAAAGTAAGGAGCATGAATTGTAGATGAACCCTCTCTTAAATGATCCATAACTAGGTTCTAGGCACACTAAGTGTATTTAATGATCAACTTTGATACCAAGTAAAAGTTTCTTCTTTTTAGTTATAAACCTAATTAACTAGATGAGTAAATAGATTATCAGCAAAATTATGACAAATTAAAATTTTTGCAGACTATTAGGCATGCAATCATGTGTAAATAACATAATACAAAAATATAAAAATTGAGACACAAGATTTTAGGTAGAAATAACCTAGGCCATACCATTGACCCAATAGGAAAAACACAGGTATATCAGACCACCTAACTATCCATAATGTAAAATAAGGTCCAATTATAAGGCTAGGCGTTATACTACCTACCAACATAAAGTCCTCAAGTAATCTACTGAAAAGTTGATACTTTCATCATAGCCTCTACAAGAAAGGTGTTCATATCTAGACCAACATTCCAACAACTTGATTCACACAAGCAATCAACCAGTTCAACTAGTAACTGAAACATTAGCAGAATAACACAATTACAGATGTGTGTCTTAAAGTAGATTCAATAATAAATAACCCTAACTAGATGATTTAATAAATATATCAAATAAATCGAAATCAACTAGCAAGCCTAAAACAATTAGTTTAAGCACAAGCTCAATAAAGATAGCTTCTTTAAAAACTATAATCAAACCAAATAATTATGATATTACATACACAATTATTTGATCCAACAATTCAAGAATGAAAATAAAGAATAAGCTATAAGAACATATGACCAAAATATGATGAATCAATTATGTTTATTAATCAATCAAATATAACCACCAATTTTTGATAGACTAACTAAATAAACACGCCTAAAGAATTTTGATATTACATTCGCAAAACAAGAGAGAGATTAAGATGAAGTGAATAATTCTCTTGTGTATTCAAATAACGTTATTTTCTTAGGTTTTTATATATAGTATATTTTGAAGCACTATGTCAAAATAAAATTATTATGTTGTCCATGAAATCAATTAAAATAATTTTAAATAAAAATGATAATATAGTAAAAACTTAATTCAATTCGAGATATGAATAGGTTTTATAATCAAAGCCCTGGCCGCTCAATTGATCTAAAATATGCTCAATCGATTGAGAACTTAGTTTTATCGATCTATTCAATTCTTGATCGATCAAGTCAATGAAAACAATTAGTTCGAGACATTTTAAATTAAGTAGCTCGATCGATCTACATATGTCTCCATCAATCCAACAGCCTAATCTCAAAATGTTGCTACATGTCTAATATGGAATCTAACATGCATAAAAGCATAGATATACTTGAGTTGTGATCGCTGGAGCTCAATAGTTTCTTCCACTATAAAATATTCTTTAAGGATATACCTAGAAACTAAAAATTATATTTGTATGTTTTGTTCATGAATATTGATGACATTCACATAAACCTTACATAGTTAACTATACTTGTTTATAAATATTTAGGCTAATTAAAATATAAAGTCAAATTATAGATTTTTCCTTTTAAATATGAAAAGTCCTATTATGGGATAATTTTCTTTGTTAATTAAATCAATTAATGACCTATGATTGGGATGTTTAGCTGATTGATTATATTATGCCCTATGAAATAGAAAACCATTTAAATCAATGCTCTCGATCAAGTCATCAATTTAAATTCTCCTAAGTTGTCCAAATTAGATCTAAATGATGTGTCTTAACTCATGAAATAATATTTATTTATTTAATTATAAAAATATTCACCTAAATAATGTATAAAAACATGAGAACAAAGCTAAATTTTGATAAAACAAATTAGCGAGATATGCTCATATTAAAATCTATGATCACTGGTTTAGAATTAGCATTCAATCAAGAAAATAATAAAAAGATTAATCTAAAAATAAGATATCCTAATCATATTTAATTACCAATAATGGATGGATGATGTTTCTCACTCAAAAATTATGATCTTGATCTTCATGGTGTTCTTTTGAATCTTTATAGATATTTTCTTCTTTTCTTTGATTCGAAAAAACTCCCAAAGACATTGCCTTCGATCTGCTATGAGTTTAATCTATATAGTATCTAAGAAAAATATAAAAATCTAATATATCTATGTGTAAAAAGGCTAAAAAATATTGTATCAAAAGCTATATAACCTAATGAACCTAAGGTACCATTTATAAGAAAAGTTGTTAAACAGGGCTTCGGAATTAGAATTTCACTTCGCATGTTGAGGCACAATTTTTATTGTGCCACAGCACAAACACAAACATTATTTACACAATTTAACCTGAGAGAAGTGCATCCCAACACATATTATCTCTCTACAATTCAACATTCCTAATAGAATTCCTCAGAGGTTTGCACCACAATACATTGTTTTCTCGTTACATCATGCATTGTTTGTGGTTTTTTCTTTTGTGCCCCTTACATATTGGTTGCTTCTTGATATAATTCTTATATTCCTTAGTCTTTTAAGCTCTTTGGGTGCTATTTGAGTTTTCCAAGTGTTGCATCTTCATGTGTTGACATATTTATCTATTTTAAACCTAAAAACATCTGAAATATAATAAAACATACACATGATTCTGAAAAAGATTGATTTTTATAAATAATCAAATGAACATGCTATAATCAAATCTATTCATTTCAATTAAGCACAATAAAATCACAAAATATGAATATTTTTCAAGAACTTATCAATGGACTTGAAGGAATAATTGATGGTTCATTATGCCTACCTCCAACATTTGTTGGGTGTAACTCAAATTTGATTTTCTTAATTTGAATCATCTTAACTCCACTACTAAATGATAGATTTATAGCTTTATTTCATAAGGGATGTTAGGATACCTGAGTAGTGGTATGAATCCTTCACGGCTAATGTTCAATCTAGGGTGATAGATTTACATTCTTAATTCAAAAATCTATCAAAAGATAGTCTCTTGGTCTTTCATTACTTTATAAAAGTAAGACAATTGCTAGACAATTGAATGTAGTGGGTGAACCAATTAGTGAAAAAGTTTTGGTCATGTATGTTCTTAGTGGATTAGGGTCAAGATACGATAATTTTGTATGTCATATGAATATGAAAGACATTACACCATCTATCAACAAAGTTCATAATTATCTTTAGGATTATTAAAAGATGTTGTTTAGAGTCTTTTGGTGATTAGGACAATCTTTCTAGGAAAATGCTACCAAATTTCTCACAAGGGAGGTAGTTCTTCTTGGTTAGGGTTTAATAGAGGTAACAACAATGGTAACAAGATTTACAGATGGAATTTCATGCAATTCTAGAGACGATATGCACAAATCAATAGAATGTGACTTCCTGGAACAAGTCCTTGACTTATGGTGTCAAGAAAAGAAATCTTGAAAAGCATATGTCAACTTTGTGAGGAAGTTGGCCATAGTACTGAAATTTGTTTCTTTTTAAGAGATATATTGATTGGCAAAGCTCTTCTCCATCGGTTATTATAGCTTCTTGTCCTAATGAAAATATTTCAACTAATAATGGTTACTCTTAGCTCCTTGACACAAGGGCTAATCACCATATTACCTCAAATCCAAGCACTTTAGTAGAAGTTTCTCCTTATACTAGAAATTAAGGAGTATTACTAGGTAATGCTAATAAAATCCCTATTGAAAATATTGGCTATGAAGATTTACTTGCCCCTAATGATTGTGTGCTTTCTTTAAAAAATGCATTGCATACATCTCATGCTACTTCAAATCTCTTTTATTAATAAACTATGATGGGATAATAATGTGTAAATAGAGTTTGATCCTTATGAGTTATATGTAAAGGACCTACATTACAAGAAAGTGAAGTTGCAAGGAAAAAGAGGCCATGAATTGTACAAGGTAAACATTGTTGTTTCTAGTGAAGTTGCACCTGTTGTGTTTTCTGCTTCTATTGAAAGGTGGCATAATAGACTTAGGCATCCTTATTTTTATATTGTATGTTCTGCTTGTAATCATGAATTTTCTTTTTTATAAGAATTTTCAACTAGCTAAGGTTCGTACTAAGGTTGATGTGCCTTTTATGTAGTTGTATATGGACTCGTAGAAAATTCCTATATGGATTTGTGGACAATTCCCAAGGATGTCTATACAAATGATAGATATTTTCTTTCAATAGTGGATGACTATTCTCATTTTATACGATTGTTTTTTATTAAAACCAAAAGTCAGGTCACTGGTGTTTTTCTTAAGTTTAAGGGTATGGCTGAACAACAATTTGAACTCATAATAGTGTTGTACAGAGTTCAAAACACTAGCTAATTCTTTGTCTTAGAAAGGTTTGATTCATAAGATTACATGTCTTCATATCCCTGGAAAAAAATGGGATAGTGGAAAGTAGACACAGAAGGATTATGCAAAGAGGAATGGCTTTTATATTTGTAGCTCACATGCTGATGACATATTGGAATTTTTCTTTCTTAGCAGCCACTTATTTGTTGAATAGAGTGCCATCAAATGTGTTTTCTGGTATGTCTTCATTTGAAATATTATATCTTAAACCTCCCAAATTATGGCTATTTAAGAACTTTTGTTTATCAATATTTCTCGTGTATGACATCTTTTAATCAACACAAGCATCAACCAAGGTCTCTTTAGTAGGTTTTTGTTGGTTATTGCTCTAATTAGAAAGATTACATGTGCTTAAATATGGAATCCAATGAAGTCATTATAAGTATACGTATGGCATTCAATGAGGATTGTTTTCCCTTTTCTATATCTATCTTGGAAAATGGGCATGTTCAAAACACTTCTATTTCAATTATTATCATAGTTCCTGGTAGTGTTCCTATTGCCACTCAAGAGGTTCATAATTCTTGTGTTGTACTGGATGCATGCAAGATAGTTTCAGTAACTCATGATACACCTACTTTTCTCACTAGTGATGGTGATAGGACATTGATATATGCAGATCAACATGTTCCTAATTTCTCTGATGTATCACTTTTACAGAACATTGTACCTGAAAATGAGATATATGTTGTTAATATTCCACTAGTTCCCATTTGTACATCTGATTTAAATTTTTCACCTATTGTTGATGAATCAAGCACTGTCCAATTAAATTACACAACTAGTGGTCATTCAATGACTACAGATAAAAAACTGGAAAATTAAAACCCCAAATTTATTCAGCCACCTATATGGTGAGTGTTGTTCTGTCAACCCCTAAAACCTATAAGGATGCACTAAAATTTTCAAAATGGAAAAAGGAAACGTAGAGAGAAATAAATGCCTTAATAGCCCATAATATATAGGAATTGGTAGTGTTACCTACTAGTATTTCAACCATCTACCAATAAATGGATGTTTATTGTCAAGTTTTTGGCTTTATGGTTAATGCATAAAATTGTTACATACAAATTTTTTATGATTTATAAAATAGGTTGTAAGTGCATAAATCACTTATAAAAAATGATATGTATACTTTAAATGTCAATCTAAAGAGAAATCATGTAATTTTTTAATTATTCAACAAATTTTTAAAACAAAATTAAAAACCTAAAAGATCCTGTCATGATTATTTTAGTTGAGTATCTAATCTACTAGCATAAAAATAAATATAAATTCAATAAACATTTAAGCAATGAAATATTTATCACACAATGGAGAATTTATGTGATATATTAGTTAGTTAATCATGCTTGCTCAATATTAATTAGGTTATTAAATATATGAATTAAAATTATTGATTTTCTCTAATATATACAAATATAAGATTAATTAAGCCTACCATTGCCTTTTAATGTGGTGCGTTCCTTGCTTATGTGTTGAGGACTTCATTATGCTCAGTCCCTAACAGTGTTGCATTAAGGGCTTTAGACTTTCTCAAGTCTAGCCATCTCAAGCTTTTTCCTTTGTTTGATTATGGATATTTTGTCCTAACAAATCTTCCAAGTATGGCCATTTACCTACAAACACAATTTTTATTAGAATAAAAGTGTTGGTAAGGCATTTTTTATCTTTTTTCCATAGTATGGCTTTATTTTTAGCCCATGTAGATTCTTCATGTGTAGCATCACGTGCTACTTTATGTCCCTATAGGACTACCATTATATTTGAAGCCTTAGAATGAGATAATATGTAGGGACAAAGCCGTGACCATATATAGAAATAATATTTCTAAACTTATATTATGGGGCCTTCCTAGCCAACGTCTTGGATGTATGCCTTTTAGGCATTGTGTGAATCTCCAAAGCCCAAGATGCTTCAAAACACATTTTGAAATTTGGGAATTTTGTGAATCTCAATGGCCTATGATGGATTCAGAACATGTACTAGACTTGGTACATCTTTCCTACCTAAGTGCTCTTATAGGGGACTTGGGTAGATCTTTAGAGTATGCTTATGGGGTACTCTAACATGCCTTTTTAAGGACTATTAGTGTTGGTTATTTTTGTGGATAAATTTTTTTTCTGTAAACTTGTTTCTAAGATTTTTATCAAATCTATCAAACTAAGTTGAAGAAATGTCAGAAGTTATAATAGTCATACTTCAAGTATATCTTTTAAAACTATTACACATAGAATTGCACTAATTCATTCATTAGAACACGTTCACAACATGAATCAAGATAACATGTATCACACCATAATCACAGTACTCAAATTACTCATATTTAGGTATTTTTACATATATATTTATGTGCATTTAATTTAGGCTTTTGGTTGAAACAATTTTGATGTATGATTACATTATAAGCCTTTTTAAATAGAGGGATCGATACCACTAGTAGACAAATTGATCCCACTCTAGATTAATCTTCAAATGATCCTCAACTGATCGTGTCATACTACATAACTTTAAAAAAATGAGGTATGTAGACAGGGATCAGTCCCCGCCTAAGATGGATTGATTTACTGCTACGTTGGTGTAAGTTTTTTTTATAAGGATCTATCCCCTTTCATATAGGGATCGATCCCTCCCTCATAGAGGGATAGATCTCCTGACAAAAATTGGATGATATTTTCTTGTTTTGTACATTTTTTAATCGCATTCAACTGTCAACTTCTAATTATATCTTACTACATCATATGAGTGATGTTTTCCCATCTAAGTTTCTTTAAATATATCGTTTGTCTCTTATAATTAATACACACAATTACAAAATAGTTTTAAGGGGCATAAGGTTTTTACAGCCAATTTTTCTACTATTTTCCTCTTTTTTATTTTAGATTGAACTTCATTTTCTCATTGATTTTGAATCTTTGATTTTATATGATTATGCTAGTATAGATCTAAGCCTATTTATTAAACATGTGTTTAATTAAAGTTCTAAAATTTACTAGTTAATTTGATTTATTTTTTATATGTTTTGAATCATCTAGATAGGACTATTCATTATTAAATATATTCTAGAATACATAGACACTTGTATTTTTTGTGCCAACCATGGTTGTAGGTTGATTCATGAACATGTCTGATTGGTAATAGGTACTTAGAACATTGGTTTGGATACTGCTCATGTTAATCTTGAAAAATGTGAAAATAGAGCAAACTCTCATAAGTTAGGTACATTGGTGTAATAAACTAAAGAGGATACCATAAGACCATGTTTATACTTAAAAGTTTGGTTTTCAATGTGAAAAGTTAGATGGTTCGATCGATTGGTGGTTTTCCTTTTAGGTTATAGTTATGACTTAAGTTGTTTTCACCTAAAAATATCGTGTGTTAGTTTTACTTTCTACACATTAATATTTACACTTTATTACATATTTAGACATTGTGATTGGTTTATGAATTTATAATTTTTTAAAATTAAAAATAACCTATTTACCCTACCCAATATATGTTTATTAAGTCCATTTTAGAAGTCTCAACCACTTTTGGAAATGTTTCAAGGGGAGATGTGCACCCTTCAATAATATGTTATGTTTACGCACCTTTTAGTGGGTCGTAATCAAATTTTTTTTTATGATTTTCTCACATAAAGTTCCAAACTTTATATCTTGCATAGACATTCTAGAATTCATGCATTTCTTTACTAAGGTTACAATGATAGTTGTTTATGAGGTTTCCAGGTACAAGGTAAGGAAATCATTGGTTGCGAACTAGCTAGTAGCTAAGGACTACCCAAATATTCAAAATTTTGGTCCTAGGAAAAATTAGATTTCCTATATAATACTTCAAAAATTTCACATTTATCAGTTACTCATATGACAAAACAGTTCAAAGCAACCATTCCCACTATAAATCTCTAGACTTCTTTGAGAATCATGGGAGATTGCATATTTATTAATAATTTTATATTCTCATGGTTGGCCTCAACTCCTCTTTGGTTGACCACACACTACTACAAAACGGGGTATTTAAGTTGGTTAAAAATCGACTTTAAATGAAATGACTTAAAATTTAAAGTTGGTTCAACGCGTGAACTGACTTTATATTTTTAATTTTTTTTTTACAAAATTTACTCATTTTCTATTATACTCAAATTAAAACATTTATTCGATCACTAAATAATAGCAACAAAAAAACAAAATTTATTTAACAAATAGTTTAAATAATACAAATAATTGAAAAATAAAATATTAATTAATAGCAGAAAGATTATTATGGTGTTGTCCTATGTTATTCAAGATCATCATATTATTTTCCTGATGTTATAATATAAACCTACATATAAAATACAAAAATTTATACACATAAATAATAACACATAATAATAGAAAAAATATGAATAATAAGTGCGTAGGATTATTAGAAATACTTACAAGAGTAAATGAAGTGACAAAATGAAGGAAATGAAGAAAAAATGGTATTTTGTAAGTGAGAAATGGGTATAAAAAATTTTAGTAGTTTGCTCAAAAAAATAGGGGATCTAAAAGATTAGTTAGAGAGGAAGAAAACCCACTAATCTTCGTTGGAATTTGTGGTCGTAGGTGGTCGAAAAATGAGAAAGAGTGGAGCAGAAGTGGGTAAGGTTTTGGGTTTTTGAGAGTTATGCAATGCTTGGAATAGTTTCTGTCTGGGGAAGAAAGAAGAGAAAAGAATTTATCCATGTGTGTAGCGTTGGTTGACGAGTCGAACCGATGCAACTCGTGGATGTAGCATCGGTTCTAGGTGTCAACCGATGCTACGCTACGTGGATAGCATTGATTCACCACATCAACTGACGCTATGTCCACGTGTAGCGTCAGTTGATATGGTGAATTGATGCTATCCACGTAGCATAGCATCGGTTGACACCTAGAACTGACGCTACGTCCACATGTAGCATCGGTTGACACCTAGAACTAATGCTACGTCCACGTGTAGTATCGATTCAACATGTCAATCGATGCTATGTCCTATGTGGATAGCATCGGTTCTACACCGAACCGACTTTACATATCGACTTAAATATCCCTTTTTGTAGTAGTGACAAAACTTAAGAATTTTCCTGAACCTACACCGAACACACATTTGTTTGGGTTTAGTTTCATTCTATATTTTTGGAGAATGTTTAAGGTCTTATCAAGATACATGACATGATCCTTGGTAAGCTTTATATTGACAATCATATCATCTCTGGAAACCTCTATTAAGTGTTTGATGAAGTCTATGATATGTAGCACTGATATTTTTCAAGCCAAAGGGCATGACTTTGTAACAAAATAATCCTTGGTTGGTTATGAGACTTGTCTTTTCCTAATCAAGGCCATACATCCAGATTTTATTGTACTTGGAGTAAGCATCCATGAAGGTGAAGGTAACATGTCCTATGGTGGCATCATAAGCTAGTGTATGCATGACAATGAAAAATTACCTTTTGGATAGGCCTTATTCATATCAATAAAATCTTCACACATTTTCCATTGCATGTTCACTTTTTAACCCAGATGACATTGGCTAGCCAATTAGGGTAGTACATCTCTATTATATATCTAGCTTTCAAGGGTTTTTCAACTTCTACTTTCATGGTAGAGTATCTTTTCTGATTGTATGACCTTCTCTTCTACCTAATAGGTTTAAACTTTAGGTTTATATTAAGGTGGTGCACTTTGATTTCTAGATATATGTCAAGCATATCTTCATAGGACCATGCAAGCACATCCTTATTTTTTCTTAGGAACTCGTCTAACTTTTCATGTTAGTCTGGTAGCAATGATGTACCCATGTAGACGATCATATAAGAATTACCCTCAAATAGGACCAGGAGATGTGTCTATTTAGCTAGTTTGGATGTGGGAATAAGCCCCTAGTAAAGTTAAAGTTCCTTGTCAAGATTACAATGAATGGCACACCATGGGATGGAAGCAGTAAGAGTTCACCTTGCACAATTAGAGGGTGATAGGTGGGTAAAGGCCATACAATAAAATTCAACCTAGTAGGTAGTTCCAGTTGGATCAGACCCAAGCCAATTACATCTATCCTGGATGACTCTCCCTAGCTGGCCATGTTCTAGCCAGTAGTACTAGTCTTAGGTAATGATCTCTACCAGATCACATCTTGGATGATGACACTTGACTTGAGCATAATTCTTGGGCTAACCACATCTTGGCCTGCAGTACTTGACTTGGGACTTGGCTCTTATCTTGGATAGTCATCTTACCAGCCAAGCCCTGGATGGCCATAGGTCTACCCTTATACACTCTAGGCATTAGAGGATGTCAAATGGATGTTTTTTAGGATAATGATAGGTCTAGATGGTAATGGCTCTAGTAGGTGCTCTAAGATGACATGGAGTGAATTTTCCATCATGTCTAGGTGGGTTTGGGTCCTAATTTGCCTTGTCCTCTTGACTCTCAAGCCCATTGTTAGGGTATAATTCTGGGTGTAGCGGTCATATTTCTAATAGGCTATAGTGGAGTAGGAATGAAGACCTACTAGTTGGCAAGCTTAATCTCTTGACTAGTAGTTGGGGTTTGAGAAGTGGAATTAGTTGTCCAATCCATCACTCTTTTTAAAAATCCAAAGAATCAAGTAGATAATAATATTGGATGGAAGACTCTAGGGTCTCTTTTTAGAAGAAAAAATGCTGCTAAGATCCATGATCTTTTTTTAAAAATATCTTTTATTTCTTTGCAGATTAAGAACTTTGAAAACTTTTTTGAGAGTCCTACAATTTTAAAATTTTCAATTGAGTAAAACATACTACTTTTTGTCAGACAACACTAGATGCTAATACTGATTTTTTCAACTCAAGTAGGACTGTTCTCTATGAAATCTGCAAGATGGACGAACTATTAGGACCTAGGACCACCTATAGAGGGTTATCTTCGGCCCTTCAATGCTTAAGTTATAAATGTAAGATGAAAGATATAAGAGATCTAGAATCTTGCTCTAATATTTGTATAGAAAGAGAGTATTTAGCTGTGATTTTCTATTATGAGATTTAATTTATATTTCATGTTATATCAATTATGTACATATGTAAATATATATAAGAAAGAATAAACTTGAAAATAACTATCTTGCGTTCACCTTATTTGATGATTGGATACTTATTAGGCTTAGCCTATAACACTCTCAATTGACTAGGACCACTCATTGGCTTCCACGTGAAATATACGAAATTACCTCCGACAAATATATTTATTTATATGTGTTATGTGTTTTGTATTCTTGGTGTGATGAGAGTTTTATTTTAAAACATATTGAATAAGTGAATTTTTAGAAAATGGAATGTACATATATTTATATTATTTTTTTGGGTGAAGTGTCATTTAAGAACTTATTAGAATTAGCCCATGACACTCCCAATTGATTAGGTTCACTCGTTGACTACAACATGGAATATACAAAATTATTTTAAATAATTGTTTTTTTATATGTGTTGTGTATTCTCGGTGTGATGAGAGTTTTATTTTAAATCATGTTAAATAAGTGAATTTTTAAAAAATGAGATGTATATATATTTATGTTATTTTATTAGGTGATGTGGTCCTTTTACTTTTATGCTTAGTATATGTCAACTAGTCCTTTTAATTGTATAAAAACTCCAATAAATTTTATTATTTAATTATTATTTTAAAGATTTATGAGAATTAATGATTTTTAAAATTTATTGATAAGGATATTTTTATCATTTTAATAAATGATATTTTTGAAAATCAATGCACTCGTTAATAAGTAATCTAACCTAATTTGAATAAAAAGAAAAAAGAAATCAGGGCATTCAACTATTAGAAGACCTATGTCACGTCCCGCACGAAATGTCCCTAAAAATCCAAAATAAATGGCGGTTTCCTAAAGGATCAAGACTATTCTACATGGAAAGTTCTAGAGTTGCCTAGAGATGTCTAGAAAGGGCTAGAGTTGGACGGACTCAACTTAAGCTTGAAGACCCTAAAATGTTCTAGAGCACGCTGGAGAGTGCTAGAATGGGCTGGAATATTCTAGAGCATGCCGGATGGTTCAGGAAGGATGTAGATGCCGCAGGAAGCTTACGAAACATCCTAGAATGTGCATGAAGGAACTAGACAAACCTAGAAGACTCTAGAGTTGGCTAGAAGGTCCTAGAGCCTTGTGGCACATTGTACATAAACCTAGAACACTCTTGTACATTCTAGGCTTGGAATAAATTAGAAAGGTGTGTCATAGTTTTAAGCTTAGAGCCACACTATAAATAGACCTATTGGTCTTCATTTGTAATCATCTTGGAAACTCTCAACTATCTTGGGAAATCTTGAAAATTCCTAACAATCCTTGGGAATTCTTAGCATCTTGTAACATAAACTCTCTCTAGAGTAATACAAAGCATTCTTTACAAACTCTCTTTTTAGTCTCTTTGGATTTTCATTCGGATTCAAAGGCAGGCTTAGTACAACGGACGGTGCTAAGTGCCGCATGATCATTACTAGAAAAATAAGGTCGTGACAGTTGGTATCAGAGCTTTCGGTTGAAGCATTTCTACATTTGGCATAATGAAGAACGTTGCTCCATCTACACCAAGCGTCGATGTTCCACCTATGAAACGTGGCCGTGAGGAAACCCGGAAACCATCAAAAGAATCTCAAGCCAAGTCGAAAGACATACTTTCTAAATTAGAAGCAATGAATGGGAGCCACGGGACAAGCCAGGGAGCCAGTTCTCGATGTGGTGGACAACTTAGAGGAATGTTGCAATGGCTTGGAGGCCGAGGATGTGGAGATCCAAGCAGCGGTTAAGATGTCCCTCAATGAGCTAGACGGTGAGTTAAGGCAAGAGATCAATTGGTTAAAAGCCGAACTTGCCAAGGTAAGAGATCTCGTCCAAAGAGAACTCACTAATGTGTTGCTTAGAGTTGAGGATATAGGTAGTGATCTAGCTCTATGTAAGCGGGCTATGGCCACGGGAACTAGCACAACCACCGTCATTGAAGCTAAGAGGGTGGATGTTCCCAAGCCTAAGACCTTCAATGGTATTAGGAATGCTAGGGAAGTGGAGAACTTCCTATGGGGGCTGGAACAATACTTTCGAGGCTATCAGAGACGGACCATGCCCGGATCTCGAATCGCCGCCATGTATTTGTCCGACACCGGCTATGTCAGGCGTGGAGACGGAGGCATGGAGATGTGCAACGAGGGGTTTGCACAATTGAAACCTTTATGACTTCAAAAGGGAATTCAAAATGCAGTTCGTCCCCGTAAATGGTGAAGAGGAAGCAAGAGGTCGATTGCGACAGTAAAGCAAACGGGTAGTATAAGGGACTACATGAAGGAGTTCACAACCCTGTTGCTTGAAGTTCTTGATACATACGATAAGGTTGCCCTATTCTTGTTTATGGATGGGCTCCAATCGTGGGCTAACCTTGAGCTTAAACGACGTGGTGTCCAAGACTTGTCTTCGGCCATTGCGACCGCAGAAAGCTTTGTTGGAGGAAAGAGTGGGGGAAGCCACAGTAAAAGTCAGGGACCCAAAAACCACAAAGACAGCTCCTCATTCAAACCACGAGATAAGGGGAAGGAAAAGGAGGATCGTGGTGCCTCAAAGCCACGTGTAATGTGCTTCATTTGCGACGAACCGCATTGGGCACGTGAATGTCCGAAAAGGAAGGCCTTGAGTGCCTTAGTCGCTTCCACTCATGATCAGGATGGAGGCGAGTCGGACGAAGGTGCAAAGATGGGTTCTTTGCGCATTGGGTGCAACGTAGTAGACCCCAGCACTCCCTAAAGGTTTGATGTACGTGGATTCCACCATCATTGGGAAGGTCGCCAAAGCATTGGTTGACACAGGTGCATCTCACAACTTTGTTTCAGTGGAAGAAGCAAAGAGACTTGGCCTGAAGGTTTTCAATGGAGGGGGTTCTCTCAAAGCAGTTAATTCAGCAACACTACCATTGCATGGAGTCGCTCGAGGAGGTAAGGTCAATCTCGTGCTCGGACTCAAATGGACTTATCGGGCGCCATAGACGACTACTCACGGTATTCCTAGATGGAGTTCTTGGACCAGGTTAGAGCTTTCATAGTGCCATGTTTAAACTCTATGTGTATCATGGATGGTTCGAAGGCATGTGTGGTACTGACGGAGAGGACCACCAAACCAACTACCCAAGCTCTCTCAGCGCTTAAATTCAATAAGGGATTGAAGAGGGATGAAGATAGTTACTTGGCAATCTTAAAGGAATACGATGATGAGGAAGCGTTACTAAAGCCAAGCTTGCCAACAAAAGTGCAAGCTATCTTAGATAAGTTCCAGGATGTAATGCCAGAAGCATTACCCAAACGGTTACCTCCAAAGAGGGATGTAGACCATGAAATAGAGTTAGAACCCGGCACCAGGCCACCAGTAATGAGCCCTTATCGAATGGCGAACTCAAATTTGGTAGAATTGCGGAAGAAACTTGACGAATTGCTGGATGTTGGCTTCAAAAGGCCTTACAAAGCCCCATTTGGTGCCCCAGTGCTCTTTCAAAAGAAGAAGGATGGCTCACTACGAATGTGCATCGACTATCGAGCTCTAAATAAGATCACAGTCAAGAACAAGTATCATATCCCTCTTATTGCTGATTTGTTCGATCAACTGGGGAATGCTAGATACTTCACAAAATTGGACTTGCGATCAGGATACTACCAGGCACGCATAGCTAAAGGAGATGAGCCCAAGACTACTTGTGTGACCAGATATGGTGCCTATGAGTTCCTTGTCATGCCATTAGGTATCACAAATGCACCAGCCACCTTCTGCATACTTATGAACAAGATTTTCCATCCCTACCTCGATCGATTTGTGGTAGTATATCTTGACCACATTGTGATATATAGCCACACTTTGGAAGAACATCTAGAGAATTTGAAGAAGGTGTTCGAGGTCCTAAGGGAAAATGAGCTATATGTCAAGAAGGAGAAATTTTCCTTTGCCCAAGATGAGGTGATGTTCTTAGGATATAGGATAAAGGATGGAAAGCTTATGATGGATAGAGCCAAAGTGAAAGCCATCCAAGAATGGGAACCTCCTACCAAGGTTCCTGAGTTAAGATCTTTCCTCGGACTTATAAACTACTATAGAAGGTTTATCAAGTCCTATTCAGCAGCCACTGACTGACCTACTCAAAAAGAACAAGTCTTGGGAATGGACAAGCGAATGCCAAGCCTCGTTAGAAGATTTGAAGAAGGTCCTTAGTGAAGAACCGGTGCTTTGCCTACCAGACCCCTCCAAGATGTACGAGCTGCACACAGATGCTTCAGACTTTTCCATTGGTGGAGTGTTGATGCAGGAAGGGCATCCAATAGCATATGAGTCGCAAGCTGAATGACACTGAACGCCGCTACACTCTGCAAGAAAAGGAAATGACACCTATCATTCATTGCCTAAGGGTGTGGCGACACTACTTATTGGGTTCTCACTTTGTTATCATGATGGACAATGTAGCGACTAGCTACTTTCAAACTCAAAAGAAGCTGAGTCCTAAGCAAGCTCGACGGCAAGACTTCTCGCGTAGAGTTTGACTATAGGTCGAGTACAAGCCGTAAGGCATATGTAGTGGCCGATGCACCGAGTCGAAAAGTGGCTGGAGTTTGCAACCTTGGAAAGTAGGCCAAGTAGTCCTTTATTGGAAAGGATCAAAGTGGTCGGAGACGATGACGCCTGCTCAAAACCTCCTTGCCCTCATTAAGGAAGGAAAGACTAGGAGATTTTGGCTGAGTGACGGACTACTCTACGCCAAGTAGAATCGCATCTTTGTACCGAAGTGGGGGAACTTAAGGAAGGAGCTAATCAAGGAGTCCCATGATTCGCTCTGGGCCGGACACCCAGGAATGAGGCACGCCCTTGCTTTGATTAAGTCAATCTACTATTGGCCTCAATTATAGGATGATGTAGAAGCTTATGTGAAGACTTGTCTTGTATGCCAACAAGACAAGATAGAGCAGTATGCACCCGGAGGCTTGTTAGAGCCGTTGCCTATTCTAGATAGACCATGGGAGAGTGTCTCTATGGATTTCATCACTTTCTTGCCAAAATCAGAGGGCTTTGGCAGCATTATTGTGGTGATTGATCGCTTTAGCAAATATGCAACATTCATACCTGCCTCAACGGAATGCACAGCAGATGAGACGACATGCTTGTTCCTTAAACATGTTATGAAGCATTGAGGGATTCCATCCAATATAGTGAGTGATCGAGACCCACGATGCACAGGAAAATTTTTGACGGAATTGTTCAAGTTGTTGGGATCAGACTTGAACTTCTCTACAAGTTTTCATCCTCAAAGTGATGGACAAACAGAGCACGCCAACGCATTTCTGGAGTTGTATCTCAAGCACTTTGTGAGTGCCAATCAACAGGATTGGGCGAAGTTTTTGGATGTAGCCCAATTTCATATAATCTGCAGCAAGCCGAGTCCACAAAGAAAGAGTCCTTTCGAGATCGTCATGGGGCAACAACCCATGACTCCCCATGCCTTGGCCACGAGTTATGAAGGGAAGAGTCATACTGCCTTCAAGTTTGCCAAGGTGTGGTACGAACAAGCTGAGTTGGCCCAAACCTATTTGCACAAGGCATCTAAGAAGATGAAAAAGTGGGCTGACAAGAAAATAAGGATGGTTGAATTTCAGGAAGGCGATTTGGTCCTTGTCAAACTGTTTCCCCAACAATTCAAGGCCTTGCGGAAGGTTCATAAGGGGTTGGTGCGGAAATATGAGGGACTATTTCCTGTCCTCAAGAAAGTCGGTAAGGTGTCATACAAACTGCAACTCCCTCCAAAGCTTAAAATCTATCCGGTCTTTCATGTAAGTATGCTAAAACATTTTCATAAAGACAAGGAAGACATGAGTAGGGGAGAATCCAAGAGGGCGCCTACCATAGTGGTAACCTCCTTTGACAGGGAAGTGGACTCAATCCTGGCGGATTGCTTGATCCGACGAAAGGACGTACCAAGTTATAAGGAATACTTGGTCAAATGGAAGAACGCCTCGGATGAAGAAACAAGTTGGGAACCTGAGGATTCCTTGTGGCAATTCAAGGATGCCATAGAGAGGTTTCAGCTTGAAGGCGTGACAAGGGCGTTGCGAACTTGAGTGGGGGAGGGTGTCACGTCCCGCACGAAATGTCCCTAAAAATCCAAAATAAATGGTGATTGCCTAAAGGATCTAGACTATTCTATATGGAAAGTTTTAGAGTTGCCTAGAGATGTCTAGAAAGGGCTAGAGTTGGATGGACTCAACTCAAGCTTGAAGACCCTAGAATGTTCTAGAGCACACCGGGAGAGTTGCTAGAACGGTCGGGAATATTCTGGGAGCATGCCGGATGGTTCAAAGAACTAGACAAACCTAAGACTCTAGAAATGGCTGGGTTGTTCTTGTAGCCTCACAAGACATCAGTTACATAAACCTAGAACACTCTTGTACATTCTAGGCTTGGAATAATCTAGAAAGGTGTGGCATAGTCTTAAGCTTAGAGCCACACTATAAATAGACCTATTGGTCTTCATTTGTAATCATCTTGAAAACTCTCAACTATCTTGGGAAATCTTAAAAATTCCTAATAATCCTTGAAAATCCTTAGCATCTTGTAACATAAATTCTCTCTAAAGTAATACAAATTATTCTTTACAAAGTCTCTTTCTAGTCTATTTGGAGTTTCATTCGGATTTAAAGACAGGCTTAATACAACGGACGGTGCTAAGTTCCACACGATCGTTACTAGAAAAATAAGGTCGTGATACCTAGCTCTATTACAATGCTTCGTCTTCCTCTATAACCCAAAGAAAAGTGCTTCGTCTCTCGCTCTTTGCAGCGCCAATTACATCTGATTACTTCCATAAAAAAATGATCAGTAAATATAGTTGCCGAACACTTATTTGATTGATTCAGTGGTGTGGAACCCCTATTGTAAAAAAGCGAATGTCATGGCTGATTTTGGTAATAACGAGTACTAACGTATGGTTTGCGTGGAGGCTGCTGCTATTGTGAAGGAAACTAAAATCCCGGAAATAACCCTCAAAAACTTGCTTAGATTTAAATTTAAGATATTTTAATATAAAAAATCTTAGTTTGCACCAATTGTACATTCTAGAGGATTAAACGACACGTGTTTAAAAGTGTACCAAATAACACCTAAACACTGAGTAAAAGGACTATCTTGGCCCTTTTCCCTATTATATATATATATATTGCTTTTGCATAGATTCCAAATATTTATGATCACATTGTAAGTGTGACAATTGCTGCTGCACACCTCAAATTGATACAATTCTAGTTAAAATCAAATTTAATTCAAGTTGTGATATCTAATCCAAATCAAATACAAATAAATTGGTTCAAACTAGTTCAAATTAACCCGAATTATTAGTAGTATATTTTGTTTTAACTAATTGGACTTTTTTTATAAATTAAAAAAAAATTAACAATATTAAAACTCATTAGAAATTTAATTCAAGTTGTGAGATCGAATTCAAATCAAATACAAATAAATTGGTTCAAAGTAGTTCAAATTAATCCGAATTATTATTAATATGTTTTGTTTTAACTAATTGGTATAAATCAAAACAATATTTTTAACAATATTAAAACTCATTAAAACAAACATGAAACAATAAAAATAGGAAATAATATTATAACAAGTAATTAATATAAAAAAATACATATTAATAACAGTCTTTTAAATCATTATTCAAACATTAAGTTTAACATAATAAATATTACATTTTAAATTTCAATAATTTCAAGTCATAATATTATTCACAATATTTTAAATATATATCATAAAATTACAACATTTTTAATTTAACTTCGCGCTAACGAGTTAACTCGAACTCAGATCAATTTATTTAAAACTATTTGAACCAGTCCAAATTTAACTTAAGTTTAATTCAATTCGCATACAATTTAAATTTTTTTTATTTAAATTTAATTCAATCAATTAAATTACAACAACAATTATCACCCTAAGTCACGTTATCCTCTTATACCAACCAAACAAAGATTGATATATCACGTTATCGTCTGATGGCAACCAAACAAAGATTGATATATGAAAGACTAGGTTACTTTGGACCATATATATGATAAGCATATCATACTGTACTACTCTTCCACTTGATGAAACAGGTATCATATATGTAGTAATGCAATAGTTAATGCATGAGATCTTTTATTTTATTTAATAGTCACTCATATATTTTGATTTTTTTAAAACAACGTTCATAACTTTTATTTTAATTTATAACTATAAAAATATTATATTAATTTTTATCATATATATTTTTCTATAAAGAAATATTGACCAAAGAATTTTATATTAAACTCTATCTAAATTGAAATATGATCAATTGGATCCGCCCTCATCAATTTGACTCTTTCAATGTTGAACTATCGTTAATTTGACTCCTTCAATATTGAACTATGATTAATTAGATCTCATTTATTATTTTTTAGATGTTATTTTTATTACTATAATATTTATGATGTTATTTTATGTAATTTCAATTTGTTTCTCTATTATTTTGTTATTTCTTGATATATATATGCAAATTTCATATTTTCATCGAAGAAATTGACATTCTTAGGCATGCTTTATTAATAAGAGAAAAATATTGTGAGAGTCATATTTATAACAACAATGATATTTAAGTTTTGTATAAGATTTATATGAGTATGATTGATATTATTGAACAAAACATATAAATGTAATTTTAGTTTATAAGTGTATCTTTCAAGAATATTGTCAAGCCAGAGAAACTATCGAGCTCTAACGATCACAATTTAGTTATATCTTTGTTCTTATGCAAATTCAAATTCAAATTAGACATATAGAAACATTTTGAGATTAGGCTAATCGATCGATTTAGCTATGTAGATCGATCAAGAATCGATATACTCAATTTAAAAAATCTCAAATTAATTTTTTCATTGATTGGATCAATCAAACCAAGTACTCGATCGATCAAGTATATGTTAGATTGTGATTTTAAAATCTATTTCTAACTCGAATTAAATTGGTTTTTTTACTATATTATACTTCTTCTTTAAAACTCTTTTAATTAATTTTATGAACAATATAGTAATTTTACTTTAACTTAATGCTTTAAAATATACTATATATAGAAACCTAAGGAAACATTTTTATTGAACCATACAAGAGTATTATTCTCTTCATCTTAATCTCTCTTATTTTTTAAATATAAGATCATAATTTTTTAAGTTTTTTTATTTAATTAATCTATCAAATATTCGTGGTTGTGTTTGATTAATTCATAAACCTAATTGGTTTATGATATTTTGATCATAAGTTCTATTCACTCCTTTATTTTCATTCTTAAATTTTTCAATCAAATAATTGTGTGCGTCATATCATAATTATTTGGCTCAATTATTAATCTTTAAAGAAGCTATCTTTATTTAACTTATGCTTAAACTAATTATTTTAGGGTTGCTAGTTGATTTTGATTTAATTGATATATTTATTAAATTATCTAGTTATGATTATTTATTATTAAATCTACTCTATGACACACATTTTTCACTTGTGTTATTGTGCTAACTTTTTAGGTACTGGTTGAACGGGTTCAATTCCTTATGTGATACAAGTTGTTGAAACGTTGGTCTGGATCCAAACACCTTTCTTGTAGAGGCTATGCTGAAAGTAGTGGCAATTATGAAACTAGTGGCTTATAAGTAGATTACTTGGAGGCTTTATTTTGATGGGTAGTATAAGAACTAGCAATGTAATTCGACTTTATTTTTCATAGTAGATAGTTAGGTAGTCCTTAAAAAACACTATAACAATGGTAACTCTCCGTAAAAAAAAAAATCCCAATGCCAAAGAGGGAATTTTCCATAAAAAAAAGTACCTCCTAGATGAGAAGAAAAATGATAGAGAGAAATTTTGAGACAAGAGGAAAGAGAAGGAAAAAAAGGGGAGAGAAAGGGCAAAAGAAAGAGAATTGAGAATACAATTTGCCTTTAAATTATGCTAGTTAGAAAAATATATCATATATGAAAATATGCAATAATGCAACAGCTAATGCCTAAGATTACTCTTATTTTATTCAAGACAAAGTATAAACTGATACATTTTTAATGAAAGTATACTTTAGATTTTTATCTATTAGGTGAGACAATATAAGTCCATTATTTTTACAAAAAGGATTTTAGAGGTCTATTTTGTAAAGGTAATGGACTTCTGTTATCCTTTTTGTACTTATGCTATGACAATATGTACGAGTTGGGATAATTTGAGCTATCTTCAACTAATATAACCCAAATTGATCCAACCCTAGCTTAGATTTAATTCGAGCCAAAAAAAAGGTGAGCCTAAACCCAAACTAAACACAAACAAGTTGTCCAAACTAGCCTGAATTGTTAATTGTATTTTTTTAGTTAATTGAACTTTAAATACAAATCAGAAAATGTTTTTTAATGATTAAAGCTCATTATCTCAAACAATATTACATGAAACACCAAAAATGAAGGAAATAATATTATAATGACTAGTCTTTTGAATAAATGATAAATTAACACTGAATGAACAACTCATGCATACAACAAAGTATTTTAGTTAATTGAACTTTTTTTACAAATCAGAAAATGTTTTTAATGATTAAAGCTCATTATCTCAAACAACATTACATGAAACACCAAAAATGAAGAAAATAATATTATAATAACTAATCTTTTGAACAAATGATAAACTAACACTGAATGAACAACTCACGCATACAACAAAGTCCATAAAGATAATATGCCTCCTCGCACATATATGTTATGTTATAATAATTAGTTAAAAAGTATCTGACTCATATCGCATATGTTTCTCATAACACACTTACTATAATAATGTTTGAAAGTACCTTTTCCATTCTCATATCTATTTTGATAGATTTGACCACAATATTTGCATTTCTCTCATAGAATATTATGAGAAGCCAAATGGAGAGTCTCGAAGTGTTCCTATATCTATTATCTTTTTGACATCAACTTTTGTTTCTTTGAATTTGAAAAAATTTCGATGGTTGTTTCACCTCCTTCTACTGTGTTTTCCATTACATTATATATGTCATCTCCATCTACCTCCATATCACTTCATTGATTGAAATTGAACCATGTTTGTAAGTTTTACCAAAATATGAAACAAAAAACAAATTAATTAAGCAAAAGCTAGAATGCACAATACATATTTACTGTGTATAAGAGGACACTTTTGTTCTTAGTGCACAATAACTAGCTATCTTTTAAGGAATGAGTATTCACCAACACTAGCTCAAAAGTATGAATATAATATAGTAGTTATTAATAATACCCTCTTTTCAATCCATAATTTACCTGTTGCTTTCACATTATTTCTTGTGTTATTCTTTTATTTTCGCACTTAATTCTTTCACGTAATTGCATACCTGACTACTTTGTTTAGGTTATTAATTTATAATTTAATAACCTAAATAAAAGGGTCATGCATGAAATTGTGTATAAGAATAAAGTGCGAAAATAAAAGAATAACACACGATATTTTTAGGTAAAAACAACATTGGCCATAATAATGACCTAAGAGGAAAATGACATGTCCACTCAATCACTTAACTTTCCACTATGAAAACGAAATGTTCAAGTACAAACTCGGTCTTATGCTACCCTCCCTAGGATACTACCCCATTGTACTATATTTATGAGCCCCTTCTCTGTTTTCACAGTTTCTAATATTAACATAAGCTGTTTTCAGACCAATGTTCCAATAAGCTTTTCGCCAATCATATACGTACATAAATCAAAAGGGAAAGAGTTAGGCACAAAAACAAAAATGTTTGTGTGTATTCTAGAGCATATTTAATAATAAATAATCCTAACTATATTATTCAAAATATATATCACTTAAATGAAATCAACTAGCAAATTCTAGATAAAAAAGATTAAGCACAAGTTCGATAAAAATAGATTCTTTAAAATTTAATAATCAAATCAAATAATTATGATCACACATAAAATTATTTAATCTAAACACCTAAAAATCTAATCAAGAAGAATCTATATAAAGATAAAAACCTAAAAATATTTACTAATAAATACCTTAGGTACAATATCAATTTGGTATTAACCAACCTATTTAATCATAAATAGATGATTTAATAACTATATCGGATGAATCAAAATCAGCAATCAATCCTAAAATAATCATTTTGAGCACAAGTTCATTAATTATAGCTTCTTTAAAGATTAATAATCAAACCAAATAATTATGTTATGACACATATAATTATTTGATCTAACAATTTAAGAACTAAAATAAAGAATAAGCTAAAAGAACATATAATTAAAATATCATAAACTAATTAGACTTATTAATCAATCAAACACAACCACCAATGTTTGATAGATTAACTAAATAAAGAAACCTAAATAATTATGATCTTATATTTGCAAAATAAGAGAAAGAGAGATTAAGAAGAAGAGAATAATGCTATTGCGTAGTTAATTGAAACAATGAGCAATGTGTTTTATTTGTAGAAAAAATTAAAACCATTAATCCTATATAATTTATAAATATATTTTTTTATTACAAATAGGATTAGCAATACTCATTAATCAAGAATACTCATATTTAAAGAAGAGTTCTTTTATAGTAGACTCATTAATCAAGAAGACTTATATTTAAAACAGAGTTCTTTTTAAAGTATATTTTAGGTTATCTTTTAGGCTAAGATTTATCCTATAATTTAGGTTATACCTTATCTAATATTTTAGCATATATCCTATTCTATATTTTAGCTTATATCTTCTCCTACATATTAGCTTAGAATTTAGGATATATATTCAAAACAATGAAACAACTAAAAAATAGGCTAACTGGTAATTTCATAAATTAATTCAAGTTTAAATAAATATTTTAGTAGCAAAAATAATTTCAGATTTATGAACATGTGCTATTAAATGTATTGCAACAATTCTATATGTCATAGTTATAATAGATATACCTAAAGTATGACTATATGAAATTCTGACGTTTCTTCAACTTTGCTTGATAGACTTGATAGCAAACATTTATAATCCTTACGAAATCCCCCTTTGACATTTTTATATGGAAAACCATCTCTCTCACTACATGACACTTATAGAATAAGATAAAAATACAATGATGTCCTAGACTTCATAGTGGAACTATCCTATGATTCAGTGAATCCATGTTCACTATAACTTGACAAGCTTGTAAGTAACTAAAATGACATAGATAAAGTATATGACAATTTGACTCGAAAGCCTCATTATACATTAGTTCAGTAAGCAAAGTATAAAGAATAATCATGCAATTCATGCATCCATACTATCAAGCTTAACATAAGATAAAGTGATGGAAATCATTTTTACCCTAAATATGTTCTCCCCCTACATGCTGATGAGTGCTCAAAAAGCACTAAAATTACCATGATTTTATGCACATTAATTGACTAAAAAATATATATATTTATATGTTTTATCATATATTTACATAAATTTATCTTTTTCGGAATCACGGGTATTTTTATTGTTTTTCAGGTATTTTCGCTTAAAAACGTAACTTGAAGACTCAAAAAAGAATACTGGAAGCAATACATCACAAATATATCAATAAATAAATGGGGAATGGTCAACAAATATGGAAAAATTGGACAAAATGGGTCGAAAAGGTTAAAAATGTCAAAAAGGATAAAATCGCGCCCGGAACAGCCCATCCCGTAGCGGCGCCATCGAGCGCACCAGCGCGCTGACACGGCATGCGTCCACGCGCCTTCCCTCGATTCTGGCGTCTTATTTCTTTGCAGCCTGCCAGCCTTGACGCCCGGCATCATTAGCCCCCATTTTCACGTGCGACCACCCGTGACGTCATGCTGACATCATCAATGACCTCACTATTTGCACTACACGTTTTCACCATTTTTTAACATTTTTTCACCCACTTTTTCTCTCCATCCTCACCAATAAATACCCCCATTCTCTTCATTTCATACCACACCTCAAAACACATTCTCTTCTCTCTTTATTTCTTCCATTTCTTAGTTTTTTAGTTTTTCTTAGTTTTTCTTAGTTTTTAGTTAATTTTTCTTAGTTTTAGAGTTCTTCCCTTCCTGGGAAGAACTAGTTATGTTTTTGTAATTTATTTGCTTTTGATTCAATAAATGGGAGTGTAAATTCCGTTTGGAGGTTTTCTAGCAACGGGAATAGCATCGAAGTACTGTAAGGATTTTATTTTCTTTACAGTTATTTTTTATGCTTTATTCTTACATATTATATTTAATTTGTCTGTAATTAAATTTAACTGTGCTGGCTATTTGTAAAAATGATATAATAATAAACGTTATTATGCTTGCGAAATATTAAAAGATAAAATTTGCAAAAATGTTTATTGAATCTATGTTTATTTTTATGTAAGTAGATTAAAACACAAAAAAAAAACCAAAATATCGTGACAGGATGTTTAGGATTTAATTTCGTTTTTAAAAGTTTGAATAATAAATTAAAAACCATATATATTCCTTCCTTAGATCGACCTTGGGAGTATACTTATCATTTTATTCGAAATGATTCGTGCACTTGCGAGAGTTTTATAAATATTAAAACCAAAGTATTGGCAAGAATCGGCGATGCCGGTTTTCACTCATCACATGCATAACAAAATATATCATGAAAGTAAAACACATTCTCTCCCTTTTTGACATACGAGAAGAACAAAAGCATTGGATAAAACAATGGAGCTAAACTCCTAAAGATAAAAGATCATTATAAAAATAAATTAATGCATAAGTGCAATGTGATTTAAAATCTCCCTAAGTTCTATTACTCACTAACTTAAAAACCCATTAAAAAGTTAATAAATAAGAAGAAGATGTAAATGAATAAAAATATGATTTTTTTTAATTTTCATAAATAACCACATAAGTTATTAAACTAACTTTATCACAAAAAATACACAACTAATTGAAAACTCATTATTTTTTTTTGTAAGTTTAACTAATAAATAAAATAAAAGATTGTTTATCTATGGTCATTTAAGCACTCTAATCAAAATACATAGATGAAAGAATTAAAAATGGTCAAGTGACCAGGAAAAATCAATCTTTCCTAACTTCAATTTTCTTGCATTTTGGTTTCTTTATTTCATTGGGTTGGGACTTAACTACCTTAGTTTTCATAGGTGTGTTCTTTGACTAAACTATACTTTTCTCATTCATCCCAAATGAAGATGCAGTATATATAGTAGGATAATGATAATGAATCCTAGCAATAAATGTACTAAATTTTACTTTCCACTTTGAACCTAAGACTTCATGCTTCCTAGTAGAATTTTTGAACAAGATATTATACTTTTCATTCATCCTTGAATATGATGTAGCATGCATAGATGTATGATGCTTATAGATCCTACTATGTAAAACATGGAAAAATAATTAAGTTTAGGAGCATTGATCAAAAATCTTCATTTTGGTTTTATATGTTCTTTCCAACCACAATGATGATAGAAAGGCACAAACTTAATAACTTTTTCTACCATAGGTGCAATTGTTCTTTATGCATAAGTAGTAATAGTAGAAGTAGAGTTTAAGGGCCATATAAATGTGCTCTTTAATGTTGAAGGTGTAGAACTCTCATCCGTAAAGCCAAAACCACGTGAATCACCATGTGACTTATTTATCTAAGTGTTGAGCTCCAATGGTAAGTCTCTCATGTGCTTCACATGATTCTTTAGGCTCTTGCACTTGTTTTTTTATTATCTATAGCAAGCTTATTATTTTCTTATTTCAAACCTACAAGACTTAAATTCAAAACATTATTTTGTTCTTGCAAAATATTATTCTCTTCTTTTAGTTTATTAGAAAAGTTTTCATTTGAATAGTTTGTCCATAAAAATAACTGATACTTATAATCCTTACACTTTCCTTTCTAAAATTTTATTTGTAGTTGAGTTTGCTAATATAAACATGGAAAAATAAACAAGTTCAAAACTCAATTGAATTTTGAGTAATAACTTTTTGTTCTTTTTTAAGAAAAGATGTTCCTTGTCATAATTGCAATATGATATAAGAAGAAAAGAGTTTATCCAATTTAGGTTTTTAACCTAGGGTGTAAGTCGTAACGTGTTATAACATTTTTTTAACTATTTCGGCTAATGGGCTAGTTCGAACCCAGCTAGATTTTTAGGGTTATTTGAATTGATTCGAATTCTACAATTTAGGTTCAATTGGGTTACCATTTTCCCTATTTTGAATCCTTTTGTTAGTTAGTTTTTTAACAACATTTATAACTTCTTTTGAAATTTGTAACCATAAAAATAACGCAGTTCTATTTATCTTATATATTTTTACTACAACAAAAATCTCACTAAAGAATTTTATATTAAACGTCGTTTAAATTGAAATTCAATCAATTGGATCAGTTCAATATTGAACTTGGTCAATTGGAGCTTTTCAGTGTTGAACTTGGACTAATTAAATCTCATTCAATATTTTTTAGATGTTATTTTTATTGTATAAGATTTAGGATATTATTTTATGTAATTTCAATTTTTTATATGTTATTTTGTTTTTTCTTGCTACGTATGCAAAGTTCAAGTTTTCATTGAAGATTTTAACATTCTTAGACATACTTATGGTATAATATTTATTGTAAAAATGATATTTAAATTTTATATTTATTTTTTATAATAGTTTAGTTCTATTATTATTAAAAAGTGATTTCACAATAACAAAATTAATTTTTTTAAATATATTTAATATAAATTGTTTTAACTTGAATAAGCTATAATCAAAAGAATTGAAGAAATTATTTAAATAAAAATAGAAGAAAAAATAATAAATGATTATTTCTTATTAAATGGTAACTTTTAATAATAATAAAATTAAATTATAATAAAAAATAAATATATAAGTTAAATATCCGTTTTAATATAAATATGAGACTTACTGCACTCCATCTCAATTAATAAAATTTTAAAAGAAGTGCTTCACTGCCATTTCTAATGAATCTTCTTTCAACAGTATCAAGTCTTTCATATGTCCTTCAAATTAAGAATCTGAAACAAACCCAATATTCCATTCTAGCTTCCAGCTCCAACTTGTAAACCAGACTCACCAATTATAAAATAAAAATAATAAATAAAAATATAGGGTTTTTTAATTTTTCTAATTACATTAATGTAATTATTTGTTATTTTTTATAATACTTTAATCATTTTTTTATTAAAAGTGATAGCAGAATGATAAATAATCAGTTTTTTTTAAAAAAAACACAATGATAAATAATCAATTTTTAATTTTTTTATTATCTTATTTTAGTTATTTTAATCAATTTTGTAGTTCATGTTATTTATGATAAAAACATTGAATGCAATTTATATGTCAACAACAGTTAAAAAAACAATATGAGAAAAAAATATTTGTCTTTTGTTCTTATATTGTAATTTTTTTCGTTACAAAAAAAAAACTACTAAAAACTAAAAAAAACAAAATAACGAACTTTCTCTAATTAACATAACTAATTATAGTACCTTTTTAATCTTTCTTCGTTAGCCTAACCTAGAAGACACAACTACTACTCTAGTGCTTACTTTTAGTGAATTGGGCTAAAAGATTTTGAGAACAAAAGCAAAGCTATCTTGATATTTAAGATAAAATCCTATTGCATGAGGCGTGGATGATAAGGATTCTGATTATATATGTCATCAAAATTCAAAAAGGGTCAAATTTTATATGTTCGATTCTCTCGGATGCTGCTTCTCAAAAAGTTCAATGTTTTCATTTCAAAGAGAACGACCACACAAAGCTCTCAACAGCTCCTATATATCAGCAAAGGCATATCCATTGGTATTTCTTTATCAATGTGACATTTCTATATCATAATATACATAAATAGTGGAATATTGATGTTTAAAAAAAGTATTCTATATTAATTAAGAAATATATTAGTGTAATATATATAAATACAGTAAAATTTACCTTCTTTTAAGGTTAATCTTTTAAGATTAAGTTTTTGATGTTTATACAATATACAAAATTTATATTATGTTATTATACAAAAAGAATATCTCAAGTTGATTAATAAATATATTAATGTAATTTTTATAAATGGTATGAGATTTATTTTAATATTTACCTTTATTTGAGTTAATTTTTTTTTATTAGATACATTATATTACTTATACACTGTTATAAAATTTATAAAAATATTATAACAACTGAATACGATGTTTCAAACCAATGGTGTCACTTCAACCAATTGGGTGTCATAGTGTACCCTATGATGAGCATTAGATTATTTGTCTACCGAATATATAAACAACCAACTCTTGGATCTTATTTGGAGAAGTTGTGAACAAGATGCTAACAATATAAATTTAAACATATAAGTGATACTTGTTAAAACCATATATATATAGTGAGGAAATTACTTTTAAATGTTAATTATAAAAATATGGCCCATAAGGATTTTTATTAATTATGTTAAGTGTAATAGTATATGTTTCCTTGGGTATAAAGTAAATTTTTGGTTCGAATACTTTACGTATATACGTTTGTAGGAATATGAGTTATATAATTGTTATTTTAAAAATAATAATAAGATCTACTAATCTTCTTTATGGTTTTATTAATGTGCTTTTCGATATACTAATCAAGCTCACATGCAAACACATATTAATTTATTATTTAATTAATAAAAAATAAAATTTAAGATACTAGATAATAAAAAATTATGATACCTAACATAAATAAATTTGTATAAAAAAATAAATAATTATAATCTAAACAATTATTCATATTTTTAACTACTATTAATAATAACTTATTACTTAATTTATATTATTTAATTGATATAAAATAAGAATTAAGATTATTAAATGAAAAAATGATAATATTTATGTTACTTAATAATTTTGTATAAAAAAAATAAGTAATCCGTAATCTAAAAATTAACAATATTTTAATTAGTAATAATTTATTATTTAATTTATATTATATAAACGATAAAAAATAAGATAATATAATTACCTAGAAAACGATAATATTTTTATCCTACTTAAAATAAAGAATCTTGTATTAAAAAAAGAAAGATAAATGATTGTAACCTAGATACTTCCAATATAATAAGCTACTAAGAATTTATTACTTTATTCATATTACTTGATTCATTTAAAACATAACGCTTAAGATAATTAGTTACAAAAAAAATGATAATTATCTATGTTATTTAAGATAAATAATTATAATCTAGATAATTATTAATATTTTAACTATTATTAATTTATTAATTAATTTATAAAAATAAAAATATTAATTAAATTATATAATAAATAAGAAAAATAATACTCACTACTCTTAAATATGTAGTTAGTTTTATCTAAAATTTTATAAGGTATGTTAAAGCTCATTTCCCTTAGGTTATGTTCTCTTGACATGTAAACCTCCAAAATACAAGAAAATCATGTTAGAATGAATGACACAAATAAGTATCGTATCTGTTCCGATGCTTAAGTCAATTTATGATAGAAAAACTAAGATAAGAAAGAATTTGAGGGAGAATGAGTGGTAAGTTCTACGTGCATTTCTATTTGTGAGGAATTATGTAAAGGTTTTGTTGGATGATATAGTCGTAAATAACTAATATCGATTAATTAATATTTAATTCATAATATTTAAATATCAAATTAATTAATATATAATAATTTATAATATTAAATACATTGGATTATATCATTAATATTTATTTTAAATTTAAATAATAAAATATATATCTGAGTATGTGCTAATAGTATCCATTTGACTTTTCAATTTTATCATGGACTAATCAAATAGAGTCATGTATGCCTGGTGATTTTTTATCCAACACAAGCCCCCTAGGCTCCTTGGGCTACTTCTGGTGGGGTAGGTAATTTAGTTATCTTACTCGGTTATAGTTGCTCAATGATAGTTGGATCTAGAATGCCATAGTTGATTCGTATAACTAGTATCCCAAATGTCTTTATAACATCATAATCTTGAGGTCAAAAGCTTTCCAATAGTTGTTACCTTGCTTCAATCGGAATCCCAATTTTAAAATTATGATTGATCAAAGTTTGGAAAAAAAAGTCAATGATGGACCTACAGGTTTGACTTTTCAAATTGGATATATTTGTAGCCTAATTTTGTGTGATCTTTCCCTAAGCTATGCCATTAAATCATGGTTTGATGGGAGGTTGCAATTGGACCTGCTAGTCTATATATAGACTTGGTTGCTATTAACTACACTCACAACTCTAAATCAGACATCAAGGTCAGAGCTTTGAGGAGAAAGATTTGATAACAATTTCTTGCTTCACCCAACTCTTGGTAAGTTCATTGATATCTTTATTTTTCTAAACTTTTTCTTCAGTCTTCCTTGAATTTTCATGAACCCAAAGAACATAAAGAACGCTTTTATTGTTAGAATTTTTTTCCTTTTCTTTTTCTATAGATTTAAACTAGTAGACAATAAACTTTTATAAAGAGTTTTTTTAGGAGCTAAGAGTTTATGTCCTGCTACTTTAGCTTTGATAAACCTACTTCTTAGAACAACATGGTCAGTAGTAAGGCCCACAAATTTCATCACAAAATGGGTCCTGTAAGAAGAACCGAGATGCAAGATATTTTAGAACTAGGAGTGGATACATATACAAATATGACTCACACCGAGCAAGGTAGGATAGGAGGGTCCCGTAGGTAGGTTAGGATGAAATAGAATGGCAGAAGCACTTGGAGTAGGGATAATGGATCAATCGGGTTAACCAACCATGCTACTGACTGATAAGTGAATAGATAGGCCATCTGCGACTCATTGCCGCTGAAAGTCAGGAAGTTTTATCAGCCAGCCAACCAACTGACTAGATGTCCAGTCGATTAAACCATATGGAATTAGTTGAGACTTCCTTTATAGGTGTTGGTGATGGCTTTAGTAGTGCTGGCAACAACGGTTCTAGCTATGGACTCCATTCAGACTCCTCTTTTCATCCTGACCCTAACAATCTTATTAAAATTTCTACGTCTATTTCTGATGAAGCCATGCTTGAGGATTTACCAAATTTTGAACCTGAGTGTAGCGTTGAGTATGAGATTGATTCCATGATAGTAATCACTATAAAACTCATGGTGGATAAGCTGAGGGAGATGTTCAAGATTCCTAACAATATTGGAATCATTCTTCCTAGGCATGAGGTGATTCCTAGTAATCCTTCACCTGGAGGGATCACCATCTTTGTTGATCAACTCCTTACTAGTCTTAGGCTCCCATTCCTACCATTATTTTAAGAGTTTCTTTGTAGAATGGGAGCTCCCTCAAGATAGTTCCTCCTAATTTCTAGAGAATTCTTTTGTCTTACTACACCTTGTGGAAGGAACATGATAAGGAGTTTACCCTGAATAAGTTTCGTTCTCCAATACTACCTTTATTTTGTGAATATAAGTTGGTTCAGCATTAAGTCATATGACAACTGTAGATTCATTGAATAATTTCCTAAGTCTAACAAGAGTTGGCATTTGATGAACGCAAGACTAGTAATGCAAATACTGATCTTGCAAAATACTTTTTGTTTTATTATTTGTAAAACTCTCGCAAGTGTACGAATCATTTTATTGAAAATGATTTTTATACTCCCAAGGTCGAACTAAGAAATGAATATATGTGGTTTTTAATTTATTATTCAAAATCTTAAAAACGAAATTAAATCATAAACATCCTCTCAATTTATTTTGGTTTGTTTGTTTCCTAATCTAATAACAAAAAAAAACATAGATATAGATTCAATAAACAATAATGCAATATTTTATCATTCATAACAATGGAGTATTTAAGGATATAACAATTAAGTTAATTATGATTGCTCATATTATTTAGGTTATTAAAGATATAAATTAATATTTATTGATTTTCTCTTTTTGGTATGAAATTGCACTTAGGTGGAGCTCAAATTCTTTTGTTTAATATTAATTAACTAATATTTTTAGGCGGTGCCTATTAATTAATTAAGTATTAAATTTCAGCTTTATTTTTAAAAAACTAACAAATCATCTAATCACATATTTAGGCGAAGTCAGTTAATTAGACTTTATTCAATGTGTTCAAATTAAACCTAAGAATTTAATTATCTAAGTACTAACTTTTAAATTTTAAAACCATTACTGAAAATATGTCGTCAATACATTTTCGAATAATAGTTCTTATAAAAAACTTTTGAAATAGAGCTTCACTCTAACTACCGAGCGATTGTACCAACAAATAAAAGAGCAATACTCTAAATCAGACCGGATAATTAAATCTTAAAATCTATTTTCAGATTTAAGTTTGTAATAAAAAATAATATATTTATCTCTAACATTCTTAATATAAAATTTTGAATAAAAACAAAATCAATTTATTTTATAGAGATATTTTACCTATTTAATATTTCGCAAGCATAACAACGTTATTATTATATCATATTTACAAATAGTCAACCATGTTAAATTTAATTATAGAAAATTAAATATAACATATAAAAAAACACAAAAATATAACTGTAAAAAATCCATTAAAATTATACCTTAAAAGAATCCTTACAGTAATTTGATGCTAATTATATTGCTAGAAAACCACCAAACAAATTTGCATTTTTGCTTATTGAATCAAAAACTAAAAATCTATAAAAATATAGCTAGTTCTAAAAACTAAAAAAAAATGAAAACTTTCTAGAGAGAAAAAGAGCTGATAAAATTGTATTTTTTACAATGGGGGAAAATGATCTTTTTATAGGTGAAGAAAAGGCCAAAAAAAGAAGAGAAAATATTTCAAAATTTGAATTTGGTCCCATTTATATAGGTTGGCACACGTATGAGGCACAAATATTTTGGTAGACGGGCGTTTGGTGGCACAGAAGAGCATTTGGCACACGGGCGAGTGTAGGATACGGTGTAGGGCATGTGTCGGGCGTGTGATGGCTGCGTGTGCTATCTAGGTGTGTGCCGGTTGCATGCGGGTGTATGCCGACCACGGGCGGGCATGTGTTGTGCATGTGTCGACATGTGTTGGGCGTGCGTGTGTTGTGTGTGTGTCGACGTGTGCTGGGCATGTGTGTGTTGTACGTGTGTCAACGTGTGCTGGGCATGCGTGTTGCTGCACGTGGAACTTGGGGCAGATGGGCTACTGCGCCCTAGACTCAGTGTAGATAAGTAACTGCGTGCGAGATTTCGACCTTTTTGACATTTTTTATAGTTTTGACCCATTTTGTCCAATTGTTTCCATCTTTTTGACTTTTTCACATTTTTTCTCAATATATTTGTGATGCATTGCCTCTAGTGTTTTTTTTTCATGTCTTTAAGTTATTTTTGAACGAAAATACCTGAAAAACAATAAAAATACCCGTGATTCCTAAAAAATAAATTTATATATAAATAGGATAAAATCATATAAATATAAATCTATTTAATTAATTAAACTACATTTAATCATGATAATTTTAGTATTTTTTAAGCACTTATCATCATCTTTCATGGTTCATTATAATTTATACTTATGACGTGACTTGTTCTAAACTTGGCACTTCACCCACAAATTTAGTGAATAACGGTGAACTATCTGTATGAATCTAGCTTACACTTCTAAGGTCATTTTACTGTTAGATTCTCTGTTGTCGAATTTTTCTCTCTTTGTTGTAGTATGTTGGAAGCGAGTCAAATTCTTTGACGAGAGGCAGAAATTCATTGACAAATTATTTGCTTTCCCACGTAGATAATGCAATTTTGAGAGATTAATGAATATTGAGAGCATTGTGTATTGGGATCTACAACTTTTCTTATCTATTCCTAAGACTCATAGCAACCCTCATCCTATTGGTAAGTACTTTTGAGTTTTTTTTAGTTGATGACCCCATGTTACTTAATGTTTTTTTTCTTTACATATATGACTTCATAGTATGCTTCTTCACGAAAAAACCCAACCGCAAGCACCTTTCAATTCATAAATTTATTCTTAGGAAACAAGGGTTAGATAGGGAGTGGACATGTGCTTAGGAAGAAGAAAGCATGTCAAGCTATAGCTCACCAAGTTAAGGGGACCATAGAGTCTAAGATGCACGAGGAAGCCCAATTCCTCCTCTAGTTTAGGACTTTGTTATGGAGAATAAGGCTCCACACTCAAGTCCCTTTCATGTAACTTCTCCAAATATTTTCCTGAGTTTCCAAGAGTAGGATGGTTGAGGCTACTAGAGTTAGTGTTGTGAGGTTGTTGTTCAAGATTTTGTTTCTAAGGCATATGCTTCCTTTAATCCTATGATAGATATTGCTTACGTTGTTATTATTGAGAGACGGGATTTAGCTTCATTTAAGTGGACCCAAGAGGATAAGTAGCGGGATGCTAATGCATTGAAGAAAGAAAAACAAGCCTAAGAGAATACAAATAAGGCTCTTGTGGCTTCAGAGAAGTCTCTTAAGGCAACAAGGGTCAATTCTAGGAAGAGTTGGCTATAAAATACTTTCATGTGCAAGATCTGGGTGTCAAGATACATTCATTAACCAATCGTCTTAAAGTTGTAGCTAAAGAAGAGGTAAATGACTACCTTGATTTAGAGGACTTGAAGACTAACACAGGAGATGCTTAGGTTCATGGTTTTGATTCCACAAAGAGAAGATTCAAGAAGGTCCATCTAGACTTAGTTCTTCCTCCTTTTTTCAGACTACACTAGTGTTATAGTTAAATATGGTGAGTATGATGAAAACATAGATGTTGAGGGGAGTAAGACCCTATTTGGAATGGTAGTTTATATTGATGTTAGGAATGTGATCCATCCCCAATCAGCTACTAGGACTCAAGAAGTAGTAGCAATGATACCCATTACTATTGTTCTATCAAGATGTGCTGTAGGGACGACCATCATAGAACTCAGGCAATAAGCTACATGTTTTACTCTATATTTTTTACATTTTGCTTTCATCCAAAGTGTTGGTACTTGACTTTTATTTTGTATCTCCATAAACAATTGAATTTTGAATGAAATGAGATCAACACTTTACTTTGAATTTTTTGTATTCCACACTTTACTTTACCATTTTTTATTTACTTGTTGATACGAAACCAAGGTATCCCTTGTGACCAAATTTTCATTTTTTTAGAACTATCACTTCTATAATCCTTATAAGATGCACTTAGCACTTGAGCGACCTTGGGAGAGCATGCTTGTTATTTTTATAATCTTAAGAGATCACATTTGGTATTGGTGGTACAAGGTATAAAACTCATGGTAGTAAGGGCAGGAATTTATTAGTAGTGTGGGTCACACAACTCTTGGTTGTTGTAGGGCACATAACTCTTGGTGGTACAACGTAAAAAACTCTTGCATCAAGATGAAGTTAGCATTAACACTAATTGTGGGTCCATTAGAGTCCAAGATAACACTTAGGGAGTTAGGAAGTGAAGTGAGTCAGCCCATCTACCTAGGATAAAGTTGGCATCATCACGCAATATAGGTCTTGGAGAGCCTCGAATGACACTTTGTGAGATGGACAGTAGTAGAGGTAGGACCAAGCATAGATGGTGTAGATAGATAGGTTGTAAGGGCTAGGTAGTGCCAATCGGTTGGATGAAGTGGAGATTGGTGAGCGCATGGGGGCATAAACCCATGGGATAGGCACAACGTAACCGATAACTAGCTGAATGACTAGTCAACCAACTAGTAGTCTAGTTTTTGGTGGCTAATCTTTAGCACTTAGAAAATTAGTTAGGGTCCTATTGGATACAATCATGATCTCGGGATAGGATCAAATGAGTGGTGATCCTTTCTAGCTTGTGCTATGACATTTCTCTAACATGACTTTCCCAAACTCCAAAGTCTTACATTGTTTTTTACAAACTTTGACTATTTCTCCGAACTCCCTTTTTCTGAACCCACTTTTTTCTAAGTTCATCTTTTTCTCTAAGCCTACTTTCTCTAAGTCCACTTTTTTGAGTTCATCTTATTCTCTAAACCCACTTTCTTTGGACTTCTTAAGTTCCTAAAAAAATTTTTGGTCTTCCCAAGTTCCATAATAATTGTTATGAAAAATTTGCAGTTTGGACTCCATCTTTTCTAGACTTTCTAAATTCTTAGGAAGTTTTTTGGTCTTTCCAAGTATGATGAGAATTTTTTTGAAAATGGGTATTTTGAAATCCTATCTCCTAACCCCTTTCTTGGTAGGCTTCTTAAGTATGATAGGCAATGACCATTATATAAACACTATTCTTGTAGAGGTCTGGTAAAATCTATAAAGGTTATTAAATCCGGAAAAGGGGTTTCCTAGGTATAAAGGAGGTTATGCCTCACTTCATTCCATGGTGAACCTTTCCCTACCCCAGTGCCTAGATCCTAGATCATCATCGTTATGGGTATTGGAAGTTGTGTCCCAACTCCATTTTCCATACAAGACTAGGTCAATTAACACAACTGGTAATGTAATTACCTTGATCCTAGATCATGATCATTATAGGTGTCAAAAGGGTATTAAGACTACTTTCAATCCCACACAAGAAGTTATCCATTAAGATGATGGAATAAATTATCTTGATCTTGGATCTCAATCTTTGTAGGTATTAAAAAAGTGTTTATCCTGGCTCTATTTTCGTATAAGAAGTGATCCATTGAGATAATGGTATCATACTAAGTAGGCCACTACCTTGATCCCGAATTAGTGTCTCTGTGGGCATTGGAGGGGTGTTTCTTCCGCTTCCATTTTTGCATACAAAGTAATCCATTGAGGTAGTGGTATACAGTCATAATCTTGGATAACAATTGATGAGTGCTCAAAAAGCACTAAAATAACCATGATTTTATGCAAATTAATTGATTAAAAATATATATATTTATATGTTTTATCATATATTTATATAAATTTGTCTTTTTCGGAATCACGGGTATTTTTAATGTTTTTCAGGTATTTTAGCTTAAAAATGCAACTTAAAGACTCAAAGAGGAATACTGGAAGCAATACATCACAAATATATTAATAAATAAATGTGTAAAGGTCAACAAATATGGAAAAATTGGACAAAATGGGTCAAAAAGGTCAAAAATGTCAAAAAGGAGAAAAACGCGCCCGCCGCCGCAAAGACTCAGCTCAGCCCAAACTGCGCGGGGTATTGTTCATGCGCGCAGCAACTGCGCGGCGGGGGATCTGTTCTACGCGCGCAAAGACCGCGCTGGGGTACTGCTCACGTGCGCGAAAGACCGCGCGGGATTCTGCTCACGCGCGCGCCGATACAGCCTTGTAGCCGCGGCCAGCCGCCCGCCAGCCGTCCGCGCGCCCAACGTTTCACCCCATTTTTCACGTGGCCAGAGCCCCTCGTGACGCGGCGTCATTGATGACCTCAGCTTCCATTACACGTTTTTTAATTTTTAATATTTTTTTAACATTTTTTTACTCATTTTTTCTCTCCATCCTCACCTATAAATACCTCCTTCCCTTCACTTCAAAACACACCTTCAAAACCTCCAAATACATTCTTTTCTCTCTTTCTTTCTCTCTTTTCTTAGATTTTTAGTTTTTCTTATGTTTTTCTTAGTTTTTAGCTTTTCTTAGTTAATTTCTCTTAGTTTTAGAGTTCTTCCCTTTTTAGGGAAGAACTAGTTATGTTTTTGTAATATTTTAGCTTTTTGATTCAATAAATGGGAGTGCAAATTCCGCTTGGAGTTTTTCCAGCAGCGGGAATAGCGTCGAAGTTCTGTAAGGATTTTATTTTCTTTACAGTTATTTTTATGCTTTATTCTTACATGTTATATTTGATTTGCCGTGATTAAATTTAACTCGTACTAGGCCGTTTGTAAACATGATATAATAATAACGTTGTTATGCTCATAAATATTAAATAGGTAAAAATCTCTAAAATGAATTGATTTTATTTTTTATTCATGATTTTAAATTAAGAATGTTAGAGAAATATATTATTTTTCATTACAAACTTAAACTCCGAAAATTAGATTTTAAGGTTTAGTTATCGATCGATTTAGAGTAGTGCTCTTTTATTTGATGGTACAATCGCCGGTAGTTAGTGAAGCTCTATTTCAAAAGTTTTTATAAGAATTATTATCCGAAAATGTATTGACGACATGTTTTCGGTAGTGGTTTTAAAACTTGAAAGTTAGTACTGGATAACTAAATTCTTAGGTTTAATTTGGACACCTTGAATAAAGTTTAAACTGTCTAACTCCCACCAAAGGTGGCATTTAAATGGTTCATTTTCAATCTCTTAGAAAAAGGAATTAATTTAATTAAGCAAATTAGTTATCAACCCCACCCATTGTAGGTGTTAATTGATTTGTTTAGTTAACAAAGAATATCTAACCCCACCCAAAGGTGGTATTCATACAAAAAAGGGAGAATCAATAAATATCAATTCATATATTTAATAACCTAAATAATACTGAAAGCAAGCATAATTAACTTAGTTATTATATCCATAAATACTCCACTATTTATAAAAGATAAAATTTGCATGAATGTTTATTGAATCTATGTTTAATTTTCTGTAAGTAGATTAAAACACAAAAAACCCAAAATATCGTGACAGGATGTTTAGGATTTAATTTCGTTTTTAAAAGTTTGAATAATAAATTAAAAACCACATACATTCCTTCCTTAGATCGACCTTGGGAGTATACTTATCATTTTCTACGAAATGATTCGTGCACTTGCGAGAGTTTTATAAATATTAAAACCAAAGTATTGGCAGGATCGGCGATGCCGGTTTTCGTTCATCAAAGTATTTGGCGATCACGATTCTGCTCATCAACAATCACTATGGAGGTGGAAAGGGTGTAATCTAACTTCACTTTCCTCACAAGAAGTAACCTATTGTAACAATGGTTTTACATTCATCTGACACTACCTTGATCTTATATTACTATTATTGTAGGCGTAGAATGGATGTTGAATATGATTCCTTTTTTGCATTGGAAGTAAACCATTATGATAGTGGTTACCAATCATGATCCTAATTCACAGTCGCTACGTGCATAAAATGGGTGTAATCCTAGTTCGATTTCCTTACTAGAAGTGACCTATTGAGATAATAGTCTTACATTTATCTACCACTACCTTCATCTTGGATTACTGTTGTTATGGTTATGAAATGAGATCGAGCCCGATTCCTTTTTTGTATTGGAAGTAAACTACTGAGGTAATGGTTGGCACTATCGTGATCCTGGATCATATTCATTATGTGTGTGAAAATGGTGTATTCTCACTTCATATTCCCATAGGACATGATCCATTAAGATAGTTGTCTTGTGGAGCCAATTTGAATCTTGGACTGCAGTTGCTGTGGGTACAAAGTGTCCATAGCCTACTTTCTTTCCCGTACTATAATTTATCCATTAAGACATTGATTAGATGATTCTGTACTCCAAGCCCCCGTGAGGTGATGGTCATTATATGGTTTTGAAAAAGAAGTACCCTTCCCAATATAGTGTAGGACAAGTCTGATTCTGATCTTTGATTGGGTATGGCTACTATGTTTGAGGGATGAGTTTGCTTTCTCCTAAGCCATAGTAATGCACGGTAGCAATCCTTCCTTGGTGCAAAGCTAGGTAGAGTTGAGTTGTAAAAGATTGCATGAATGCCAAGTTGGATAAACTATTTATTTATTCTTAATCTTTTTTTATATTTGGTATTGGTATTGACTTGGTTATGCAAGACCTCACCTATGACTTTTGATTGAAAAGTAAATTACAAGTATGAAATAGAAATAAAGAATCATGGACACAACTTCTTTTAGCTGGTCCCAATCACATTTTCTACACCTAGTTAATCCCCATTTTGTAGCAGTGTTGTACTACTCTTTGTTCTATCAAGATGATCCCAATTCCTATTTTTGTTGGAAACTTTAGTGCCAGTTGATAGATAGAGGATACTATTATGGAAGCATATATAAATGGTCATCCCAAGATGCCATTGTAAACTGAGGGGAAATTGATTACTAGGAAGTTAATCATAATGGTTTTAGTAGCACTACCCCCTAAAATAGTGAATGGAATCTCCACACTTTCATATAGGGTGAGAGGTTTTTCATAGAAGCCATAGAAGGGAATGTTGAGTAGCTTAAGAGGTTGTTGTATCTTCATCTGCTTCCAAGCATCCTTGAACAAGATGTCTATTGACCTTTCAATATCTACCAAGACACGATAAAATCTTGTTGATGGAAATCTATAAGGTTACGAATAGAGCATCATAGTGTGGATGAACTAATCATGTTGATTCCTTCTTAGTGAAGACCAAGTCTTTCCCAACTATCCTATACTCCTTACCCTTTCTATGGTTCTGGATAACATGGAAAATCTCTTGACTGGATACCAATTCTCTAATATGCACCTTCCTAGCATCGTTGGTTTCCCCACTTGTTGGGTCTCCAAAGATGGTAAAACTTCATTTAAGAATGAAGGTTAATACTCCTCTACTTGGTTAGTAGGGACTGTTAGGGACGCTGACACAAAGTTATTTAGGTAGCCATTCTATGTCTAGTGCTTAATTTTCCCTTTGGAGCTCCCAATAGTCAAGTATTTTATGGCTAAAGTTCCTCTGAAACTTGTTGTATGGGTTACCTTTTAATTTTTATGATGTTTAAGAGTCATATGTCCTAAACATGAATTAGCACTTGCTCCCAGGTAGTATTCAAAGGAAAAAAACTTTTGGAAGCTATTCTTGGATTGTGAGTTTTCAGTCTTTTTTATGGCATCTTCTTTTCTTTACCCACTTTTGAATTTTTTACCCAGTAAGCTCCCAGGCTCTTCTTTAGTCCTCCTCTTTTGAGAGTGATTTTTGGTTTCCCTTCTATGGGGACTAGTCATATCCTTGAAATTGATTGCCACATCCACAATCTTGGTCATCTCTTTACACAACAACATAATAATCTTTCTTGCTAGTTTAGCTGATAATGGTAATATTTGGAGAGCTTAGAGGAATGTCTTGAAGAAATCAATATTTGAAGAAATAATCAGAAGAAGAAATAAACGTTTTTCTCCGTATATATTTTCTTAATTTGTATCGGATATGTACATTATTTATATAGACAAATATCAATTACTATTTCAACAACCACCATGATTGAATTACATGGTTTACAGCTGCTTGGTAGGCGCCGTGTATATTGGTAGGCGTTTGGCGTCGGTGCAGTATTTGTTGAAAAAGAGTTGCAGTGTTTGTTGAATTCAACACTCCCCCTCAAGTTGGTGCATAGATGTCTTTCATGCCCAACTTGACTAAAACTTCTGTGAATACTCGATATGAGACTGCTTTAGTGAGGATGTCAGCCAACTGATCTTCTGACTTAATTTTTGGCAATTCCAATGAATTTTCTTCTAACTTTTCCTTAATAAAGAATCTATCAACTTCAACATGTTTTGTACAATCGTGTTGAACTGTATTATGAGGAATATCACATGTTGCTTTATTGTCACAAAATAACTTAATTGATTCTTTAGCAGGATATCCCAAATCTTTTAAGAGATTGTAACCCACAGGCCTCATGGCTTGAGTGCCGTACCTGCGTATTGACCTTTGTGCTTGAACGGGCAATGACATGTTGTTTCTTACTTCTCCATGTTACAAGGTTTCCCCCTACAAAAGTGAAATAGCCTGATAAAGATCGTCTATCATTTATTGATCCAGCCCAATCAACATCAGTATATACTTCAATTCTAGAAAACTCCGAGTTTTTAGTGAACAATACTCCTTTTCCAGGAGCAGACTTTAAATACCTCAAAATACGAATAATTGCATTCATATGTTGTTCTCCATGATTATGCATAAATTGGTTGACAATACTTAAAGCATAGGCAAGGTCTGGTCTTGTGTGTGCCAAATACATCAACCTTCTAACAAGCCTTTGGTATCTTTCTTTATTTGTTGGAACTTGATCAACCTTGATACATAACTTTAATCCTTCCTCTACTGGTGTATTAACTGGTTCACATGCCGACATACCAGTTTCTTTTAATAAATCTAAGGCATACTTTCTTTAAGATAAGAAGATTCCTTCTGTTGATCGCGAAACCTCAATCGAAAAATATTTTAAGAGCGAAGATGCTTTCATTTCAAATTCTTTGGACAAATAAGTTTGTAGCGCTTTCCTTTCTTCAAGATCATTTCCTGTTACTATCATATCATCAACATATACAATAAGTGTAGTGATCCTACCATACCCTTTTTTTAGAAATAAAGTATGGTCTAAATTGCTTTGCTTGTAGCCAAATTCCTTCATTGACTTTGTGAATCTGCCAAACCATGCTCTTGGGGATTGTTTCAATCCATACAGTGATTTTTTTTTAATTTGCACACCTTTTCATCATGGATTTTGGATTTCTTGATTCCTAGTGGTAAATCCATGTAGACTTCTTCACTTAAATCTCCATGTAGAAAGGCATTGTTTACATCATACTGATATAATGGCCAATCTAAATTTGCAGCTAGAGATATCAAGACCCGAATAGTGTTAGTTTTGGCTACATGTGCAAATATTTCTGTATATTCGATCCCATATGTTTGAGTGTATCCTTTTGCCACCAATCTTGCTTTATAGCGTTCAATCATACCATATGCTTGAAGGGTTGCCATAAACTTATAAGTGCAATAAAAACCCAATGCTCAGTCGATGTGGGACTTGACAACCACACCCGATTTCCGACCGAGGGATATGGAGCGCCTCCCTCACTGCCGATGTAGGGTCCATCCCCTACAACCGTCCGGGTAACGACTGAGTCACCTGGCTCTGATACCATGAAGAAATCAATATTTGAAGAAATAATCAGAAGAAGAAATAAACGTTTTTCTCCGTATATATTTTCTTAATTTGTATCGGATATGTACATTGTTTATATAGACAAATATCAATTACTATTTCAACAACCACCATGATTGAATTACATGGTTTACAACTGCTTGGTAGGCGCCGTGTATATTGGTAGGCGCTTGGTGTCGGTGTAGTATTTGTTGAAAAAGAGTTGCAGTGTTTGTTGAATTCAACATGTCTTGACTGCCAAAGAGTCTAAATAGTATTCAACCTAAATCTTCTCATTACTGCAATGGTCAAAGTAGTAGTTCAATGACTCATTTTTTTTTGTCAACCCCACTAGAGGTGATGAGGTTTTTGGTAACCTTCTCTTTGCTAAAAAGTGAGTAAGAAACTATCTTACAAACTCCAAGAAGTTTCCAATCGTTCCTCACTTAAGGATCATATACCAAACTATAGCCTTGCCTGCAACTATCATCAACCGATAGCATCATCGTGCATATAGAAATTCACCCAATCTCTAAATAGGTCAATATGATCTAAAAAGTTAGAGTAAGTTCCAATGGAAGGTTGCTTGAATTTAACCCTAGTGGAGTAGATAAAACCTTTGAGGTGAAGAGAGCCTAAGTGAAATCAGTGTAATCCAAATCATATTTCTCTTCATCAAGTCGTAGCTCCATTTTATGAAGATGATGTTCTATGTCTCCCATTGAAAAATTATGAATAGGATGTTTTCCTACTTCTGGTCCCACTTATTTATTGTGGCCCGTGTCAACGGTATTGTCACATGAGCTTTCTTGGCAAAAGTGGGCATTAAGCTTGGCCTTGAGATGTTTCCTCAAGTCCTTCACATGGCTAGTGCTCTGGTGATCCATATCCAGTAGGCTTCCACCAGCTTGGCCGTCAATGGCTAAGTGTATTAAGAGTATGGCATTATTTCCATTCCCAAAGTTTTCTCCCAAGTCTTATGGATCATTAATATAGGGACTTAATCTACTATGGACTGGACCCATTGATTGGTTGCTAGCGCTGGGAATTTGATGTTGTTCTCCTATGGTGCCAAGCCCTACTAGTCATAGAGATCTTAAGTGACTCACTGAGGTACTGGGGTGCCACTATGAGTTCATTTGGAGCTGCATCAATTGCTCTATCCTAAGTTCTAGCTTTTCTAACATCTAGTTGATGGTTGGTTTCTTTGGCGTAGTGCCCTTCTTGTTTCTTGGAGTCTTTCTTAGTAGCGATCAATCACTCACTAGGACCTCCACTTACTCTTTATTCAGTGGGAATGGTAGAGAGTTTTAAGAACTTTCTTCGAAACTCATTCTAGTGATTCAAAAAATCAAACGTGTGTTAAGAGAAAAGTAAATGCAAAATGTGAGAAATATAGCAAAGAAAATGATTAATGTTCTTGAGTTTTTACTAGCTCAATCGATTGAACACCTAATTTCTTTCCCACAGACGATGCTAGATGTTGAAGTCAATTTTTGTTAGGTCGCATTCTCTTGACACATAAACCTACAAATCACTAGAAAACCACATCAGAATTGACTGCACCAGTGGATGTCGTATCCGCTTTGATACTTAAGTCAGTTTCTGAAAGAAAAATTAAGATCAAAGATAATTTGAGGGAGTGTGAGTGGTGAACTTTGGTAAATTGTGCATACAATTTTTAGTTTATGGTGACCTATTTAAAGGTTTTGACAGATTATATAATTGTAAATAACTAATATCGATTAATTAATATTTAAATTTATGATATTTAAATATCAAATTAATTAATATATAATTATTTAAAATATTGATGAACTTTCATAAATATGGATCATGTCATTAATATTTTTATTTTAAAATTAAATAATAAAATATATATGTAACTGTATGCATATTGTATTTATTTGACTTTTAAGTGTCGTTGTAGGCCAATCAAATTAGACCATTTGTATTCGATGATTTTCTATTTAACAAGGTGGTTTATACTTTTATATATATAGTATAGATAATATAATTATTTGAAGTTATATAATTAAAGTTAAATTAATATATAAAGTGTCATTATAATTGTTTCTTTTTAAAATATATTTGTAACATAATAAAAAAAGAAGGAGAATAAGAAATAAAAAAAATAAACCAAAGAAAGATACGATAAGTTTCATTTAAAAAGCTACTTTTTAGAATAATTAAAAAAAACTTTGAACTCCATAATATTCTTAATACTAAAAATTATTAAGTATATATCGATACAGTGGTTCAACTTTTTTACATTTTACATTTTTTTGTTATTATTTTTTTTGTTAACTTTTTTAATTTGCACACTTTTCGCTTCTTAATGTTTTTTTTTAAATCATAACTTTATTTTTTATTAAATAAATAAAATATTAGAGATTAGAACTTAGAATTAAGACAGTTAAATAGAGAGTAATATCACTTAAAATACAAACTTATCTTAAAAAATTAAAGTTAATTTCAAGTTTGTTTAAATTTTATGCTAAATATGTAAAAAAAAAAAAACAAAGCTTAGGAAAAAGGTATGTTAATCAAATTGTGAAAATTAAAACGTAAATGAATTAAATCATAAATAATCCAAAGCATAAATAACAAAAGTGAAATAAAATTATAGATCATTCTTGGCGTTATATCTTTGAAAAATATTTTGTATCATAAATTTAAGTTAAATTTGAAATAAAATAGCATAATATTATTTGAAAAGAGAATTTAATTTACAAAACTGTGTTTAATAAAAAAAATATTATATCAGAATATGATAAATTTAAGATATATGATATTGTCAAAAATCTAATCATGTTTTGATAAAATTAAGATGCATAATATTGTAAAAAATCTAATCATGTTTTTATCTGTTTTATCCTTTTGACCAACTCTATTTGACCATACGATGAAATTGGATTTCAATTATCGAAACGTCGAAGAAATGTGCGTGAACAAAGCACGGAAATCTTCTTTTCAAAATTTTTTTTTTTAAAACTCACTCCAAAATTGAAATTTGAAAATTAAAGCAAATTTAGCTTGAGAATATAATAATAATAACGATAATAATGACGATAATAATGATGATAATAATAATAATAATAATAATAATAATAATAATAGTAATAATAATAGTAGTAATAATAGTAATAATAATAATAATAATAATAATAATAATAATAATAATAGTAATAATAATAATAATAATAATAATAATAATAGTAATAATAGTAATAATAGTAATAATAATAATAATAATAATAATAATAATAATAATAATAATAAAAATAATAATAATAATAATACTAATAATAATAATAATAATAATAATAATAATAATAATAAGTCAGTGGGAACTGGGAAGAGTTTTTTCCTTATAAACAACCTAGTTTTTTATACAGAATATATACTTATTAATATTTTAAAGGGAATGCGAGAGTAAAAATTCAATATTTTATTCTAAATATATAACTTAATTATTATACTTATTTTTTATAAAAAATTAAAACTATTGTTATAAAAAATTGATTAGATAAATGATTATTTTTATATTTTTTTATTTAATTTTTCTTCGATTCTTTCGATTATACTTTATTAAATTAAACAATCTTTATCTATTGCATCAAGAAAATCACAAATAACTTACTTTTTTTAAGCGTTCACTTTTTAATAACAATAGGATTAAGTTATTATAAAAAATATATACAATCTAAATATTATTTTTGTAATAAATATAAGACCCTAATGGTATTTATCTCTATTGTAAATTGGAGGAGAGAATTAAAACTCACATCCAAAAATATAAAAAGTGTTATTATTTTATTATTATTTTGTTCAAAACTTTAAATTAGTAGAGATACTTAGAAGATAAATTATTTGATTGTAATGTACAAATCAAGTGGAACATGATAAGCTCAAGCGATCTGAGAAAATGCCAAAACCAAACCTGTGCTACCAGGAAGGATGAGCACGCATCGCATCATGCACGGTGCACAATCTATAAGGGGATGAGCCAAGTGCACTCCATGTAACCACTTTCTTTTTAGTTCTCTCTTTTAATGTAAGAGTAGGATTAGTAGGGCAGTTGGCTTTCAATTTCGGTTATTTTGTGTGTAGCTTTTAGTTACTCAGTGTATAAATATAAAGAAGAACAATTGGAAAAAGGAATAGAAAATTAATGAAGTTTTAGTATTATTTTTACCAAAAATCTATGTCTATTGAACTTGTGCTGATTGGGACCTATCATTGGTATCAAAGCAAGAATGACAATGGTCACCAATAAGAAAAGGATTGAGAAATTGGAAGCTGGGATAGGTGGTATGAAAAAAGGGTTGCATCGAATAGAGATCGACATGGTTAACAGATTGCGACATGTCAAGGAAACACTCAATCGTCTCACCAACGTCTTGATTGCAAACCAAGAGAATCCCCACCACGAAAACCCTCACCGCGAAGGCAACGAAAATGGTCGACTGATTGTATCCTCCAAAACAACAAAGCTTGAGTTTCCTCACTTCTCAAGAGATGACCCGATAGAGTGGTTTAATCGTGTGAACCAATTTTTTGAATTCCAAAACACCCCGAAAGACCAAAGAGTTTATTTGGCCTCCTACCATTTGGAAGGGGAAGCCAACCAGTGGTGGCAGTGGTTTCGTAGGTCTTTTCAAGATGAAGAAAGAACACTTTCATGGGAAATTTTTGAAGATGAACTATGGGCTCGTTTTAGACCCCCTCATTCTAAAGATTTTGATGAGGCATTATCTTGAGTAAGATAAATGAAAATGTTGAGAAACTATCAACAAGAGTTTGAACGAATGGGAAATAGAGTGCGTGGATGGACCCAAAAGGCTCTCGTGGGTAAATTCATGGGTGGTTTGAAACTAGAGGTGGCTGATGGTATCAAAATGTTCAAACCTCAGTCTATAAAATAGGCAAGTAGCTTGGCACAGATGAGGGACGACCAGCTCGTGCAGCAAAGACGATTAGCATGACCAAACACATTACAAACATTTTCCCAACAGTACTACACCAACAACAATCAAAAGACTATCGTGGGATGAAATGCAGAAATAAAGAATTCAAGGGTTATGCTTTAACTTTAATGAACGGTTCACCCCTGGCCATAAGTGTCAATCACCACAATTGCTGCTCCTAGAAGGCTATATATAAGGGGATGGAAAACCAAAAAACACCATAAAGGACCTAGCTGTAATTGAGGAAAATGACACTGAAAGTGAACCAAAAATCACCCTACACACGTTAACTGGGTGTATAGCACCTAGAACCATGAAAATTAAGGCAATGATTGGAAGGTATGAGCTGATTGCCTTAATTGATAGTGGATCTACCCATAATTTTGTTAGTGAAAGAGCAGTTGCAATGCTTCATTTACTAGTGAAGCCTACAACATCATTTGCTATGAAAGTTGCAAATGGGGACAACTTATCATACAAAAGGGTATATGAGCAGCTCACGATTAACCTACAAGGTACCGAGTTCCAAATAGATTTTTTTATAGTACATTTAAGTGAGTTGGATATAGTGCTAGGCGTTCAATGGTTAGAAACATTAAGAGTAGTAGTCTGTGATTGGAAGAAATAAACCATGGATTTCCTCTAGAAACAATAGCCCACGCAACTCCAAGGGATTGAAACTCAACCCATCCAAGACACCATATTGCAGGGCCTTGCTAAGGATTTTCGGCAACACGAAGCTATGTTTCCTTATACTTTCAACTCGAGGGATAACAGCACAATGAGGAACTCACACCAGATATGCAGGCATTGCTCACAGATTTCTCAGATGTTTTTATTGAACCAACCAACTTACCACTTGCATGTGAAGTTTCTCACACAATACCCCTCAAGAATGGAACCAATGCTATTAATGTCAAGCTCTATAGGTATGCATATTTCCAAAAGGCTGAGATTGAGCATCAAGTGCAAGAAATGCTAAATGCAGGGTTAATTGAACCCAACACTAGCCTTTTTTCCTCTCCAGTCCTACTAGTCAAGAAGAAAGATGGAATGTGGAAATTTTGCACAAACTATTAAGCACTCAACACCTTCATAATCAAGGGTTATTTTCCAATTCCAATAGTGGATGATATGTTGGATGAATTATATGGTGCTACATTCTTTACTAAATTGGATCTCAAAGTAGAATACCACCAAATATGAGTCAACCCCATGGTTATCCCCAAGACTGCCTTCCACACTCACAATGGCCACTATAAATACATAGTTATGCCCTTTGGGCTGTGCAATGCGCCATCTACCTTCCAAGATATCATGAACTCAATATTTCAACTATACTTGCACAAGTTTATCTTGGTGTTTTTTTTATGATATTTTAATTTACAATTCAACATGGCAATAACACTTGGAGCATGTCCAAATTATATTGGCCCTCTTCAGACAGCACAAATTTTATGCCAAACTGAGTAAATATGCATTTGGTGAATAATAGCTCGAGTATGTAAGCCACATAATTACATTGAGTGGGCTCAAAGTTGATGATAGAAAGATCAAAGTAATGGTTACTTGGCCCAAACCCTCCAACATCACTAAGCTTTGAGGATTCTTAGGCCTCACTGGCTACTACTGCAAGTTTGTATACGGGTATGGGGTAATAGCTCAACCATTAACTAACCTTCTCAAAAAAGGGAAGTTTCAATGGAATGCAAATGCAGACACAACCTTCTTAGCCTTGAAACAAGCCATGACATCCATTCCCACCCTAGCCATGTCTAACTTCACCGAGCCATTCATCCTAGAGACAAATGCATCAGGAATCATCATTGGTGTTGTCCTCACTCAACACCAATTGCCTACATGAGCTGCACCCTAGGAATCACTAAACAATCTTGGTCAACCTATGCCAAGGAAATGCTAGCCATTGTGGAGGCTATACGGTTGTGGAGACTATATCTACTTGGCAACAAATTATTTATCAAAACTGATCAACGCAGCCTTAAGTACTTTTTGGATCAGCGTGTTGTAACCTCTAAACAACAAAAATGGGTGGCCAAATTACTAGGTTATAACTATGAATCATTTTCAGACCTGGTCGCAATAACTCTATAGTAGATGCCTTATCTAGATTACCAGATAGTCCAATATTGGTTACACTTTATGCCTCAAACGTGGATATTTGGACACAAATATGCGATGCCTCTAAATCAGACCCCTACGTGTATAATTTGGGACACAAAGGTGGTAATCCTCCTTATGAAAATTTGATTTGGAGTGATGGCTTGCTCATTTCAAAAGGGAAAGTCGTTGTACCAGCTAATAAATCCTTAAGAACTAAATTTTTGTATGAAGTCCATAACTCTAAAGTTGGAGGGCATTTAGGATTCCTTAGAACCTACAAATTCTTACAGCAACAATTTTATTGGTGGAAGATGCACAAGACCGTTCAAGAGTATGTGTAGAAATGTGAAGTAGGCCAATGCATCAAAACTGAAACAGCAGAGTTATTGCATCCTTTAACCCATCCCTGAACAAGTCTAGGAAGACATCGCTCTCGATTTCATTACAAGCTTACCCACATTTTGTGGTGAAGACACCATTTTGGTGGTAATCTACAGGCTCAGAAAGTTTTCTCACTTTATCCCATTAACTCATCCTCTAATAGCAAAAATTATTGCGAAAAACTTTATTGAAGGAGTTGTTAAACTCCATAGAATGCCACATTCTATCATCAATCATTACGACCCCATCTTCATCAGCAAGTTTTGACAGGAATTCTTCAAACTATCCAGCTCCAATCTCAAACTCAACTCAGCCTACTATCCATAAATAAATGGCCAAACTAAAGTTGTTAACCACTATGTTCAACAATATTTGTGCTGCTTTGTCCACAAATGGCTACGCAAGTGGAGTACCTATCTCGCATGGGCAAAATATTGGTATAATACTACTTACCACGCCTCAACAAAAAAAACACCTTATTAATCTCTCAACCGCTGCCTTCCACCAATGATCCTAGCCTATCCAGAAGGTCTTTCACCAGTCCATGAAGCGGATCAAACACCCATGCATCGAGAAGAATTGCTACACCAACTGAAAACAAACTTGGAAATAGCCATCAATCGCATGAAGCAACAAGAAGATTCCAAGAGGAGAGATATCCAGTTCAAAGTTAGTGAACTAGTTACTAAAACTCTACCCGTATCACCAACACACTGTCTTCAAGAGAGCCTACCAAAAATTATCTAGTTACTACTATGGCCCCTATCCTATTGTGAACAAAATTGGAGCAGTAGCCTACCACCTACAACTACCACTTATAGCTCGCATTCATACAATGTTCCACGTGTCTTTGCTTAAACCATACAATGGCACTCCACCGGATACTCCAACTGAATTACCTCCAATTACTGACGATGGTATGATAACCCTTGAACCTCATAAAATATTGGATACTCGGTGGATCAAACATGGTGACACTTTCATGGAAGAAAGCTTGGTGCAGTGGAAACATCTTCCCCACGAGGATGCCACCTAGGAAGCCATAAACGATCTGTGCCACCAGTTTCCTCATCTAATGCTTGAGGACAAGCATCCTTTCCCTCGGGTGGGCAATGATAAGCTCATATGATACGAGTAAATTCCAAAACCAAACTTGCGCTACCAGGAAGGATAAGCAAGCAACGCGCCATGCATAGTGCTTGATCTGCAAGGGGATGAGCCAAGTGCACCCTATGTAACCACTTTCTTTTTAGTTTCTTTTCAGTTTTCTCTTTTAATGTAAGAGTATGATTAGCAGGGCAGTTGGCTTTTAGTTTCAGTTATTTTGTGTGTAGATTTCAGTTACTAAGTGTATAAAAATGAAGAACAATGGAAAAAGGTAGAGAAAATAAATGAAGTTTGAGTATTATTTTAACCAAAAATCTGTGTCTATTGTGCTTGTGCTGATTGGGACCTATCATAGCATCAATCTCATGTCATTTTCCTATGCCCAAAATAATTCCATTGAATTAAAAACAAATAATGTTATTTCATAATATGTTTCATTAGTAATTTTTAAAAAAACATTCTTAGTTTTCTTTTCTTCTTTTAAGATCCAAGACTACATCAAAAAGCTACTTGGGGTGCAACATTGTTCATTTAGCACGATATTGTTGATGCATTATTTTCTAATAAAAGATAAAAATCTAAAAATGTTGTTTTAATTTATATTTAATCTAATTATATATTTTTCACTAAAATTTGATACAATTATATTTTCTTATTATTTAATATTGTTTATTTTTTATTACATATAATAAATTAAAATTAAATATATGATACAAAAATAGTAGAATTTTTTTGCTAAATACAACATACAACTAAAATATAATATACTTAAAAAAATTAAAACAATGATTTAGTAATGAGATAAATTATTTCTGAAAAATAATGAATTCGTTCTTTATAATAATTGTTAAGAATTAATTAAAAAATTAAACTTTTTAATGTGATATTTAGTATTATGGGTTGGAGATGAGAAAAATATAAGATAACTTTTGCACCAAAATGATGCAATGGGTTGGAAATGCTCTAAACTCAAAAGCAATTTTGAATAAATCACAACATCATATTTAGAAATTTTCATTTAAATAGTGTACCAAAAAAAATACAAATATTTAAAAAAAAAGACTAATGAGACACAATTATATGTTATTGTGCAGAAAAATTATAATTATTTTTTAATATATTTCCAAAATTTTATTCATATTGGTGCTTAAATTTTATTAAATTCATGCTTAATTTTTTAAAATTTTTAAACGTATTATTTATTGTAAATTTTTAAAACTTAACACGGACCATAAAATTTGAATATTCTAAAAACTTAGACTAAATCTATCTCTTAAAAGTTTTGTGACATATATATTTTAAAGGTTTTGAAAATTTGATAATTAAACTATATGTTTTAGAAGTTTATATATGTGATTTAATTAGTAATTTGATTGTAAGATTCATAATTTTACATTTCAATTAACATATTCCAATTATCATAAAAATATATTTGTTTTATTTTTTAATTAACATATTTGAATTATAATAAAAATATGTTTGATATAAAAAATTAAATAATTAAGACAAAAATAAAAAGAAAACTCTAAGGGCACGTTTATTAATCCAAAATTAAAATCAAGTGAAATCAAAATGTAAATAAATTGAAATCAAAATAAATCAAAATATGTAATATGATTACTTTTGATGTTGTTTATTAATTCTTTTTCTAGAATTAGGTTGAGTAGAAAACATATTTGTATTATGTGGAAAGTAAATATGCTGAACTAGAATAAGAGAAAATGAAAATACTAACTTTATCGAAATGATATTATAGTATTAGTTTTTTTTATGTACTGAAAATATTAAAATATTATATTTTACATAAATAAAATAATATTTTTTTATAAAATATATGTTTTATGAAGATTAGATTAATTTATAGTTAGAACTTTTTCTTATAGTGAATTGCTCGTCCAATTTTTGTTCTTTTATAACTATATTATATATTATATATTAGGATGTTTTTTATAACAAAAAATATATAGTGGATACATATAAAAATTAAAAAATTGGTAAATAGTTAAACTAAATATTCTATATAAATAATAAAATAATATATGTAAGTAATATAATATATAAAAGAATCCAGTAACAACTTATTTTCATATAATCTATAATCTATTATCAAAAAAAGGAGTTGCTTCAAAATTATTTATTTATTTTTAATAATTTTATTTTCTTTATGGAATAAAATAAGTTAGGTTAGAAATGAAAGAATGAATAAAACCAATAATACAAAAAAAAAAGTGAGGATAAAGTGAATTTCAACTTATCAAATTTCTATCATAAATGATATAGAAAGTGTGATGAAAAAATACTTACAAAATAAATAAGAATAGATATGTTTATAATAAAATAAGAATAATAATATTTATACAATTATTTTTATTGTCATTATTATTGAACAAATTTGACATTAATGAATTGTTATTACGATAATAATAATTTGAGTTATATTATATCGTCACTCTAAAATAAAAAAGTAATATTACATGTATCATGTGATGTATCAATATTTGATCAGATGTTAACCGTAAAGATGAGATATTGAAGTAATTGTGGAACAATTTATTAACAAAAGCCAATTATATTATATCATGTACATTAATACATACATCAAGTTGTCATAAAAATATTTTTCTTAAAATAAAAAAGTAATAAAACAAAAATAAGAGAAGATAATGTTTGGTGTTAAAAGCGCCTTTACTTTCATAATTTTTTTTGTAAGGAATATTATACATTTGAATATATAATTATAATGTTTCTTAGTTATTCTTCATTGTTTATTACTTATGTGTATTATTTTATTTTAATGTTAATAAAAATTATCTTATAATTAAAATACGAAGAATTTTAATTGATTTTACAACCTTACATATAAACACAATGAATGTTTTATGTAGATACTTATTTGAGTCTCATATGGATTAAGATTTATAATATGTTTGGCTAATTTATTTTTACCTAAAGATCAAAGTAACTACTTAGATAAATTCCTATATACTAAGAAAATTTCTTGTCTTTTATATCAGTCATAAATAATTGTATTTCGTACTCTTTTTCATGACATGAGAGTTGGTAGATCCATATTTATTTGATAATCTTTTGTTATATATATATATATATATATATATATTATTAGTATCTATTTATATCTATATTCTATTATAAAAAGAAGTTATTTATTTGTGTTTGTTAATTTTATTTTCTTTATGGAACAAAATAAATATGGTTAGAAATAGAAGAATGAAAAAAACCAATAATAAAAAAAATGAGAAAAAAGTGAATGACAACTTAACAAATTTCTAACATAAATAATATACGAAGTAACGTGAAAATACACTTTAAAAATGAATAGATATGACTATAATAAACTAAGAATAATAATATTTATACAATTATTTTTTTTATTGTTATAATAAAATTGTATAAATTATCTATTACATTCATATAAGTAATTAAATGTAGTGTCATTATTGTTTAATAAAGTTGATACTAATGACTTATTATTATGAAAATAATAATTTGAGTTATATTCATATCACTACCCTAAAATAAAGAATAATGTTATATGTATTGTATCAATATTTGATTGGATGTTAATTAGGAAGATAAAATGTTGAAATAATTGTAAAATACTTTATTAACAAAAACAAATACTATTATAATATGTAGATTGATATATACATCAAGTTGTAATAAAAAATATTTTCTTAAAAAGAAGGTAACGTGAAACAAAAATAAGGTAAAAAAATATTTGATATTAAAAGCGTATTTAATTTTATAAAAAAAAATTTAAAGAAAAATTATGCATTTGAATATATAATTTTAATGTTTTTTATGTATTTTTCTTTGATTATGACTTATGTATATTATTTTATTTTGATATTAATAAGATTTATCTTATAATTAAAATAGGAAGAATTTTGATTGTTTTTACAACCTTACGTCTTAATACAAGTAATATTTTACTTAGATATTATTTATATGAGTCGATTAAGACTTATAACCTATTTTGTTAATTTATTTTTACTTAAATCTAAATATAAGTAATATTTTACTTAGATATTATTTACACGAGTCGTTTAAGACTTATAACATATTTTGTTAATTTATTTTTACTTAAAGATTAAAGTAATCACTTTGATTAATTACAATATTCTATATAAATTGTTTTATATATCACCCATGAATAATTGAAATTCATACTTTTTTGATGATTTAATAGAAATTTTATTAATTAAATAACAAGCTTATTTTTTTAATATAATAAAAAGTCTTAAAAACAATAAAGATAATGCATGTAAAGATTAAATTTATTTTATTTATATACTTAATTTTTACTTTGCCTTAATATTTTTTAGATTAAGAGACCTAAATTTTTAATCGAGTCAATTACATATGAAATATTAATCCTTATCTATATATTCCTAACAATACATAACTAACATGTATCTTGCACTTGCAACTAAAACTAGTTAGAGAGTATTTCACCTATTTGACTACAATGTGTTTGATATTTTTTTCCTCTTATATTTAATTATATCTCTACCTACCTTACTTAAGAAGCTGATCCTTTTTGTTTTTGTGACCACATGCATGAAGGAATTTATTTATTTATTTTTAAAATAAAAATTTAATTACATAATAAAATATCTTTTATAAATAGAGTTTTATTTTTGATCTCTACTTATGTCGTAAATATATTTTTTTAATCAATTTTCTTTTGAGTAAATTTACAAAATATTATTGAATTATTGTATTTATTTCGTTCATACTATTGAATTATTTTTTGTTTTGTTTATACCACCTAACTATTGCATTGTTACATTTATACTATTATGTTAATCTTCATCTAAGGACGTCATACATCAATAGTAGATTTAAAACAACTCAAATAATTAAGTAGTAAATTTGGAACAACTCAGATATTTAAGTGGTAGATTTAAAATTACTCAAATAGGTAAGTAGTAGATTTAGAACAACTTAAATAGTTAAGTGAAAGATTTGAAATAACTCATATAATTAAGTGATATATTTGAAACAATTCAAATAATTAAGTGATATGTTTGAAACAATAATTTATTTATAATCTATCACTTAATTATCTAACATGTGACGCTATTAGATGAAAACTAACAGAATGGTATAAATGAGAAAAAAAAGCAATAGTTTGATGGTATAAATAATATGAAAAAAATTGATGATATAAACGAAGTAAATGCAATAACTCAGTGGTATTTTTGTAGGTTTATTCTTTTCTCTTTTTCTTTTTTTACCTTCCTAATACATTACTTTTTATTTTTGACCTCATAATTAATTTATTCTTAAAACTAAATACATGTTAAATAGAGTAGCAAGGGGATCAAAAATGAAAGCAATCCTTTCTAGAGGTCATCTTATGTCATTTTTTTATTTTTTTTATAATATAATTAACATATGTTTTTTTTAAGTTAAAAATGTAACAATTGAACAAATCATAATATATGAAATGCAAGGAAAAGTAAAAGATTTATATTGAAGAGAGAATATAAAATGAGTGAGTGATAGAGGAGTAGGTGACATGTTGGAAAGTAAGTATGGTGACTTTTTTTTTTCCTTTTCTTTTTTTGTTTTTTGGTACCAAATACATAAGTCGCCGTAAAATCAATCAAATAAAAAGTAAAAGAAGAAGGCGCTATATAAAAATATGACAATTTCATTTTAAGACTTAAAGTTCTGTCTTTTAATTTTGACTTTTAACAAGTTAAAAACCCTTATTAATTCATCTTTGCTAATTTTTAGCCACTATATCCCTATATAATGGAACAAATTGTATAAAAAATGGGTTATATTACGTTTATAAATTTAAGTGGATCATAAATTGAAAATAAATATTTTGGATCTTGAAATGAAAATGAAATTCTTATTTTTCTAGGAAGATAACAACCTATCAATTTTTTTTTCTCTAATTACAAGTGAGGCTATCCTTTCAAGGTATTCAATAGTTGGAGTGAATAACTTCATGGACATTCATTGATCAGAGGTTAAATAAATTCCACTTAATTTTCTTTCCCAATTGTAAAGATTTGGAGAGGTTTTGAGAGTTTTAATAACCTATAGTATAGATTTTCTTTTCAAAATCCATCTTTTCCAACATATTGGTATATCTTTAATTTAAAAATATGCTAGGTTTGAACTTCATTTATTTACAAATTTTAAACACTATTTAGTGTTAAATTTAGAAATTATAATTAGGTATTAGTGGATTTTGTGTTTTCATTTAGATAGAAATGGAAATAAAATAATCCGATTTAGGGAAATATGTAATCATGTGAACTAAATTGCAAACTTCATTAAGAAATTTTTGTTCACAATATTACGTATAACGATAAAAATATGATTAATCATTAATGATTGTTTATTTTTTTAATGATATCATATGCATTAAAATTAAACATGTTTGTAACCAACTATAAACATTTTTGGTATGTTTGCAACCGCTAAAACACATTATTTTATTATAATATCTTCAAGAAAATGCATGTAATATAATTCTATTAAAAATTAAACCACGATTATCGATTGGGTATACCTTTTTTTGTTATATGTAATGTTTTTGGTACATTTACAACTAAATAAATTTTTGGAATATTTTTACTACTCAACTTATACGTCGTGGACATAAAACATAATTAACCTCTTAATTTGTCTGTAATTATACGTAAATAATATTTTATTTAAATAATTTATTTTATAAATTAAGCTTTTTAAGAATGAAATTATAATTTTACTTTAATTTAATTAAATTGCATATTAAAACTTAATTATTGTTACAATTTTCTTTAGTAAATATGTCTTAAATTTAAATTTAAAATAATGTGATAATTTAAATTAATTATATTTATAATATTTTAAAAGTATGTATTTGTGCTTAAAAAGAAATAAAAAGAAGATAGTACACACAAATTACAGCTGCGCGCTAGCTGAGATGAACTTGTTAAAATCTCTGGTTATATTGTGTACAGGTACGATTCAGAGTACGGATCTGATAGTTAAAAATAGACAGCTAAGAAAGCCTTGGAAGGTTGTTTGATGAGAGAAAATTTATTGGTATTTGGGTACCTTCTCCATTCTTGTTTGATACCAAAACGAAGAAAACGTACGCTTGAAAAGATAAAATTAAAACTGCTTAAAGCAACTTTTACTTATCTATTCTTTGCCTACTCTACGTCTCTTCCTACTGCACTTTTAACGTGATTTTTTTTATTTTTTATTTTTTCCTTTGCAGCTATTTCTCGCCCGTGAACGTAAGTACGTTTTAAATCTCACCCTCATTTATCGAATAATATACCAAATTAGTACAAAATGGGTAATAATTAAGCTTTCGAAATTTTATTTTTCTTAAAAATATCACAAAATAATAGATATAATATTGATTAATCTTAATTTTCATTTATAAATGTTAATTAAACGTATTCGATATTAACAAGATAGTAATTATAAATTAAAATTGATTGATTGATTATTATTTATATAAAGATATTTTATGTATCTTTTGTATGTATGTATATGTATTTGTACCAAATCTTTAATCTAATTGAAGTTAAACTTATTTGTTTTAATCATAACAGTTGTATATAGATGATGAATTAATGAAGCATATAAGTTAGCGAAAAAAAAATCTTTTTTAATGATATCTTAGAAAAAAGATCCCATGCCACATATTTTATTTACTTTCTAAAAATTATTTGGTATGATTTTGACGAGTAGAAAAGAAGATTCTTACCTACTCAATCACATGAACAAGCCTAATTATATAAATTGATAAATGTTTGAATAAATATTTTTGAATTAGGAGATTTTTTTTTTTTTTTTTTGCTCTTAATTTGGATTAAGAGATTAAAATCAAGAGAATTGGCTTTAAATTTAAAAACGTGTATATTCTGTGCTATAAATTATCTTCAAGCTAATTGATTCAAAGGAGCAGATAGGTATAGCTAGTGTTTGATGTTCTTTATCTAAAAAAAAAAAAAGAAACTTTAATTAGCTTAATGTATACTTATCAAAAATCCCATTTAATTCCAGGTCCGGTAAATCATACCCATCTAGATAGGAGAAACAGATAATCATAAATAATATATATATATAACAATTTTATATATCTCGATCGTAATTAACATGATAGTTTTTATTTGAAATATGAATATGTATTTATTGATCAATAATATCATAACATTTTTTTTTTAAAAAGGAAGTTAATTAGTATTCATGAATTGGATTAATACACGGTGATGGCAAACGAAACTGCTTTTGCCACATTATTATAAATTTCGGTGGTAATGGATATATAATCAAATTAGGGATATAATGATAATAATAACAATAATATAATAGTATTTAATGAAGGAAGTATGCAAAGATCTCTCTATATATAAATCTTGGGGTTTAAGCCAATTCTCTGGCAAACCCTGAAAATAACCTAGAAAGTTAAAGAGCAACCACGTATATGTTATTACCCAAAAAGAAAAGAAAAAAAAAAGCCTCACTGTTTTGCAAGAAAAGCAAGGAAAAAGGAATAATATAAATATTTTTTTCCCAAAAATAAAAACCCACTTGTCTTTCTCTCTCATTCTTCCTTCTAGTATATATAGAGAAGTAGTGACATTCAATTTCTCAAAAGCAATATTGAGTAGTTGTAAAATTTCCTTCTTAATAAATTTAATATTTTGAAGGTTTTATAGTACGTGATAGCTAGTGATGTCTTCTTCGGGTTCATGGACAGCCAAACAAAACAAGGCGTTTGAGAATGCTCTTGCTATGTATGACCAAGACACACCTGATCGTTGGCAAAAATTAGCAAAAGCAGTCGGAGGTAAAACTGTTGAAGAAGTCAAGAAACACTATGAAAAGCTTGTTGAAGATGTTAACAGGATTGAATCTGGTGAAGTTCCTTTACCTAATTATAGAAAAAATAACAACAAAGTCTTCAACTTTTCCGATGAAGAACTCAGGTAATTAATTAATAAACTTTTATTTATTTATTCTTTCCACTATTTTAATTTAAATTCCAACAATTTAATTCATCTTATTTGAAAAAATTCTACACACTCACACATGTTCACACATAAAATGGTAGATTTGAAAGGTTCTAACAAATATCATTACACTGCAAGAAAATTGATAATTATATATTTTTTTCAATTGTAAAGATTTAGATAAATGCATTGTTTTCAATATTTGATATTAATGAGTTTTCTAATTATCTTATTTTATTATTTCCATGCAGGTTAAGGAGTCTAAAACTACAGTAAAATTGTTGCAAGAAAAGAAATCCAAGGAAAAGGAAGAATCTATCATCTTATCTTTCAGAAGAGGAGTCAAATGTGATTAGTCTTTTTTCGAATATATGATTGTGCCATTCTATATTCCTTATATATAATGTAAAATATATTTCCAACTAATTGTAAGTCTGGTTTTCAAATGTTTCCTAACGTAATTTATTTAATTAATGGATATATATGCCTTATAAACTTATAAATTTATCAACGTGATTAGCTTGTACATGATTATATTTATCAATGATAATATTTTAAGTTATTTATGATACATTTCGATTTTGAGATAGATTACAATTTTCTTAATTAATAAATATATATTTATTATATTTTTCTCCTTTTTATTTAGGGTATCTTTATAACTAAATAAAGAGGATGAGTGAAGCATAAGCACTTATTCTCATTTTATTGTTTACTTTCTGTAATAATATAGTAAAATAAATCAGAATCTCGTTAAAATATGTCGTAATAATCGTATATATATATATATATTTGTTTCATAATTTAATATTTTAAAATTATGAAGTTTTCATTATTTATATCATTATTAATATACATATACATATGTTTGATATTAAATATGTAACAGACATATAACTTAATAAGTGTAAGTATCCCGCTAAGGGATAGCAAGATTATAAGACTAACTTAACTACGGTCTGGGCCCAACGAGCTTGGTAATGCATACAATTCAGTTGACCAGAGTACCTTGTTATCCAACTGTGAGGTCTTAGATGTCAAGACTTGATGAAATCGTGAGATCCCGATATGATCACAGTCTTCCCTCTCCATGAGCAGCCTAAGAAATTTACCTAGGAATCTAGAGAGACTTGCATATAATGACCTTCTTATATCTGTAACGACTTAACAATGTAACGCTTATGGTGATCTGCTTTCTGTTTAAATTAAGTTTGTATGCAATTTTATCACTTTTGTAACCGTGTATCCAGGTCTTATAATGCATACTCTATCACGTATGTTAGATGTTATACATATATATACCCATTAAATGAGGAGAATACATGATCTAATTTAGTTATCTAAATTTATACTTCTAACTACAAATCATTAAAATCTTGAACACATGAAATTCTCTCCCAAAAATTGGTACCGTCTATGGGAAATAAAATCTTTCTAGTTTGTAATTAGCATTTGAGACCTAACCATATAATAAGAGAGTTAAACTGTGTTTTGATCTGCATGGCGTCAAATGGATTGTCCACCCCTGATCGATGAATAGATAGAAAACCATGTCCCATTGGCTCAAGAATTTGACCTCAACGATAAAGCGCCTCTTTCCTCGCCATTCAGGTCGTTAACAGATTATGATTTAGTAACTGCTTCTGCTAGCGAAAATTGGGTTTCAACCCTTTGCGATATAAGCCCATCCATATGAGCCACGCGACCTTTAGGTAGTTCCACAAATTGCAATACAAACAACCCCCCATCCAAAATAGATGCGATGATAAAAGGACTTCAAAAACAAATAACTGAACTGCAACAACCCTTCATAGAATGCCAAAGGAAGAACAACAAGTTAAGATCTCGAATAGAACAAAATGTATGTTCAAGCATATGGAGTTTATTCTACACATCTTGTAGTCCCCAAATAGTACGTCAACCCTCTAGAAGGGAATGTATGTCTCGTGTCCATAACCCTCATAGACACATAGATGTTGAGCAAAGTCCCCAAATAGTTCATGATCCTCATTTCATTGTGGGGACCTCCCAAGTAAACTCTCCCACCTACGAATCTGCAATTCAACCAATTCATCCTTATAACTCAGGTGACAAATTGGAAAAAAAATTAAAAAAAAGGGAAGAAAAAATGTGGACAAGAGTTAATGATAAGCTCAAAGGGCAAGAAAAGTCAAAGCCATGGGATGATATTGAAAGTGTTTGCAATCAGTTATCTACATTGCCTTTCTCATATATCATTGAGTTAACATTGCCTTCGCCAAAGTTTAATACCCCCAAATGTCCCGCGTATAAAGGAACCAAGGATCCGATACACACATTCTTCAATTCAAAAAGGCCATGGCAGCAATGAGCCTCTCCAAAGACAAGAGGGAATCAATGTACTACAAACTATTTATAACCACCTTCCAAGACTCGGCCCAACAATGGTTCATAGAGTTGCCCCTAAGAGTATTGTTATCTTTGATGCTTTGGTCAAAGTATTCGTCGCTAATTACGCCTGCAATAAACCAATCAAGAAAGAGTCTCGCCACTTGTTCTCAATAGTCTAAGAGGAAGATGAGACAATCGAAGCTTACATGTAGAGGTTCAAAATGGAGAAGATGGAGATTAACCAATGCCCTTATTCCATAGTCATTGAAGCCTTTCAAAAGGGAATTAAATGTGATAATGGCCTCTTTATATAATTGACAAAAAAATACACCACGCTTCCTAGAGGCAGTTTATGAGGAAACTCAAAAAGTTGTCAATGTGGAAAGGGAAATGAAATCGAGCAAAAGGTTGGTTAACAAAAACCCGAATAGGTCCAACCCCATTAAAAGAGAAGAGAATAAAAGGCCTGCTAGGGATAAACATTCCGGTTTTCCCCTATTCAAACCCACCCTAAGGCTGAGAGGCAACTCAAAGACTTGGGGCCATGCCTTATCTCCCTTTTGAGGACCACCCCTACAAGTCACATTGGCCAAAGCAGTGCATCGAATAGAGTGTCTTAATAACATCAATTGGCCACCCACCATGAAAACTTTGCTCAGAAACCCTAATAAGTATTGCACCTTCCACAGAGACACAGGGCATTGGACCCAAGATTGTCGCCATCTGAAGTGGAAGATTTAGCACATCCTTTCAGAAGGATACCTAAAGGACATCATTGATAAAACCAAAAACCCTTAAGAAGAGGCTCAGAGAGATAACCTTGATCAAAGAATCAGAGTGCCAACCAACCCGATTTGCAGGGAACCAAATAGAGCATACCCCATCCTACTTGGGGATGTGCGTATAATACACACCATTCATGGTGGACCTACCATGGCCGGCCATACTAGCAATTCCAAGAAAAGGCACGTAAGAAAGGCTCAAGATATGGGGCGCTTGGTTTACAATCTAAGACTTGAGGGCCTAGTTTACCCAATTACTTTTGAAGGCCTAGAGTGCCTACCTCCCCATGACAATCCTTTAATGATCACTGTGAAAATAGCTCATTGTGAGGTGCGTCGAATATTAGTCGACAATGGTAGCTCATCCGAACTCTTATACTTGTCTACTTTGCTCGACATGGGCATAGATCCTAAATATATCACTGAATAACAAATATTGTTGGTTGGATTCAATGGCAGTGTAACGATGTCAGTAGGGACCATACGTCTACCCGTGTTGGTAGAAGGTGCTATAATTTTGACAAACTTTGTCGTTTTGAACACCCTCATACCTTATAATGCAATTTGGGACTGCCCATGGATACATAAAATGAAAGTGGTGCCTTCAACATACCATTAACTAATTAAGTACCCTACCGTCGATGGGGTAAGAAAAATTGAGGGGGAACAAGATAGGGCACAAAATTGTTACAATACTACTATGAAGAACGCGTTACCTTAATCTTCGAAATAGCAATTAAAGAACAAAGGTCATCCCAACGAAATTAAGAAACTGTGTATAGGTGAACATGTTACGATGGAAGTCCACGGTGAATATGATATGCTTCATATAGGGGCAATGGAGAATGATCGATATGTGAAAATTAATTATGAACTATCTTCTTCATTCAAAGATGCTCTTATTGATTTCTTGAAGAATAACAAGGATTTGTTTGCTTGGAAGCTTGAGGATATGCCCGACATTGAACCTAATATCATCTCCTATGAGTTATGCCTTGATCATACCAAAAAGTCGATCCAATAAAGAAAGTGGAGATTTTCCATAGACAAGAATGAGATCATAAAAATGAAGATCGAGTCCTTGAAAAGTGTAGGTTGGGTTCGCGAGGTCATGTACCCAACCTGGCTATCAAATGTGGTGTTAGTGAACAAAGCGGGAGATGAGCATACAATGTGCGTGGATTTCATTGATTTGAATAGGCCAAATCCAAAAGATTGCTTCCCTTTGCCGAATATTGACCAATTGGTCGATGCCATGGCTGGGTTTGAATCAATGAGCGTTATGGATGCCTATTCAGGTTACCATCAAATCCGGATGCATCCCAAAGATGAAGAAAAAATGACGTTTATCATGGAAGAAGGGATATTTTGCTATACTAAGATGCCATTCGGTTTGAAAAATACAGGTGCCACCTATCAAAGAATTATGAATAAAATGTTCCGAAACCAAATTGGATGAAACATGGAAGTGTATGTCGATGACATGATGGTCAAAACCAAATGTGCTAAAGACCATGTCTCTGACCTTAAAGAGGTGTTCTCCATAATTTGAAATTATAAAATGCATCTCAACCCAAAGAAGTGTATATTTAGAGTAGCCTTGGGGAAGTTCTTGAGGTAGTTAGTGACATCTAGAAGTATAGAATCCAATCAGAAAAAATATGGGCCTTGGTTAACATTAAGTCCCCTTGCTGCATTAAGGAAGTCCAACAAATGAACGGAAGTATTGCGCTTGATAACTGTATTTTATATAGGTATTTTCGTCTATTTTATTAATTATAATTGATATGTTCTTGACATTTTTAGTTAATTTTAATGGAATAAATTAATATTGACTGTTAATTTCTCAAGGAATATATTTTTAAGAAAATTAAAGAATTTGAATCGATAAAAGGACTTAATTGCAAATAATAAAGTCTGAAAATATAATTTAAATTAAAATAGGGGTTAATTGCAATTAACAAAAGTTTAAAATATGATTTTAATTAGAAAATGGCTTAATTGCAATTAGCAAAAGTTTAAAAGTTAATTTAAATTAAATTGGAGGGCTAAAATGCAATTATAGGAAAATGTGTTTTTTCTGTGCAGGTAGAGGACCACGCGCGCCCAATTCAATGCGGAACATACACCGTCCTATCAAGCAATCAACGGTGAGGATTAGGTGAGTGTACAATAAACGCGACACCTACCGCACAGGCCGGCGTGCAGGGTGGGACCACGTGTCTGTTGCGTAGGCAATTTCTTGTGTGATGCGTTCCATGTAAAAAGTATGTGCCCTCCCAGTGTACCTAATGCGAAGGTGCCACGTGTCTATATTATTGTTCCAGCAAATAAGGTGATGACATGTAGCATAAGTTTTATAAAATAAAAACACGGAAATGGCACACTTTTCCAGCCGCGTCTGTGTCCCCCACATGTCTACGAAAGCATTTCTCCCCTGCGATGCGTTCCTCGTGCGCCCTCTCTGTATAGTGAATAAAAGTATGCCACGTGTCTCGTTATTTCTTGCAGCGAATCAGACGTTGACACGTGACATGCGTAAATTGAAATGAAAAATCTAGAAACGCGCACGCTTGTCTCCCACGCAGATTTAAATATTATTTTTGATGTACCATTTTTTCTGCCATGCAGGTTTTTAATTATTATTTTCAATGCAAAATGTCTCCCGTGTGTCTAAAAAAATGTATTTTATGATGTGTTTTTTTTAGATTTTTGGAGCTATAAATAGGAGATTATTGCGAAATATCATGGGGGGTTCGTTTTGGAGAGTTTGGAGTATTGGACGGTGGTACACGCAGAAGCCATTTTTGGCTTCTGTTGTGTGCTGCGTGTGCCATAAAATTTAGAGAGCATAAATTTTTAATTTTCTTTGTGTTCTTTAATTGATATTCCTTAAATTCTGTAATTGTAATTTTTTTTATGAAATAATTTAATTTTTCTAGGGTTTCATTTTAGCTAAATTTATGAAGCTTGGATTTAATTATTTTTGAACGATTTATTAGACTTTTAATTTGTTTATTCTATTTGTGCTTAATGCTTTTGATTATTGGAAAATTTATCAATTGATCTGTGGCACTTAAATAAACTTGCAAGAGTCATTTTTGTGTATATTGCTCATGGATAGAATAACATGTATATATGAAGGATATCAATATACCTTTATCGTATATATGGCCATTTGAGAACTTATAACGTAATGAATCTTGGTGAATTTAATTCTCATAGGAATATAGTGAATTATTTTAACGAGGTGTGTCTATACGGAGCTCGGAAGAGATGTATGGATAAAATTAGAAGTTCTTGGTTGACAAATTAAATTTACAAAAAACAATAAATCAAGAGAAAATAATATGATTCGAGTGGACTAATTTGGTGAAAACTGCAATCCTAGAATTTTCTTTTATTTTATTATAAAACTTTTAGTTAGTTAAAACATCTTTAAACTTTTGCTTGTTTTGGATAAAATCATATTGAAATAATTTTAGTACTTAACAAACTATAGTAACAAATCTTAGTAGGAACGATAACTTACTTATCAAATTTATTACTTGTGACCGTGTATACTTGCACGATTTTATGTTCTTCTAAAAGAGACAACATGGCTTTAAGTCACTTCATTTCTAAGTGCACCAAAAAGTGTCTACCTTTCTTTCGATTGTTGATAAAGAACAAGGAATACCTTTGGGATAGTGAGTACGAACGAGCCTTTCAATTCATTAAGGATTACATGGGGAAAGCACCTCTTTTGGCTAATCCTATGACAGAAGAAGATCTATAAATGTACATGTCTTTCATGGACATAGTTGTCAATGCCATATTGATGGTCGACAGAAAGGGAGCCTAATACCTAGTGTACTATGTGAGTCATTCTTTGACAGGGACACAACAATTATATCCTCCTCTAAACAAGGTAGCCTTCACAATAAGAATGATGACATGTAAACTCAGGCATTAATTTGGTGCACATAGGGTAGTGGTCCTCACCTCATACCCCTGGAAAAATATTTTGGGTAAAGTGGACCTTTTTGGGTGTCTTTCTCAAATATCCATTGAGTTAAGCGAATTTGAGATACATTATAGACCTCTGGCCACTACCAAGGACAAGCCTTTGTAGATTTTGTCACGGAATAGACACAAGAGAATACCCAGGAGGGCACTCACATACATGCGGTAAAATCAACCTTCATGGGAGAAGCATCTCCTCCTGAGACAGAGTTATGGAAAACGTATGAGGATGGAGCAAGCAATTCACAAAGGGCAAGAGTTGGAATCGTAATATTCACCCCAATGAGAGGTCCAATAGAAAAATGCCTTCGAATCAATTTTCAAGCAACCAACAATGTTGTTGAATATGAGGCCCTACTCTTGGCGTTGCAACAATTAATAGCCCTTATAGCTAAGAGGGTGTTAATCCATAGCGATTCACGTATGGTGGTAAACCAAGTCAATGAAGATTTTGAAGTAAAGGAAGAAAGAATGAAACTTTACGTATAAGAGGTGAAGAAAGAAAAAGCCATATTTGAAACTTTTGAGATCAAGAAAATTCCTCAAGGAGGAAACGCCCATATTGATTCCTTGGCCACGTTGGCGTCTGCAGTAAATTCATATTCAAAGAGAGTCATCCTAGTCTCTTGTTTGTCAAGACCTAGCATCAACACAAGTGAAATAAAAGATCAAACTTAATCAAACGCCGTGTCTATGGTTCATGCTTCATGGTTGAATCCATATATAGAATACCTTGTCAACTGTATCCTTCCAAAAGACAAACACTTAGCTCGCAAACTCACAACGAAAGCAAAAGACTATGGCACCATCCAAGGAGTCTTAAATAGAAAGAATTATGGTGGCCCATGGTTGAAATTTCTAACCACGGCCGAGGCTCAAATGGTCTTGAGCAACTTACATGATGGCCAATGTGGAGCTCATTCTGGAGGAAGAACTCTTTTGCAAAGAATTATCCGACAAGGTTACTATTGGCCTACCTTTCTCAAAGATTGCATCTCTTATATAAAAAGGTGTGATAGGTGTCAAAGGCATGCCAATGTGCCAAACCGACCATGTGTCGACCTAAAACCTATTATTAGCTCATGACTGTTTCAGAAATGGGGTTTAGATATTATAGGACCATTTCCTATTACCTCAGGCCAAAGAAAGTTCTGCATCGTAGCAATTGATTATTTTACTAAATGGATAGAGGTAGAATATTTAGCTCGAATCCAAGAAACAGATGTAGAGAGATTCATATGGCATAATATCATATGCAGGTATGAATTACCTCATGAACTAGTCGTTGATAATGGTAGACAGTTCACCGGACAAAAGGTAGTATCTTTTTGTGATGAGAAGGGTATCAAATTATCTCATTCCACCCTTTACCAACCGCAAGTGAATGGTCTAGCCGAATCATCTAGTAAGACACTTATAAGTATACTACGGAAACATTTGGAAGAAGCCAAAGGAAAATGGGTTGATGAACTACCCAAAGTTCTTTGAGCCACAAGGAATACTCCCAAAACTTCAAAAATGGAAACTCTTTTCTCCCTCGTTTATGGCACTGAAGCGGTCATAACCCTTGAGATACAAGAACCGACCCTCCGATCCAGTATCATGCAGGATGATAATGATCATTTAAGATGGGAGGACCTGCTGTTAATTGAAGAAAAACGAGAAGAATTCTTGATAAGACTCGAGTCATAAAAGAGAACACTCCAAAAGACATATAACAAGTTTGTTAAGCACAAGCGTTTTGGTATAGGGGAGTGGGTCTTGCAAAGAGCATTAGGCAACAAAGGCGAAACTAGAGCAGGAAAATTTTCCGCAACATGGGAAGGTCCATATCAGATATACGATATCACCCCTGCAGGCTCTTATTTGATAAAACGTGACGGTATAAAGGAGGCCCTTAGTTGGAATGGAGAACTCCTCAAAAAGTACTACATGTAAAGTTGATGTTTTATATATGAGAAGTACAATATCTTTTGATTAATTGTCGAATTTATTTAATGAAACCCCAAGTTAGAATCAGTCATTCGACCTTCTTACTTAGGATGCAGGATTCATTCCATGCCTCATTATTGGAGAAAGAGTCCACTGACCCCTTACTTGTGATGTGAAGTACGTTCCAAGGAGTACATGCAAGGGAATGAACGCTCACCCTTGCATAACGCACACCTCCTATGACTTATTTAATGAAACCCCAAGTTATAAGTAGTCAAACAACCTTCTCACTTGGGATGCGAGATTTATCCCATGCCTTATGATTGGAGGTGTAGTCCCCTGAAACCCCCACTTAAGATTCGAAATATACCCGAAAGAGTACATGTATGGGATGGACATTTACCTCCTCACATAGCATATCTTGGGCACTTTATTTTATGCCACCCAAGTTGGAAAGCGTCATTCGACCTTCTCACTTGGGATACGAGACACTTCCTATGCCTCATGATTGGAGGTGGAGTCTCATGACCCCTCCATTTGAGATGGAAGATACGTCATAAGCTTCATGATTGGAGGTAGAGTCTAGTGACCCCCCACGTGAGATGCTGGCTACAATTTTTATCATATTGTAGGGCTAGTATAAGTGTTCTCGAAACCACTTTTCATTATTCAAGATAAGAATAAGGAAAAAATAATAGGAGTTTTAGCGATTTGCAAACCAATCACTTGATTTAGTATTACAAATTATTACAAGCATTATTACACATGAATATTACATTCCTTCATGATAGGAACTTCATGGATGTTTTTTATTGAGCACCATGTGTTTCCAATATTCAACTAATTTGCGTAAACCATCTCTTTCTTCTTTATATCTCTCTTGTTCAAGATGTGACAATTTTAAATCTTCACCCAAATCTACTAACTCTTGGTCCAAGACTTTATAACGAGATTTCAACACGCATAATTCTTGATCCACAAATTTGGCTGCTTCCTAACACATCTCAACTTTTTTTTTTCTGAATCCTTCACCAAGGCTATGGCTTATGATCAAATACATGCCACACAGGTTAGTAATAAAATTTATAGTATCATAAAATTTTACATCAATAAAGTATTAATAAAGAAATACTTAAATCGAGCATACACCTCGCTATCATACACCAAATCATTCCTCCCTCTCTCTTGTGGGTTGTGTAGATAGACGGAAAATCTTCAAGCACCCCAAAATGGTGATATAATTACTCCTGCGTAAGAGGAACATTAAACATTCCATTTTTGAAGAGATCGTTATTACCACTAGTCTCACCCTTCTCTTTTTCCATAGGATATATACTTTGCAAAGGGCTCATGCCTTCCCTTAATGAGGATAACCCATTATTCAGAGGTAATTTATCATCACTGGATCTCCTCATTTGTAGGGGAGTAGACACCCCCATCTTGAGCTAACTTAGAGAATGTTGGGCGTTTCTCATATTTTCCTCCCCTTATGACTTTGAGGGCGACCTGATTAACTTCCTCGCTGTGAGTGGGAGAAATATCTAATTTCTTTGTATCAGGTGCAACTTGCATAGTGAATAAGGTTGTTGGATTAACCTTCTTACTACACCAAGAAATAGAACGTTCCCCTATAATGGGGAGTGCTTTTATGGATGGCGATGACCCCATTTCAAACAAATCATCCATGTTTACTTTGCTATAATCATCCTTATGTCAAAACGACCTATGATGAAATGATGAAATCTATTAGGTTGCCTAGTTTTATTTTTAATTCAAACTATATAAACGCGGCTTCAAATGCTCAGAGTTATGTATTACTCGAATCGTAAATGAAAACAAAGTAAATCAAACCAAATATATAGAAGTAAATAGCCACATTTAATGAAGTTAGTTTAAATTCCCAAAATATTTTGTTACACTTGTGTTTACAAAATAATAAAATAAATCCCTTTCACTGGGTGGCTTCTTCTACCACACCCTCGGGTGGACAACTAGGAACGACCTCAGTATTGTGAGGTGAAGCTTACAGAGTAGCAATTCTAGGTGGCTTGGACCTACTACTTTGAAAAGCTCGCATCAAAGCCAAGTAAGGTCCATTCAAATCTAACTTTTCAACTTGGGTCCTTAGATTGCTCACCACGAAGCTAACACCATTACGATAAGCTTTGGTGCACTCCATCTTAAAGGTGTCCACCATCATAGATAGTGAGCTAACTTGACCCTACATGGCATTCAACTAGTCTTGAAGAGCACAATTTTTCTACTCGGCCTCCTTAGTGATCTACTCAAAATGCTTGGCCGCTTCCCCCTTCTCTAAACAGTAGATGTTAGCTTTACATAGCTTCTCCACCTTGTCAATAAGCTCGTTCTCAAGGTTCAAATCCTTGTATCTTTTCAGCTATCAAGACATCTTTGTCTTTTTTCGTCTTCTCATACTTGGCTATCTGTGACCTGAACCTCGTGCTTGTAGCCTCTAAGGGACAACTCACCTTCTTTCTCCAAGAACACCGCCTATATATGAGATTAGTTATATAAAGGTTAAATAATATATATATATATATATCCGAACAGTATGAAAATATTTACCTCAAAAAGATGATCTGCAATTAGCTCCCCGTTAGTGCCCCATTCGCTCCTTTTGGCCTCCCTAACTTGTGACCTCTCAACATCTGCACCAAAATGCTGAAACAAATCTCTTTTAAGATCTGTTCGCCCAAAGATCCCCTCACTAAAGTAAGTGATGGGAGTATCCAGGACCACTATGTCCTTCAGAATGACCTCGTCAAATTCGAAGTCGTTCATATCCATACCCTCCATTCGAAGGGTATACTCTTCCCTAACCTTCCTCTTCTTTGAAACATCAAGTATGTGAGGTGAAGACGAGCTCAGATTACCTAACACTACTTGATTCATTATAACCTCAATAGTTGGAGCGACCTCTAAGTTTGTGAAGAGATCTCTGTCCTGAGTCGTTGAAGGGGACATGGGTTTCAAGTGATGGTATATGGGAGCCAGATCCTAAACACCCATAATGTTGATCAGGTCTTCTAAATCATTAAACGAGTAATCCATACCTACAAAATAAATAACATCAATAACTTTATCATGAACGCGAGCTTAAACTTCACCTCGTAAACATATGATGACCTTGGTATTCATTTAAATAATCTCACCGCGCCCCAGAATTCTTTAAATGGGCCATAGTCAGGATGTCGTGATAACTTTCACATGAAGTGTTATGTAATTCAATTCTTTTTATGTTTTCTTTACCACCAACATACAATTTACTCATGAGCTCACTAGCACGAGGTTGCGAAGTGTAAAATGATGGTTCCAAGTGTGTCGAACAAAAAAATCAACCTCATCTCCCCAAATTTCCCCAGTGATGTAAAAATACTTGTCTTTCCAACTACAGCTACAATCGGCGAGTTTGAGATGCAACCCATGGCTGATGGAACAAGATATATATGCCCTCCCTTTGTCTAACTCATTCTTATTTAAACAATATAAACACCTCAAATCGTCACTAGTGAGGTTTATTCTATGTTACCTAAAGACCATTGAGATACTTAAAAGAGTTCGCAATCCGTTTGGATTTATTTGTGCAAATTTATGTCAAAGGTACTCAAAGTAAGAGCTACCAAATTAGGGAAGGGACAGAGAAGACCTATCTTAAAGGCTTCTAGATTAATTACCCACTACCCCGGTGGACGATCATCAACATCACATAAGTGGAAAGGTATTGGAATTATACCAAGACGATCAGGGAGATCGTACATTTTCCTTATCTCTTCCAAATCCTTTGTTGTTAGGACACTGGGCACCTTTTCAATTTGATTTTTGTCTTTAGTCCTATATGTTGGCTCACCTCTATTCTCCCTTTTATTTTTAGAACAAGGTATTTTTGTAGATGCTGACACGGGAATCCTGATAACTGGACCCTATGAAGATGAGGGAGATGCCTCCTTGGACCCCTAGGAGGTAGGAAGAGTGAAAATTCCTTCCCTAATAGTCCTCGAGATAGGCTTGTTTTCATTACTCCCTATCATCTCAGGCCGTTTGTTTTGTAACGACCTAGATGGCACACGACCTGACTGAGGAGATACATTTTTGGATGGATCCCCTTTCGAAGACCTATCCACTTTTCTTCCCTTATAAGACATAAAAAATGAGATAAAAGATAAAAAGGAATTACCTAAATAATGAGAAGGTTGTTCAAATCTAGAAGTACCAAAACAACAACAAACTGATTCCCAATAAATGTCATTATGTGAACGAACTGAAATACCTACCAAGTAATTTTTAAAACTATCTAATCGAAAACAAAAATGACATCTGAGTAACTAACGGGCTGAAATTCTTTGGAGATAAATTTACTAAGTTAAAATAGGCAGGTTAAGAGTAAATTTATCCATTATTTATAAAGGAAAAGTGAGAAGTTGAAAGTTCTCAACCCGAATAAAATTAATTAAAAGTGTATTATCTGTAATTAAACAACCTCACGACCAGAAGTTGTATCGTCTGAGTGGCCGTTATATACTTAGATACATTGAATCGATTAATGTGTTAAAATAAAATAGACGACCAGATATTATTCCCTTGACTTCTCAAAATCAAGAGAATATGGGATTTAATGTTTGGTATTAAATATGTAATGGACATACAACCTAATAAATGTAGGTACGACACTAGTAGATACCAAGGTTATAGGAATGGCTTAATGATGAGTGCTTAAAAAACACTAAAATTACCATGATTTTATGTACTTTAATTGATTAAAAAGATTTATATTTTATGATTTTATCATATTTTTATATAAATTTGTCTTTTCGGAATTATAGATATTTTTATTGTTTTTTAGGTATTTTTGCTTAAAAAATAACTTAAAGACTTGAAGAAAAATAATGGAGGCAATACATTACAACTATATTGAGAAAATAAAAAAGGAAAAGTAAAAAAGATGGGAAAATTGGACAAAATGGGTCAAAAATGTCAAAAAAGGATGAAATCATGCACGCAGTAGCCTAGCCGCGCTGAGCATCGCCTGAACAAATGTGAATTCTGCGCGCATTGCTTGAAAAACTCTAATGTTTACGCACACTGCCCGAAAAACGCCAAACTCGCGTGCCTATTTGTGTATATCTTCCTAAACCCACCCGCGCCACTACACCCAACCGCACCTCACATGTCAAATTCATCAGCGTTTACATCAATGCTTATCCATTATGAATCAGTAATAACATTAACATCCGCTTATTACTTGTTTTTTCCATTATTTTTATCATTTTTCCTAATTTTTTACCCTTCTCCATACCTATAAATACCCCATTTATTCCATTACAAAATAGACCTCAAAAATATCTTCTTATCTCTTTCTTTCTCTATATTTCTTAGTTTTTTTAGTTTTTAATTTTAATGTTTTTTTATTATAACTAGTTATGTTTTTGTAAATTTCTAACTTTTTATTCAATAAACGGAAATACAAATGCGTTTGGTGGTTTTCCAAAAACGGAATTAGCATCAAGGTTCCATAAGGATTTTTATTCTCTACAATTATTTTTATGTTTTGTTCTTATATGTTATATTTAATTTGTCTATGATTAAATTTAACTTGACTGACTCTTTGTAAAAATGATATAATAATAACATTGTTATGCTTTCAAAATATTAAATAGGTAAAAATCTCTATAAAATGAATTGATTTTGTTTTTATTCAAGATTTTATATTAAGAATGTTAGAGAGAAATATATTATTTTTCATTACAAACTTAAATCTAAAAATTAGATTTTAAGGTTTAGTTATCTGGTTTGATTTATAGTAGTGCTTTTTTAATTGTTGGTACAATCATCCGGTAGTTAGAGTGAAGCTCTATTTCAAATTTTTTTATAAGAATTATTATTTGAAAATGTATTAACAGCATGTTTTCAGTAGTGATTTTAAAACTTGAAAGTTAGTATTCGGATAATTAGATTCTTAGGTTTAATTTGGACTCCTTGAATAAAGTTTAAACTCTCTAATCCCACCAAAGGTGATATTCATAGAAAACAGAGAGAATAAATAAATATCAATTTATATCTTTAATAACCTAAATAATATGAGTAAACATAATTAACTTAGTTATTATATCCATAAATACTCCACTATTATAAATGATAAAATTTGCATAAATGATTATTGAATCCCTATCTATGTTTATTTTTATGTTATTAGATTGGAAAACACATAAAACCCAAACTACCGTGACAAGATGTTTGGGATGTAATTTCGTTTTGAAAAGTTTGAATAATAAATTAAAAACTACATATATCCTTCCTTAGATCGACCTTAAGAGTATACTTATCATTTTCTATGAAATGATTCGTGCACTTGCGAGAGTTTTATAAATATAAAACCAAAGTATTAGCAGGATTAGTGATGAGTGCTCAAAAAGCACTAAAATAACCATGATTTTATGCACATTAATTGATTAAAAATATATATATTTATATGTTTTATCATATATTTATATAAATTTGTCTTTTTTGGAATCACGGGTATTTTTATTGTTTTTCAGATATTTTAGCTTAAAAATGTAACTTAAAGACTCAAAGAGGAATACTGGAAGCAATACATCACAAATATATTAATAAATAAATGAGGAAAGGTAAAAAAATATGGAAAAATTGGACAAAATGGATCGAAAAGGTCAAAAATGTCAAAAAGGAAAAAATCGCACCCGGAGCAGCCCACCCCGCGCGCGCCAGTGCCCAGCCGCGCCGAGCCACGTGCGTAGCATGGCCCACGTCTGCGCGCATATGCGTACGCCTTCCTCCATATCCACGCGCGCCGCAGCATGCTATCACTGTTCATGCGCGTGCCAGCTTCCCTCCATGCGCGCCGATGCCATTTCGCCCCATTTTTCACGTGCAGCCGCCCCCATGACGTCATGCTGACGTCGTCAATGACCTCACCATTTGCACTACGCGTTTTCACAATTTTTTAACTTTTTTTCACCCACTTTTTCTCTCCATCCTCACCTATAAATACCCCCTTCTCTTTACTTCATAGCACACCTCAAAACACACTTCTCTCTACTTTCTTTCTCTCCATTTCTTAGTTTTTAGTTTTTTTTTTTAGTTTTTCTTATGTTTTAGCTAGTTTCTCTTAGTTTTAGAGTTCTTCCCTTTTTGGGAAGAACTAGTTATGTTTTTGTAATTTATTTACTTTTCGATTCAATAAATGGGAGTGCAAATTCCGCTTGGAGGTTTTCTAGTAGCGGGAATAGCATCGAAGTTCTGTAAGGATTTTATTTTCTTTACAGTTATTTGTTATGCTTTATTCTTACATGTTATATTTAATTTGTCTGTGATTAAATTTAACTATGCTGGCTGTTTGTAAACATGATATAATAATAACATTGTTATGCTTGCGAAATATTAAATAGGTGAAAATCTTTAAAATGAATTGATTTTATTTTTATTCAAGATTTTATATTAAGAATGTTAGAGAGAAATATATTATTTTTCATTACAAACTTAAATCTGAAAATTAGATTTTAAGGTTTAGTTATCCGGTCTAATTTAGAGTAGTGCTCTTTTATTTGTTGGTACAATCGCCCGATAGTTAGAGTGAAGCTCTATTTCAAAAGTTTTTATAAAAATTATTATCTGAACATGTATTGACAACATGTTTTCAGTAGTAGTTTTAAAACTTGAAAGTTAGTACTCGGATAATTAAATTCTTAGGTTTAATTTGGACACCTTGAAAAAAGTTTAGACTGTCTAACCCCACCAAAGGTGGCATTTAAATGGTTCATTTTCAATCTCTTAGAAAAAGGAATTAATTTAATTAACCAAATTAGTTATCAACCCCACCCATAGGTGTTAATTGATTTGTTTAGTTAACAAAGAATATCTAACCCCACCAAAGGTGGTATTCATACAAAAAGGGAGAATCAATAAATATCAATTCATATCTTTAATAACCTAGATAATATGAGCAAGCATAATTAACTTAGTTATTATATCCATAAATACTCCACTATTTATAAAAGATAAAATTTGCATAAATGTTTATTGAATCTATGTTTATTTTTATGTAAGTAGATTAAAACACAAAAAACCCAAAATATCATGACAGGATGTTTAGGATTTAATTTTGTTTTTAAAAGTTTGAATAATAAATTAAAAACCACATACATTCCTTCCTTAGATCGACCTTGGGAGTATACTTATCATTTTCTACGAAATGATTCGTGCACTTGCGAGAGTTTTATAAATATAAAACCAAAGTATTGGCAGGATCGGCGATGCCGGTTTTCGCTCATCAAAGTTTTTGACAATCCCGATTCTGCTCATCAAGTAGCGATCCCATTTTTTCTCATCACTTAACTACGGATCAGGCCCAATGAGCTTGATAATGTGTACAATTCAGTTGACCAGAGTGTCTCTTTATCCAACTTCTTATATCTGTATGTAACAACCTAACAATGTAACGTTTATGGTGATATACTTTTTGTTTAAATTAAGTTCGTATGCAATTTTATCACATATGTAACCATGTATCCATGTCGTATAATACATACCATGTCATATATGTTAGATGTTATACATATATATATCCTTTAAATAAGGAAAATATAGGATACAATTCAATTATCTAAATTTCTACTTCTCATTACAAATCACTAAAATCTTGAGCAGATGAAATTCTCTCAAAACAATATATATATATATATATATAGATATATAGATATATGATAATTTTGTAAAGATAATAACTTGATTTAATGAACTCATGTAATTGGATTTTGAGTCAAATGTTTTTTAAAAGTACATGTATATAATTTATCCATATTTATTTCCAAATATCCATTGGTATATTATTATTAGAACTCGAGTATGAGTATTTTTTTTTAATTATAAATTATTGAAATAATTTATCATATTCATTTTTGAATTGGTTATGTATGACATCATTAGTTTATTGGTTTAATATTAAAATCACGGGGTTTATTTTTATATCACAAAAATCTCCAAAGTTTGAATTTTTTTTAGAAAAACTCATTTGTTATATATATACTTAACATAATTACACAATTATGATTTTTTTATTTTTATTTACAAATTTAAAATGTAATAAAACTTAAAATTAAAACAAAATAAAAACTTAAAAATAAATACAAATATATATAAAAAGTAAATAAAATATTTAAATGACATAAAATAATAACTGAGTAAAGAAAAAGATACCATGTATACTAATGAGTGAGTTGTTATATATATATAATTATATAATTAAATATTTAGATAGTCACTATTTAGACTTTTGAAATTCAGAAGCCTAATAATTGATTTTGATATTGAGATGTCGAAAGTTTCATAAATTTATCTTTTTGAAAGAATTTATAATTGTTTTAGAAATTTTTATCAAATTTTTAGTAAAATATAAGGATAAAGAATAAATATTGATATAATTTTGAATAAAAAAATATAAATTACAAAATTATAGAAGGTAATAAAATATAAATTATACATAAATTTATCTTTTCGAAAGAATTCACAATTGTTTTAGAAAAACTGTGTCAAGTTGATTGTAAAATATAATGACAAATAGGAAATGTTAATATAATTTTGAATAACAAAATATAAATTAAAATATTATGAAAGATAATAAAGTGTAAATTACAAAGGACATAAATATAAAAATTAATATAAAGTTAAGAAAAGAAAACCAAATCCCGTATTTCATATCGTTTCCTAAAAATTCATTTTCTCATCGTTGGTGTTAGAGAATCATGGACGCTTATCTCCTAGGATAAAACAATATATAAGAAGCAAACATACACCAATGTAACTACTTTAGTGAACTAAAAATGTATAACTCTAACACATTGAACCTAGCTCTAGAGGTAGTCTAAGAAAAATCTCTTATAGAGAAAAACTTTTAAGAGCTCTTATTTCCAAAAATCTAAGTTCCAATCTTTTCTATCAGATTTGAAAATATCCAAAAACTAATTTATAATCATTCATGCTTTGACCTTTCCTTTCTCATAACTGTTTCTATCACAATGTAAAAATAAATGGCTATAATCATTTTTGTCATAATATAGACATAAATGCCATTATTATTTTGTCATAATGTAGACATAAATAACTATAACAATTTTTTTCATAATATAGATATAAATATTATAACTATAACATTTTTTCATAATATAGATATAAATATCATAATTATTTTGTCATAATATAGACATAAATATCATAACTGTTTTGTCATAATGTAAGAATAAATGAGAAAATGAACATGAATGTTACAAGAATAACCAAAGGCTTATATATTGAGTGGGGAATTAAAACATGTAGATATTCTTCTAACTCAATGAGTTATCTTTAAAACTTAATTTCTCATTCAATCTAATATCATTTTGAACAGTAAAATATTTTATCAAGTGTGTCTCACCCATATTAATGCCTCAAAATTACACATCATTATGGGCTTATATATCCAATATATACCCAATTTTTCAACAATTTTTCACATAAATTAAAATTGATATAGTTTTTTCAAAGAAGCACAACTCAAATTATTTTAACATGGTAATAGAGTTCAATGTTCTAAAACTAGTATATAATAGACAAGTGTTACCCTTTGAATCTTCCCTTGTGAAAATATATTTATCTTACTAGCTAATTAATATACGTGATGTCCTTGAACCGTTCTACTATTTATGTTAGCAATGACATATCTCACACAGGAATCTTTCCTAAAACAATTTAGTTCTCATTATTATGTTCATTTTGGCCATAAACATGGGCATGTTTCTATGAGAATTTCCAAAGAATTGAGCCTAATATAATTCTCTTTCGAAGCAACTTCACTTCTCTCTCACATAGGTGATCTCTTATCTATAAGAGTAATCCATAAAGAGACTCCTATAGTATTCCACTTAGTATTCTCTTCATAAGAATCCTTAAAATCCTTAGTTTAACCTTCATTGTATGGGTATCACTTTTTTCATCCTAGAAATGGACTTACGGGTAAATGCTGCTTAAAAAGTGTGTAATGGGTGCTATACAAGTATAAGTATCACAAATAAGTAATATAATGATAAGAAAAAATCATTCATATGAAGATTATAATATTAGAAATTAATGAAAAATTTAAAATATTAATTTTGTGTGTGTTGTAATAAAAAATAAAAGAACTAAAAGTAAAATAGCAAGTAACAAGTTTAGACAACTAAGTAACAATCAAACTCATCTCAACAAGAGAAATAACAAAGAATTCAAGTGAATTAGATAGCTAGGATTGAAAACTAAACAACTTATTGCAATCAATGCATAATTGCTACAAAGTGCTATGGCAAAGCTACAGTAAAGTATACTAATAGCCAAAATTCACAAATTTACAATGGATTCTTTCAAGTCTGTGATGTTTATACATCCTAAGGTTCGATTAAACATATTCCTATGTAAAATTGACCTTAAAAATGTCATTACATGCACCAATTCTTTTGGGTTATGTGAAACAACTATATATTCCTATATTATTTGCAAATTTAACTTTAATCCTTAGACCTAAGCTAAATCTACATTATTCAAGTTTAAACCAAATTCAACTAACCTTTTCAAAATTAATCTCATTCTACTATCTTATTAATTGATGATCAAGTAACAAATAAGAATCAAACATTAAAATAAGTTTGAATAACTAACATAATAGATTTCACGAAGGATTGCACAAACTTATTCATTCACAATCCTAATTAAAAGATATTTAGCTCTCATCCACCCTAAATTAATTACAAATTTAGAGATAGAAACATACATATCCAAATATACAAATTACAGAGAATAAATTTCAGAAAAGAAAGAGTTGAGAAAACTTCAACTAAGTAGTTTCCCTCTTTTCCTTGGTTGAATTGGAGTCCTCTTTGAAATTTTTTGCCAAGCTAGGTCTTGATTGACCTTCCTCTATGTTGTTTTGTCTCTTCTTCAAAGAAGAAAAGATGATGTCATTTTTTTAGCTAGAGTCGTCAACCTATTCTGCTATCTATCTCTATTTTAGCTCATTCAATTTAACTTCTATTTATAGTTTGGTTTTAGATTTAAACAAAGTGAGGTGGCATTATTGTGCTAACTCCAAAATATACCATTTAAAAATGAGTGCTCAATTATCCAATTTTTTTCCTTTAAATGAACCATCTCTAACTATCTCTTATTTTCATACTTAATTATTTTGTTGCTTATAGTATGAGCAAGTTTGCTGCAGCAAAACTATAGCAAACTATGAACCACTTTAGTTTTTGTTCACTTCACTACCTGTGAAATAAGCAAGTATAATCTCTATAAATAAAATTTTAAATATTAATTATTTTAACGAAATAAAACCTAAATTCATATTTTATACTTAAGAGTACAACTAATTCCAAAAAGGTACAATTAAAGCCTATTTAGTCACGTTATGTAGATTGTTTTTAACTAATTAAGCAAGATATTAAGATAGTGAAGCTAATATTAACTCTAATAAATTAAGTGAATCTAATATTAACTCTAATAAATTAGAGTTATCAATAATATCACTAAGTCATTACAACTAAATTGTACCTTTAAACATAGATCTTAGGATCTTCAATCAACCAGGTTGGTTTTTCTTTGCAAATCCTTATTCATTCATAGGCTTTAGTCTCATTTCCTTCAATGATGACTCAACTAACTCTCTATTTTATTCTTTAGTTAATGGATCCGCTAGTTATAACTTGACTTTATGTAGTCAATAGAGATAACTACAATTGAGAATAATTGTCTAATAGTATTATATCTATGACATATATTGTGACTTACATATTGCTTTATGCTATATCATTAGTGGATTGATTATCATAAGCGATGAAAATTGCAGGCATATGCTTCACTCACTTTGGATTATCCTCTGTGAAATTGCATAGCCATTTGACCTCTTCATCATATTTATCTAGAGCTATGAATTCTAATTCCATAATAGATATAACAATATAAGTATTTTTGGAGGATTTCAATGATACAATTGTACCACCCATATCTACTTGTAGACTTTGAGTCTTTCGTATTAGATATCCAATATCCTTCACTGTATCCTTCTAATATAGCTGAATATCTTGTGTAATGTTGTCCAAAGTTATATGTGTATCCTAGTGATTAGATCCTGAATTGTTGGTATATCTACTTAGTTTACTTAAAATGTAATCTTATTTTCAGACTTGTACAACTCATTAAGTACATAAGACTTGCTATCATTGATGAGTGCTCAAAAAGCACTAAAATTACCATGATTTTATGCACATTAATTGATTAAAAATATATATATTTATATGTTTTATCATATATTTATATAAATTTATCTTTTTCGGAATCACGGGTATTTTTATTGTTTTTCATGTATTTTGGCTTAAAAACGCAATTTAAAGACTCAAAGAGGAATACTTGAAGCAATATGATGAACGAAAACCAGCATCGCCGATTCTCGCAAATACTTTGCTTTTAATATTTGTAAAACTCTCGCAAGTGCACGAATCATTTCGTAGAAAATGATAAGTATACTCCCAAGGTCGATCTAAGGAAGGAATGTATGTGGTTTTTAATTTATTATTCAAACTTTTAAAAACGAAATTAAATCCTAAATATCTTGTCACGATAGTTTGGTTTTTGTGTTCCTAATATAATAACATAAAATAAACATATATACAGATTAATTAAATATAATCTAAAAACATAAAAATAAACATAGATACAAATTCAATAAATATTTATCTAAAAATAAATATAAATACAGATTCAATAAATATTCATGCAAATTTTATCATTTATATTAGTGGAGTATTTACGGATATAATAACTAAATTAATTATGCTTGCTCATATTATCTAGGTTATTAAAGATATAAATTGATATTTTATTGATTCTCTCTTTTTTGTATGAATACCACCTTTCGTGGGGTTAGATATTCTTTGTTAACTAAACAAATCAATTAACACCTGTGGGTGGGGTTGATAACTAATTTGGTTAATTAAATTAATTCCTTTTTCTAAGAGATTGAAAATGAACCATTTAAATGCCACCTTTGGTGGTTAGACTTTAAACTTTATTCAAGGTGTCCAAATTAAACCTAAGAATTTAGTTATCCGAGTACTAACTTTCAAGTTTTAAAACCACTATTGAAAACATGTTGTCAATACATTTTCACATAATAATTCTTATAAAAACTTTTGAAATAGAGTTTCATTTCTAACTAGGCGATTGTACTCAACAAATAAAAGAAAGCACTACTCTAAATTAGACCGGATAACTAAAAACCGTAAAATCTAATTTTCAGATTTAAGTTTGTAATGAAAAATAATATATTTCTCTCTAACATCCTTAATATAAAATCTTGAATAAAAATAAAATCAATTCATTTTAGAAATTTTCACCTATTTAATATTTCGCAAGCATAACAACGTTATTATTATATCATGATTATAACAAGTTTAGCACAGTTAAATTTAATCATGAGACAAATTAAATATAACATGTAAGAATAAAGCATAAAATAATCAGAAGAAAATAAAATACTTTACAGAACTTCGACGCTATTCCCGTTGCTAGAAAACCTCCAAGCGGAATTTGCACTTCCATTTATTGAATAAAAAACTAAAATATTACAAAAACATTACAAGTTCCTCTCAAAAAGAGAAGAACTCTAAAACTAAGAGAATTGAACTAAAAACTAAGAGAAAAACTAAGAAAAGCTTAGAAACTAAGAAAGAAACTAAGAAAAACTCAAAAACTAAGAAATGAGAGAAAGAAAGAAGAGAGAAGTGTGGTTTTGAGGTGTGTTTTTGAAGTGAAGGGAAGGGGGTATTTATAGGTGAGGATGGAGAGAAAAAATGAGTAAAAAATGTAAAAAAATGTAAAAACGCATAATGGACATTGTGAGGTCATTGATGACGTCAGCATGACGTCATAGGGGCGGCTGCACGTGGAAAATGGGGCGAAAACGTGTTGGGCACGTTGTGCATAAAATCATGGTAATTTTAGTGCTTTTTGAGCACTCATCACAACCCCCAACCAGCTTCTTGCTAGTCCCTTAGCAAATGAAGAGAGTGCAATGACTTTTTAGGGAATTATTTCCTATATCCTTCTTTTGTAATTAGCCTTTACTCACAACTTTGTAGGCAATGTGGGTTATAGTATGTAGATTATACTATATATTCTTTATCTCTTTATTTTTTTTCTGAAGATATTTCTCAATATATGTATTTTAGAGAGTCAACCCATGTACAGATTGTACATTTTTTTTTATTTTGGTGAGTGGTTAATTTTGTGGCTCTTCTGTTTGATCTTGGTTTAGGTAACCCCATATATGTCTTTTTTTTGTAGCAGTCATGCATGAACGAGATATAAGCATATACTATCAATTTCTACTCAAATCATTTAATCTAAGCAAAAATAATAATAAAAAATATATGATACTCTATTAAGATGAGAAAAAATTCATATATTCAATGCTAATACCTATAGAGATCATCTAAAAATTTGAAGAAATAAGAAATGTGTTTGGAGTAGAAAAATATATATTTCACTCAATAAAGGAAATTAGGCTCAAATTATATCTCACAAAGGTAGTCTCCACTAAAAAAATTCATAAACACCGATTTTGGGTTTAATATAATTTCTACATCTTATCAAGAAATACTAGTTATGACAAAAACTAACTAATTATCAAAAAATAATTACAAAATATTTCATGATATGTTTTCAAAAATTAATCTAACAGTACAAAAGACTTAACTATTTACTTAAATTTGATTTAAAGAAATGATAAAATTTTGTGAGAAAAGTTTTTTTTTTTTAATTCCAAAAATTACTAAATCACACAAAATAGAAATAAAACCAAACACACAAAAAAATGAAAATGTGAACATAAAAATAAAATAAAAAATTATTATATATATATTTTTTTATTTTTTATTTTTTTATTTTTAAATTGTCAAAAAAAATTTAAATTAAGCATGGTAACTTTTCACCACCCCCAACCTAGAACTTACATTGTCCTCAATGTAACAACTGTAAATTAAAGATAAAGAGAAAATAGAAGAAAGATTACCTATTTCTTGAGAAAGTGCAAGTAGTAATGGAAAATGCAGGTGCATCCATCATATTCATCATTAAAGTGTATACGTACGTATCACGAACTTAACATCTCTACAAATATTTTTAGTTTTCACAATTTAAAAATTATTCACATGTAATTAAAATGAAATAAACAATAAAATTAAGTAAATAAAAGAAAATTACCTAAAATGATGGGTTGCCTCCCATCCAGCGCTTAGTTTAACGTCTTAGCAAGACGTAACTTGGGGATTGCATTTTAAGTAAACTCAATGTCCGATCATCATTGAGTCAATCAAACCTACATGTAAGACAAGGTTGTCTACCTATACTTTTAATTAAATACGCCCTATTGATTTTCAAATTTCTTTCTCGTACTTAAAACTGTGGGCATACTTTGAAGTTTTAGATAACCCACATCTAGGTGCAAATCAAATAATTAAGGCATAAAAACACAATTGTACCTAGATTAAACAAAGCAACTAACTCCTTAGATTATAATTAAAACTTTAAAATTTTGGAGATAGTTTCAGAATTTATGTTTTTTTTTGTTTTTTAAGATAAAATAACATAATCAAGATAACCAAGTTGTTCCCAGGAAAGAACGCGTGCAAAGGCTCCTTAAAAACCATCCTCCTGTATTGCAACGATGTTCCCAGGAAAGACTAGTGGCACAAAGGCTTCCAAGAACTAGTCTCCTAGACAAAACTCGCTTAGATCTTTACTTTTCATGTTATTAAGTTAAGTTAAATAAAAATTTAAGTTAATTAAGTTAATAAAAATCTAAGTTAATTATAAAGCTAAGTTAATTAAGTTAATTGAAGTAAAAAAAAATCTAAGTTAATTAAGTAAAAAAAATTAATTAAGTTAATGAAAATCTAAGTTAATTAAGTTAGTAAAAAAATTAATTAAGCTAAGTTAAGTAAAAATCTAAGTTAATTAAGTAAAAAAAAGTTAATTAAGTTAATGAAAATCTAAGTTAATTCAGCTTAAGTGAAAAAAAGTTATTAAGTTAAGTGAATTAAAAAATATAAGTTAATTAAGATAAGTTAAGAAAAAAAAGCTAAGTTAATTAAGTTAATGAAAATTTATGTAAAAACCTAAGTTAATGTTAAAAAAATCAAGAAGAAAAAAAAATAGCTAAAGAAATAAAATAAAATAAAATTGAAAAAGGTAAAAGAAAATAATTTTTTTTAAAAAAGAAAAGAAAAATTAAAATATGATTTAAAATAAATAAAATTAAATAAACTTAAAAAAATTAAAAACTAGGTTTTTATTTTTTTATTTTTTTTATTTTTTTTTATTTTTTTTATTTTTTTTATTTTATTTTTATTTTTTTTATTTTTTTTTTTTTTTTTAATTTTTTTAAATTTTTATTTTATTTTCCTTTACTTTTTTTTAATTTTATTTTATTTTATTTTTTATTTTATTTTATTTTATTTTTTATTTATTTTATTTTATTTTTTATTTTATTTTTTTATTTTTTATTTTATTTTTTATTTTATTTTTTATTTTTTATTTTTTTACAGAACAAAAAATCACAATTATTTACAGCACAAAAATATTTTTCAAATTTTGATAAATAAATTAAAAACGCTATTCCTTCCCAAGAATCTGCCAAAAACTTGATGAAAGCGTAATCGCGATTGCTAAAAACTTTGATGCCATATCTCCGTAACAAGACCAAAAACTGATGCCATCCACGCAATCTGTAAAAACTTGATGAACGAAAAGATCGCTGATTAATTCGCAAATACTTTGGTTTTAATATTTGTAAAACTCTCAAGTGCACGAATCATTTCGCAGAAAATGATCAAGATATCTCCCGAAGGTCGATCTAAGGAAGTGAATGTATGCGGGTTTTTAATTTATTATTCAAACTTTTAAAAACGAAATTAAATCCTAAATATCTTGTCACGATAGTTTGGTTTTGTGTTCCTAATATAATAACATAAAATAAACATATATACTGATTAATTAAATATAATCTAAAAACATAAAAATAAACATAGATACAAATTCAATAAATATTTATCTAAAAATAAATATAAATACAGAGATTCAATAAATATTCATGCAAATTTTATCATTTATATTAGTGGAGTATTTATGGATATAATAACTAAATTAATTACGCTTGCTCATATTATATAGGTTATTAAAGATATAAATTGATATTTTATTGATTCTCTTTTTGTATGAATACACCTTTGGTGACAGATATTCTTTGTTAACTAAACAAATCAATTAACACTGGCTGGGTTGATAACTAATTTGGTTAATTAAATTAATTCCTTTTTCTAAGAGATTGAAAATGAACCATTTAAATGCCACCTTTATGTGGCTAGACAGCGATTTAAAACTTTATTTCAAGGCCTAAAATTAAACCTAAGAATTTAGTTATCCGAGTACTAACTTTCAAGTTTTAAAACCACTATTGAAAACATGTTGTCAATACATTTTCACATAATAATTCTTATAAAACTATTGAAATAGAGTTTCACTCTAACTATTGAGTGATTGTACCAACAAATAAAAGAGAGCACTACTCTAAATTAGACCTGATAACTAAAGCTTAAAATCTAATTTTCAGATTTAAGTTTGTAATGAAAATAATATATTTCTCTCTAACATCCTTAATATAAAATCTTGAATAAAAATAAAATCAATTCATTTTAGAAATTTTCACCTATTTAATATTTCGCAAGCATAACAACGTTATTATTATATCATGATTATAAATGTTTAAGACGCTTAAATTTAATCACGACAAATTAAATATAACATGTAAGAATAAAGCATAAAAATAATCAGAAGAAAATAAAATCCATGTAACTTCGACGCTATTCCCGCTTGCTAGAAAACCTCCAAGCGGAATTTGCACTTCCATTTATTGAATCAAAAACTAAAATATTACAAAAACATTACAAGTTCCTCTCAAAAAGAGAAGAACTCTAAAACTAAGAGAACTGAACTAAAAACTAACAGAAAAACTAACAAAAGCTTAGAAACTAAGAAAGAAACAAAGAAAAACTCAAAAACTAAGAAAGGGGAGAAAGAAAGAAGAGAGAAGTGTGGTTTTGAGGTGTGTTTTTGAAGTTAAGGGAAGGGGGTATTTATAGGTGAGGATGGAGAGAAAAAATGAGTAAAAAAATGTTAAAAAATGTAAAAACGCATAATGGACATTATGAGGTCATTGATGACGTCACAAGATGACGTCATGCGGGCGGCTGCACGTGGAAAATGGGCGAAACGTGTCGGGCGCGCGGAAAGAGCTGCCAGGGGCGCGCGGGATGTGCCGCTGCGCGCAGCTTCTGGCCAGAACAAGTGCCAGCGCCCTGGCGCGCGTCGCACGGGGCGCCGGGCGCCGAGATGCGGACGCCACTGCGCGGGCGTGATTTTCGTCTTTTGACATTTTTGACCTTTTCGACCCATTTTGTCCAATTTTTCCATGTTTTTTGACCTTTTCCCACTTATTTATTAATATATTTGTGATGTATTGCTTCAAGTATTCCTCTTTGAGTCTTTAAATTGCATTTTTAAGCCAAAATACCTGAAAAACAATAAAAATACCCGTGATTCCGAAAAAGACAAATTTATATAAATATATGATAAAACATATAAATATATATATTTTTAATCAATTAATGTGCATAAAATCTTGGTAATTTTAGTGCTTTTTGATCACTCATCACAAATATATTAATAAATAAGTGGGAAAAGGTCAACAAATATGGAAAAATTGGACAAAATGGGTCGAAAAGGTCAAAGATGTCAAAAAGACGGAAATCGCGCGCCCGTCAGCTTCACTCGCACGCCAAGCAGCCGGGCACTTCCCAAATACGCCTCAAATTTACGCAGCGCTCGCACTCAACGCGCGATGGCACTATTCACGCACGCCGAGCTGCGCGCAACGATAGCCCCCCCGCACGCCCAACGCCTTTTCGCCCCATTTTTCACGTGCAGCCGCCCCCATGACGTCATGTTGACGTCATTAATGACCTCATCATTTCCATTACGCATTTTTACATTTTTTTACATTTTTTTAACATTTGTTTACTCATTTTTTCTCTCCATCCTCACGTATAAATACCCCCTTCCCTTCACTTCAAAACACACCTCAAAACACACTTCTCCCTTCTTTCTTTCTCTCCATTTCATAGTTTTTAGTTTTTTTTAGTTTTTCTTATGTTTTAGCTAGTTTCTCTTAGTTTTAGAGTTCTTCCCTTTTTGGGAAGAACTAGTTATTTTTTTTGTAATTTATTACCTTTTTGATTCAATAAATGGGAGTGCAAATTCCTACTGGAGGTTTTCCACTTACGGAATAGCATCAAGTTCTATAAGGATTTTATTTTCTTTGCAGTTATTTTTTATGCTTATTTCTTACATTTTATATTTAATTTGTCTCGTGATTAAATTTAATCTGTAATGGTCCGTTTGTAAACATGATATAATAATAACGTTGTTATGCCATGCGAAATATTAAATAGGTAAAAATCTCTAAAAATGAATTGATTTTATTTTTATTCAAGATTTTATATTAAGAATGTTAGAGAGAAATATATTATTTTTCATTACAAACTTAAATCGAAAATTAGATTTTAAGGTTTAGTTATCCTATTCGATTTAGAGTAGTGCTCTTTTATTTGTTGGTACAATCGCCTGGTAGTTAGTTGAAGCTCTATTTCAAAAGTTTTTATAAGAATTATTATCCGAAAATGTATTGACAACATGTTTTCGTAGTGGTTTTAAAACTTGAAAGTTAGTACTCGGATAATTAAATTCTTAGGTTTAATTTGGACACCTCAATAAAGTTTAACTGTTTCCAACTCACCAAAGGTGGCATTTAAATAGTTCATTTTCAATCTCTTAGAAAAGGGAATTAATTTAATTAACCAAATTAGTTATCAACCTCACCCATAGGTGTTAATTGATTTGTTTAGTTAACAAAGAATATCTAACCCCACCAAAGGTGGTATTTATACAAAAAAAGGAGAATCAATAAATATCAATTCATATCTTTAATAACCTAGATAATATGAGCAAGCATAATTAACTTACTTATTATATCCATAAATACTCCACCATTATAAAAGATAAAATTTGCATGAATGTTTATTGAATCTATGTTTATTTTTATGTTATTAGATTAAAAACACAAAAAACCCAAAACATCGTGACAGGATGTTTAGGACTTAATTTCGTTCTTAAAAGTTTGAATAATAAATTAAAAACCACATACATTCCTTCCTTAGATCGACCTTGGGAGTATACTTATCATTTTCTACGAAATGATTCGTGCACTTCCGAGAGTTTTATAAATATAAAACCAAAGTATTGGCAGGATCGGCGATGCGCGATTTCCGTCTTTTTGACATTTTTGACCTTTTCGATCCATTTTGTCCAATTTTTCCATGTTTTTTGACCTTTTCCCACTTATTTATTAATATATTTGTGATGTATTGCTTCAAGTATTCCTCTTTGAGTCTTTAAATTGCGTTTTTAAGCCAAAATACTTGAAAAACAATAAAAATACCCGTGATTCCGAAAAAGACAAATTTATATAAATATATGATAAAACATATAAATATATATATTTTTAATCAATTAATGTGCATAAAATCATGGTAATTTTAGTGCTTTTTGAGCACTCATCAATCATCCTTAAATATTTCAAATTAGACACACTCCAATATTTATTCTTGGATAGGTACGGATTAACATCTACATGTATTCTGAAAATTATAGAATCACCATTGTTAAATTTCTTAAGTATTTTGTTAACATAATGACATATACTTAAAATGACCATTAGGTATCCTTAATACCTTTATGCCCAATATTACATCAGCTAGCTTCATATCGATGATACTTTAAATTCAACATTCCCTTGGTAGATATGATCATTATTACCTATAATGTGAATGTCATCAATGTAGAAACACAAGATGACATAATAGATATTGATCTAGAATCTCACAAGATTGAAGATAGTGAGAAAGAACAACATCTTTCGATGTCACCTCTTAAAAATCAACCCTTAGGTTTCTTATTATGATTCACACATGAATTGATTTTAAATAGCTTTTTGATTTATTAGCGTTTTGATTCAATAAATGGGAGTGCAAATTCCGTTTGGAGGTTTTCCAGCTACGGGAATAGCATCGAAGTTTTGTAAAGATTTTATTTTCTTTGCAGTTATTTTTATGCTTATTTCTTACATGTTATATTTAATTTGTCTGTGATTAAATTTAATCATGGTCGCTGCTTGTAAACATGATATAATAATAACGTTGTTATGCCATAAATATTAAATAGGTAAAAATCTCTAAAATGAATTGATTTTATTTTTATTCAAGATTTTATATTAAGAATGTTAGAGAGAAATATATTATTTTTCATTACAAACTTAAATCAAAATTAGATTTAAGGTTTAGTTATCGATTCGATTTAGAGTAGTGCTCTTTTATTTGTTGGTACAATCGCCCAGGTAGTTAGAGTGAAGCTCTATTTCAAAAGTTTTTATAAGAATTATTATGCGAAAATGTATTGACAACATGTTTTCAGAGTGGTTTTAAAACTTGAAAGTTAGTACTCGGATAATTAAATTCTTAGGTTTAATTTGGACACCTTGAATAAAGTTTAAACTTGCCTAACTCACCAAAGGTGGCATTTAAATGGTTCATTTTCAATCTCTTAGAAAAGGGAATTAATTTAATTAACTAAATTAGTTATCAACCTCACTCACAGGTGTTAATTGATTTGTTTAGTTAACAAAGAATATCTAACCCTACCAAATGTGATATTCATACAAAAAGGGAGAATCAATAAATATCAATTCATATCTTTAATAACCTAGATAATACGAAAGTACATAATTAACTTAGTTATTATATCCATAAATACTCCACCATTATAAAAGATAAAATTTGCATGAATGTTTATTGAATCTATGTTTATTTTTATGTTATTAGATTAAAAACACAAAAAACCCAAAATATCGTGACAGGATGTTTAGGATTTAATTTCGTTTTTAAAAGTTTGAATAATAAATTAAAAACCACATACATTCCTTCCTTAGATCGACCTTGGGAGTATACTTATCATTTTCTACGAAATGATTCGTGCACTTGCGAGAGTTTTATAAATATAAAACCAAAGTATTGGCAGGATCGGCGATGCGCGATTTCTATCTTTTTGACATTTTTGACCTTTTCGACCCATTTTGTCCAATTTTTCCATGTTTGTTGACCTTTTCCCACTTATTTATTAATATATTTGTGATGTATTGCTTCAAGTATTCCTCTTTGAGTCTTTAAATTGCGTTTTTATGCCAAAATACTCCGAAAAATAATAAAAATACCTGTGATTCCGAAAAAGACAAATTTATATAAATATATGATAAAACATATAAATATATATATTTTTAATCAATTAATGTGCATAAAATCATGGTAATTTTAGTTCTTTTTGAGCACTCATAAATCATCCTTAAATATTTCAAATTAGACACACTCCAATCTTTATTCTTGGATAGGTATGAATTAACATCTACATGTATTCTGACAATTTTAGAATCACCATTGTTAAATTTCTTAAGTATTTTGTTAACATAATGACATATACTTAAAATGACCATTAGGTATCCTTAATACCTTTATGCCCAATATTACATCAGCTAGCTTCATATCGATGATACTTTAAATTCAATATTCCCTTGGTAGATATGATCATTATTACCTATAATGTGAATGTCATCAATGTAGAAACACAAGATGACATAATAAATATTGATCTAGAATCTCACAAGATTGAAGATAGTGAGAAAGAACAACATCTTTCGATGTCACCTCTTAAAAATCAACCCTTAGGTTTCTTATTATGATTCATACATGAATTGCAACCAGCTATGTCTGAACCATATAGTTTGTTTCCATGCCTCAAATTTTTAGATCTTTATTCTAAACTTTACTTGTGACCAAACTCGATGTCATCTAGTAAGAAAATCATGAATTTGTTAGATGCAATAGTTTCAAAAAATAACCACAATTAATTTGGAAATAGGAAATATATTCAAAATTCTAAAAATTTATAACAAAATATTTCAAATTAATATTTTTAGTATTGAAAAATTAATTTTCCTAGTACAAAATTAATTGATTCAAAATTAGTGAATCAAAATTCTTTGTTTTGCTATTACAAAATTTACATTTATGTAAAAACTAAATTCACCGCTTTGTGAATACAAAAGTCACTATTTTTTCATTTTTGAAAATTAGTTCTTTCAAAAATTGTATAATCTACTTGTTTTGTAAACTACAAAACTAGCAAATAAAAATTTGCTATTTTGTAAATATGAAATACTCAATTTTAGTGAATACAAAAAATTCAATAATTCTATAAATATAAAATTTAGTTATTTTGAAACTTGAAATTAAGTAATTTTTTCATTTACAAAATTATACTATTTTAAAAATATGAATTCACTTATTTCGTAAACCAAAATCAAGTAATAAATCACTTGTGAAATACTATAATTTTCCAATTACCAATTCATATTATGAATTCTTTCAGAAAGTTAAATTTTTGAAACTTTCGACGTATCAATACTAAAGTCTATTATTTGGCTTCTGAATTTCAAGAGTCTAAATGATGGCTTTCAGTATGGTTAATTTATTTAAATTGGCTCTTTAATATGCATATATATTGTTTGGAAGCTGTTTTCTTTCTACAAGAGTTTAGTGTATTCTTAAATGGTCTTACCAAACTGTAACTAATATTTTATGGTACAATTTAATTATATTTAAAAAAATTTGGATACTAGATTTTAGTAGGGGAAACATAGGAGAATACATGAAGTTTTCAAAATTGAAGCTCAACTTTCTCTCAAAATACTCCTTTTCCAACCCTTTTAGGCAATACCTAAGAGAAAGATGCAAATATAGCACTCCTATAGCTTCTTCAGCATCGTCTACCATAAGAAGCAGGATTACGTATACAAAGGGTTATAGAGTGAGACAACACACTATTCCTTAAACCTATATAGAAATTAGCTTCAATGGAACTATGTTGAAGGTCATTCATGAGCTCCTACCACTATAGTATATGAGCAAAAAATATAATGCTTAAGAAAGACACCCAGACCAAATGAGTCTCATCTTGATTTTATCCATCTAAAAGGACCATCTCCCTCGAGCTATGATAGATTCAACAAGAATCTTATCCTATAAAGAGACTCTAAGATTAGCTCAACATGTTACCTTAAGCTCGTATCAAAGAAGCTCTTGGGAAAAGTCCTTAGCTTCAAAGTGCCGTAAGGGACTGGCTCCTTAAGTTAGTATAGGTTTAACAAGAAGCTTATCCTACAAAGAGGCTCTAGGATTAACTCCTAGTCTCTAGGCATTACTTCAACATGTTACCTTAAACTCACATCGAAGAAGCTCTTGGAAAAAGTGCTTAGCTTCAAAATTCCATAAGGGATTGGCTTCTCAAGTTACTATAGTTTCAACAAGAAGCTTATCCTACAAAGATGCTCTAGGATCAACTCCTAGTCTTTATGGATTACTTCAATATGTTACCTTAATGTCACGACTTTAATCTTTCAAGTATCGATCGTGCAGCACTTAGCACCGTCCGTTGCACTAAGCCTGCCTTTGAATCCGAAATGTAACTCCAAAGAGAATAGAAAGAGTTTGCAAAGAATGCTTTGTATTTCTCTAGAGAGAGTTTATGTTACAAATGCTAAGAATTTCCAAAGATTTCCCAAGATGATTACAAATGAAAACCAATAGGTCTATTTATAGTGTGGCAACAAGCCTAGGAGTATGCCACTTTTTCTAGATCCTTCTAGCTCTAGAATATACAAGAGAGTTCTATGTACAATATGCCACAAGGTTCTAGGACCTTCTATCCAACTCTAGAGTCTTCTAGGTTTGTCTAGTTCCTTCATGCACGTTCTGGGACATTCCGTAGGCTTCCAGCGGCTTCTACATCCTTCCCGAACCATCCAGCATGTTCTAGAATATTCCAGCCCATTCTAGCACTCTCTAGCGTGCTCTAGAACATTCTAGGGTCTTCAAGCTTGAGTTGAGTCCGTCCAACTCTAGCCAACATTTGGATTTTTAGGGACATTCTAAGCGGGACGTGACACCCTCCCCCACTCAAGTTCGTGACGCCCTCGTCGCGCCTTCAAGCTGAAACCTCTCTATGGAATCTTTGAACTACCATAAAGACTCCTCGGGTTCCCAGCTTGTCTCTACATCTGGGGCGTTTTTCCATTTGACCAAGTATTCCCTATAACTTGGTATGCCCCTTCGTCGGATCAAGCGGTCGGCCAAAATCGAGTCCACTTCCCTATCAAAGGAGGTTACCACTACGGTAGGTGCCCTCTTGGATTCTCCTCTACTCATGTCCTCCTTGTCTCGATGAAAAGGTTTTAGCATACTTACATGAAAGACTGGATAGATTTTAAGCTTTGGAAGGAGTTGCAGTTTGTATGACACCTTTCTGACTTTCTTGAGGACAGGAAATGGTCCCTCATATTTCCGCACCAACCCCTTGTGAACCTTCCGCAAGGACTTGAATTGTTGGGGCAATAGTTTGACAAGGACCAAATCGCCTTCTTGAAATTCGACCATCCTTATCTTCTTGTCAGCCCATTTCTTCATCTTCTTAGACGCCTTGTTCAGATAAGCTCGGGCCAACTCAGTTTGTTCGTGCCATGCCTTGACAAATTTGAAGGCAGCAGGGCTCTTCCCATCATAACTCGTAGCCAAGGCATGAGGGGTCATGGGTTGCTGTCCCATGACAATCTCAAAGGGACTCTTTGCGGTGGACTCGCTTCTCTGCAGATTGTATGAAAATTGGGATACATCTAACAGCTTCGCCCAATCTTGTTGATTGGCACTCACAAAGTGCCTGAGATACAACTCCAGCAATGTGTTGGCACGCTCTGTTTGTCCATCACTTTGAGGATGAAAGCTTGTAGAGAAGTTCAAGTATGATCCCAACAACTTGAACAATTCCGTCCAAAATTTCCCTGTGAATCGTGGGTCTCGATCACTCACTATGTTGGATGGAATCCCCCAATGCTTCACAACATGTTTAAGGAACAAGCGTGCCGTCTCATCTACCGTGCAGTCTGTTGAGGTAGGTATGAATGTTGCATACTTGCTGAAGAGATCAATCACCACAATAATGCTGCCAAAGCCCTCTGATTTTGGCAAGCAAGTGATGAAATCCATAGATACATTCTCCCATGGCCTCTCTGGAATGGGCAGAGGCTCTAGCAATCCTCTGGGTGCATACTGCTCTATCTTGTCTTGTTGGCATACAAGGCAAGTCTTCACATAAGCTTCGACATCGTCACGAAGTTGAGGCGAATAGTAGATGGATTTGATCAAAGCAAGGGTACGCCTCATTCCTGGGTGTCCAGCCCATAAGGAATCATAGCATTCCTTGATAAGATCCTTCCTCAAGCTTCCCCATTTTGGCACGAATATATGATTCTATTTGGCATAGAGTAGTTTGTCACTCAGCCAAAATCGTCTCGTCTTCCCTTCCTTGATGAGGGCAAGGAGATTTTGAGAAAGGGCATCATGCTCTAACCCTTCTTTGATCCTTTCTAACAAATGGCTACTTGGCCTACTTAAAGCTGCTAGTATCATCTTTCGACTCAACGCATCAGCCACCACATTGGCCTTACCGAGCTTATACTCTAACCTATAGTCAAACTCTGCCAAGAAATCCTACCATCGAGCTTTCTTGGGACTCAACTTCTTTTGAGTCTGGAAGTAGCTTGTTGCAACATTGTCCGTCTTGATGACGAAATGAGACCCCAATAAGTATTGTCGCCACACCCTTAGACAATGAATAACGGTTATCATTTCCTTCTCTTGCACAGTGTAGCAGCGTTCAGTGTCGTTAAGCTTGTGGCTCTCATAAGCTATTGGATGCCCTTCCTACATTAATACTCCTCCAATGGCAAAATCTGATGCATCCATATGCAGCTCGTACCTCTTGGAAGGGTCTTGTAGGCAAAGCACCGGTTCTTCACTAACGTCCTTCTTCAAGTCTTCAAACGAGGCTTGGCATTCACTTGTCCATTCCCAAGCCTTGTTCTTTTTGAGCATGTTAGTGAGTGAGGTTGCTCTCGCTGAGTAAGACTTGATAAACCTTCTATAGTAGTTCACAAGTCCGAGAAAAGATCTTAACTCGGGAACCTTGGTAGGAGGTTCCCATTCTTGGATGGCTTTCACCTTAGCTCCATCCATCATCAGTTTCCCATCCTTTATCCTATGCCCTAGGAACATCACCTCATCTTGGGCAAAGGAACATTTCTCCTTCTTGACGTATAAATCATTTTCCCTTAGGACCTCGAACAACTTCTTCAAATGCTCTAGATTTTCTTCCATAGTCTGGCTATAAATCATAATGTTGTCAAGATATACTACCATGAACCGGTCGAGATAGGGATGGAAAATCTTGTTCATCAAAGTGCAGAAGGTGGTTGGTGCATTTGTGAGGCCGAATGGCATAAGAAGGAACTCATAGGCCCCATACCTGGTCACACAAGTAGTCTTGGGCTCATCTCTCTTGGCTATGCGTACCTGGTAGTATCACGATCACAAGTCCAATTTTGTGAAGTAACTAGCATTCCCTAGTTGATCGAACAAATCAGGAATAGAAGGGATAGGATACTTGTTCTTTACTGTGATCTTATTTAGAGCTCGATCAGTACATGCACGTTAAGTAATGAGCCGTCCTTCTTCTTTTGAAAGAGCGTAGGGGCACCAAAATGGGGCTTTGGAGGGCATATGAAGCCAAGATCCACCAATTAAGTCAAGTTGCTTCCGCAATTCTGCCAACTCTGAGTTTGCCATCCGATACGGGCTTATTGTTGGTGGCCTGGTGCCGGGTTCCAACTCTATTTCATGGTCTACCTCCCTCCTTGGAGGTAATCGTTTGGGTAATTCTTCCGGCATTACATCTTGGAACTTATCTAAGACAACTTGCACTTCCGTTGGCAAGCTTGCCTTTGGTGACGTCTCCTCATCGTCGTATTCTTTTAAGATGGCCAAGTAACTCTCTTCATCCCTCTTCAATCCCACAGGCCGAAGCGGCCGAGAGAGCTTGGATAGTAGGTTCTGGCGGTCCTTTCCGTCGGTACCACGCACGCTCGTACCATCCATGATACACGTAGAGTTTGAGCGTGGCACTTAGAAAGCTCACACTGGTCCAAGAACTCCATGCCGAATACAACCGTGAAGTCATCCACAGGTGCTGCACAGATAAGTCCACTTGGCCGCCCAAGCACTAAGAGCCCGACCTTAACTCGCCGCGACCCATGCAATAGTAAGTAGTCTTTCTTGAGTTCTTTGCTTTGATAGAGCCCCCTCCATTGACAATCTTCAGGCCAAGTCTCTTTGCTTCTTCCACCGAAACAAAGTTATGAGATGCTCCTATGTCGACCAATGCTTTGGCGACCTTCCCATTGATGGTGGCATCCACATACATCAAACCTTTAGGAGTCTTTGGGGCGCTCTACATTGCACCAAGTAGGCGCAAAGAACCCATCTTCGAACCTTCGTCCGATTCACCTCCATCCTGCTCATGAGTGGAAGCAACTAAGGCACTCAAGGCCTTCCTCTTCGGAAATTCACGTGCTCAATGCGGTCCATCACATATGAAGCACATTACACGGGGCTTCGAGGCACCACGATCTTCCTTTTCCTTCCCCTTATCTCGTGGCTTGAATGAGGGGTTGTCTTTGTGGTTCTTAGGTCCTTGAATTTTACCATGGCTTCCCCCACTCTTTCCTCCAACAAACTTCTTATCTATGGCTTTGGAGCTCTCCTTGTTTGTGGAGTAGTCAATAAAACTTTCCGCAGTTGCGATGGCCGAAGACAAGTCTTGGACACCACGTCGCTTGAGCTCCAGATTAGCCCATGATTTGAGACCATCCATGAATAAGAATAGGGCATCCTTCTCAGATGTGTCGGGGACTTCTAGCAATAAGGTTATGAACTCCTTAACATAGTCCCTTATGCTACCTGTTTGCTTCAATCGTCGCAATTGGCCCCTTGCCTCCTCCTCAGCATTTACGGGGAAGAACTGCATTTTGAACTCCCTTTTGAAATCTTCAAAGGTGTCAATTGTGCAAACCCCTCGTTGCACATCTCCATCCCTCCTTCTCCACCACATGACGGCCGGTGTCCAAGTACAGTGGCAGCGTTCGGATCTTACCGGCATGGTCCGTTATGGCGCGTAGCCTCGAAGTATTGTTCTAGCCCCCATAGGAAGTTCTCCACTTCCCTAGCATTCCTAACACCATTGAAGGTCTTAGGCTAGGGAAAATCCACCCTCTTAGCCTCAATGATAGTGGTTGTGCTAGTTCCCGCAGCCATAGTCCGCTTACAAAGAGCAACATCACCACCCATGTCCTCAACTCTAAGCAACACGTTAGCGAGTTCTCTTTGGACAAGATCTCTTACCTTGGAAAGTTCAGCTTTCAACCCATCAATCTCTTTCCTTAGCCCACCATCTAGCTCGTTGAGTGACATCTTACCCGCTGCATGGATCTCCACATCCTTGGCCTCCAAGCCATTGCAACGCTCCTCTAAGTTGTCCACTCGGTCAAACAGCTCTCCTAAGCTGTCCTGCGCACTCCCAACTCGTGCCTCCAATCTAGAAAGCATGTCTTTCGACTTGGCTCGAGCTTCTTTTGATGGTTTCTGGGTTTCCTCACGGCCACGTTCCATAGGTGGAACATCGACGCTTGGTGTAGATGGAGCAACGTTCTTCATTATGCCCAGAGTAAGAAATGTTTCAACCAAAAGCTTTGATACCAACTGTCACGACCTTAAACTTTCAAGTATCGATCGTGCGGCACTTAGCATCGTCCGTTGCACTAAGCCTACCTTTGAATCCGAAATGTAACTCCAAAGAGAATAGAAAGAGTTTGCAAAGAATGCTTTGTATTGCTCTAGAGAGAGTTTATGTTACAAATGCTAAGAATTCCCAAGGATTTCCCAAGATGATTACAAATGAAGACCAATAGGTCTATTTATATTATGGCAACAAGCCTAGGAGTATGCCACATTTTTTCTAGATCCTTCTAGCTCTAGAATATACAAGAGAGTTCTATGTACAATATGCCACAAGGTTCTAGGACCTTCATCCAACTCTAGAGTCTTCTAGGTTTGTCTAGTTCCTTCATGCACGTTTCGGGACGTTCCGTAGGCTTCCAACGGCTTCTACATCCTTCCCGAACCATCCGGCATGTTCTAGAATATTCCAGCCCATTCTAGCACTCTCCAGCGTGCTCTAGAACATTCTAGGATCTTCAAGCTTGAGTTGAGTCCGTCCAACTCTAGCCCTTTCTAGACTTCTCTAGGCAACTTTAGAACTTTCCATGTGTCTAGATCCTTTAGGCAGCCAACATTTGGATTTTTAGGGACATTCTGAGCGGGACGTGACATTAAGCTCACATCGATGGAGCTCTTGGAAAAATTCCTTAGCTTCAAAACACAGAGGGATTAGCATCCTCGAGCTATGATAAGTTCAACGAGAAGCTTATGTTGCAAAAAGCTTCTAGAATAAACTCCTAGCCTCTATGGATTACTTTAAGATGTTACCTTAAGCTCATATTAAGGAATCTCTTGGATAGAGTTCTTAGCTTTGAAATGTCTTGATGAACTAGCTTCCTCGAGCCACGATGGGTTGAACACTTAATAAGATGCTCCAAATAGAATCTAGGAAATAATTCTAGCCTCTAAGGATCACTTTGAAACAAGTTATCTAAAATTATCTTCGAGTAGCTTCTCAAAGAAGCTTGAAGCTAAGGATATTATATCCAAAATAACTATGAGGATAAGAGATGCTCTCCAAGTAACTTCTTAAAATAGCTTAAAGCTAAGAGAATTATATCCAAAATAGATTTGAGAATCAGAGATGCTTTCTAGGTAACTTCTCAAATAAGCTCAAAGCTAAGGAAATTATACCCAAAATAGCTTCAAAGATTAGATATTATCTCCAAATAACTTCTTAAAAAAGCTCAAAATTAAGGGAATCATACTCAAAACAGCTTCAAGGATCAGAGATACTTTCAAAGCAACTTTTTAAATAAGCTCAAAGCTAAGAAAATTATACCCAAAACAACTTCGAGCATGAGAGATTCTCTTCAAGTAAAATTTCAAAAAAGCTCGAAGCTAAGGAAATTATACCCAAAATAGCTTCAATTATCATAGATGTTCCCTAATTAATTTCTCATAATAGCTCAAAGCTAAGGGAATCATACCCAAAATAGATTTGAAGCTAAAAAAACCCTCCAAAATAATTAACTTAAAGCTAAGGGATTTATACTTAAATATCCTTTAAGACAAGAATTGCCAGTAACCCGAAGCTAATGGAATTACACCCAGAAGATCTTCAAATCTAGGACCTAATCTCCAATATAGGTTTGATTTCAATATAAATCAAATGAAAAATAGCTTCATTTAAAAAGAGGCAAACTCTACACAAAAGATGAAAGATGCAGACAAAGGAAGCATTCAAATTAAAAAAAAAAGCTACCAACAGGAAGCAATTGTTATAAATTTATTAAAATAAGCAACCCAAAATAGGGTCATCCAAATGAAACAAAAATAAATTATAAATAAAATCTCAATGAGCAAGGGAATCATCTTCTCCTCTAGGAAGATACCTCTTTTAGTGGCTAGAGGATAGAAAAGATGAATCATCCAAAGGCCTTTGTTGAAGAAGCCGTGATAGGTTCATCACCAATTTGGTAATTCAAGAGCCTCCATCTCCTCCTCTAAGTCAATGAGCCATAGGGGCGACCCTGGATTTGACATCTTCATGACCAACAAGCATGTTAATGTCATACTACTAATTAGTGTAAGCTGATGCACAAAAACTTAATAGTCAAATTTTATAAAATTTATAATAGCTCACAAGTGTACGAATCACTTTTGTAAAAAGTGAAGTATACTTTTAAAGTTGGTATAAAGAGAAACTATATTGTTTTAAATAACTCAATAAAACTCTTAGAAATGAAAAATAAACCTAAAAATTATGTCACAATATTTTGGATTTTGAAAAATCTAAACTAATAACATAAAAATAAAGATAGGAATAGAATTGATTCAAATAATTCTAAACAAATAAACAATTAACACTCAATAGAGAATTAATGAGATCTATGAGTTAGTTAATCATATTTGCTCAAAATTAATTAGGTTATTAAAGATATAAATCAATATTATTTATTTTTTATTTTTGTATGAAAATATCCTAAGATGGGATCATATTCTTTGTTAATAAAACTAATTAATATCCTAAGATGAGAATCATCAATTGATTAAATTAAATTATGCTTTTTTTAAGGAAATAACAAAACATCTAAATCACTACTTAAGGCCAAGCATTTAGACTCTTATTCAAGTTGTCTAAATTAAAATTTAGATTCATGTATTTGAAACATGACTTTATATTTTAAATCTATTAGGAAAAATATGTTGTCAATTTTTTTAGGTAATAAGCTTTGCAAAAATCTTGAATAAAAAATAATCTTAATTTATCTTATATAAATATTCACCTAAATTAATCTTTCACAATCATGATAACATAACTAATATTACATAGTAATATTCAGTTAGACATACTCAGATTTAATCAATAATTAGTTAATTAAAAATAACATTGAAAAAGATATATAAAATTAAATATGTAAATAATAGACTACAATTAAAATCAATAGCTCAAATATATTCTTATGGATAACTTTGGTTGCAATTTGTGAACTGAAAATATCCTAAAATATTTTCCTTATTAAATCAAAACTACTATAGAAAACTAAAATTAAAAATTCATAAACTACTATAAATTCTGAGATGGATTTATTTCAAGAATCAGATTTTTATATTTGAATTGGTGTGTATTGTAAGAGGAAAAAAACCCATATATAGTTGAAGAAAGGAGTGAAAAGTGGACAATGAAGGAGAAAAAAAATAAAGGAAATGACAAAAGCAAACAAATAACAAGTAACAAAATAAAAGCTAAAATGAAAATTAACAAAGTAAAATACAAAACCTCTCATTCTTTTGATCTTTTAAGTTCATAATTAAAATCTAAAGCATAAGTTAAATTATTATCCTAAAGATTCATAGTTTATTGTAAAAATAAGTTAAAAATCACAAATTCATGTTCTATAACAAACATATATCAATATTGACTCACCCAATTTCAGTGTTACAAATCTGAATTCACTTTGACTCTAATCCTCAAAAGTCATAGTCTTAATATTACACCGATCTTATGGTTTTAAGCACTCAATCAAAGCTACATAGGATCAAATATAGGATTATAAAGAAATCAAATACTACTTTCATGTATCAATTAAAATCATAAAGTAAAAATATCAAGTATATGCCTTTAGAGATGAATGAAAATGCAATGACTTTAAGGTGATTTATTTCGTATTTTTCTTTTCTTTTATAATTGACATTCTCATAACTTTGAAGAATTTTGGATCATAATATTTAGTTTATATTATTTATTTTTCTTTATATATATATATCTTCTTTTAGAGAACGGACCCATATACATATTATATATATTTGTATGATTTAGTGAATGGCTAATTTAGCTTCTTCTTCTTTTGTATTGGCTTTGGGGAACCCATATATATTTCTTTTTTAGAAGTCATGCATGAATAAAATAGGCATACACTTTCAATTTTACTCAAATCATTCAATCTAAGCAATAAAAATAAGTACATGACACTTCGTTAGATGTTAAAAATTCTAACATTCAAGCATGATAAGAATAGTGTTTAAAGGAATAGAAAAATATTATCTCTCAAAATGAAACCATAATAAGCTCAAAATATCCTCACAAAGTAGTTTTCAATATTTGATTCCTAAAAACCATTTTGAGGGTTATCTCAATTTTAATATTCCAACATGAAACACAAATTACGACAAAAATAAGTTAATTATCATACTATTTAAAGACATCAATCCAACAATACAATATACTCAATCATTCGTTTAAAAATAACTAAAAGCATGATAATTTTGTAAAAAAATTAAAATAAACCTAATTATTTCTAAAAAATAAATTAAGTAAATTAAAGCATATAAATGGAAATACATATTTAATAAAAAAAATTAAAATGCTTAAATTTAAGAAAAAATTCCCACTCGAATCTAGAATCTAGATTGTTCTCAATGTAACAAATTTAAATTAAAGAAGAAAATGAAGAAAAGAAAAGTTACATATGCTTTATGTGAGTAACTAATAATATAGAAAGTGAGGTGCATCACTCATCTTAACAATTTAATCACAAAGATAGATTATTATACACTTCTCATATATCATATCTCACAAAAAATAATAATTTTAATAATTTTAAATGAAATAAACAGGGTTTAAAAAAGTAAATAAAATAAAAAAATTACACTACATATAAAAAATGTTCATAAATAAAAAATTAAAATAATAAATAAAAGAAAAGAAATAAAAATAATAAAAATATATAACAAATAAACATTAAAATAAACAAAAAAATAAAGCAAAAAAAAAAAGAAAGCAAAAAAAAAGAAATAAAAAAATAGGATATTAATAAAAAACTAAAAATAAATTAATAAAATAAAATAAACAAAAAACAAAATTCAGTAAACAAAAATATTAAAAAACAAAATCAAAATAAAATAAAATAAAAATACAAAGCGAATACTAAAAACAAGTAAAGTTAGAAAATAATAAACTAATAAAAATAAATTTAAAATAAAGGCTAGTACAAAATATTAAAAGAAAAAGAAATTAAATTAGCCAGTAAGTTAATAATTAACTAAAAATAAATTAATGAAAAATAGAAATAAAAATTAATACTAAAAAGAAAATTAAGTTAATATATAAATTAATAATTAAAGTAAAGTTAACAAAAGAAAATAAGGGGAAAAAAAGTAAAAGGAACCAGAAATATGTTTTCATTTTTTCATTTTATGTTTTTATTTTTTTAAGATTCTTAAATTGTTTTTATTTTTTTAATTTTAAGATCTCTTCAGATTTTTTTCGTATTTTAACCTTTTTTTTACATTTTTTTACATTTTTTTAGATTCTGTATTTTATATTGTTAAAATTTTCAAAAAAAAATTGAAACTTTTTATGATATTTTTTACATTTTTCTAATAGTTTTTAAATATTCATTTTTTTGTGAAATTTTGATTTTTTTATTTTTTAAGTAATAAAAATAAAATAAGATAAAAAATAAAATATATATACAACATATGATACAAACAATTAATTATACAATAAAACATGTTAAATAAATAAATATACTATACAATATACATGATGCAGGCAATTCATTATACAAGCAAGTCAAAATAATAATTACAACAATTTTATAAAGTATACTATATAAGAAATAAGTTGGTATAGAGAAATATTGAACAAAATAATTTATAAAAGAAATAGTAGTAAATTAAAAAATAAAAATAATATAATAAAATAAAATAAATAAAAAATTAACATTAGTAATTAAATAACTAAACATAAATAAATTAAATTAAATTAAAATTAGTATAAAAAATAATAAATTTTTTAATAATAAATCGTTAATAATTAAATAAATTAATAAATCCAATAAAAAATAAAATAAAAATGAAATTTTTTCTAGATCTTTAAGTTTTATTCAATCATTTTTTATTTCAATTTTTAAATAATTTTAATTTTTTTTAACTAAAATATTTAAAATTAATTAATAGCATAAATATTTTTAGATTTTTGAATTCAAAAATTTTTAAATTTTTTTAAAATATCTAAAGTCAATTAATAACATAAATATTTTTATATTTTTCATTTTCAAAAAAAAAATTAATTTTTTTAATAGAATATAGTTCATGAATATTTACAAAACAAAAGTGTATAAGATTTTTCATAATAAAAATTTAAAACGCAATTCATCTCCGATAATGTCGTTAAAAACAAGATAGTTAAATTTTGTAAAATTTATAATAGCTCGTAAATCCACAATCACTTTTGTAAAAAGTAACTAGTATATTTTCAAGGTGAGTCTAAAATGATACTACTTGGTTTTAAATAAATTAAAAACTTTTAAAAACAAAAAATAAACTTAAATATTTGGCCATAATAATTTGCATTTTGAAAAATTTAAACTAATAACATAAAACGAATAGGATTGATTCAAATAATTCTAGACAATAAACAATTGACACTCAATAGAGAATTTATAGAATATATTAGTTAATTAATCATGATTACCCAAAACTAATTAGTTTATTAAAAATATAAATTAATATTGTTGTAGTTTTAATTTTTATCTCACTTCTAGTGACCGTAGATATGTCACTATATGTGTTAGTATATTTTTATGACTTGTCTATGTATGTTTATGTTGTTAAACTTTGAACAAAATTAATTTCATCATTTGTATGTATTGTTATAATTATGTTAAGTCTATTACCCTTAATTCAAAAAATTATATATATATATATATATATATATATATATATCAATTTTTATAATTTTTTATTTTATTCTAATTTATTTAGAAGATTGTAGAACTTAGGGGGAGATTATTCATTTTTGGGAAAAATATTATTTTTAACTCTTTGTTTTGAATGTTTTGAACTTTTAAGAATATATACTTCTTTTTTAAGTCATTAAATACACGGCTTGCTTGCTCAACCTATTATCATCACTTTATGATTATATTTTTTATTTGTATGAACAAAAAGGGAGAGAAAAAAATAGACCATTAATTGAAAATTTACAAAAATAAGAGAGCTAAATTAGAGGAAAGAATTACTTTGAAAATATTTTTTTTGAGATACTACATATAGAGGAGTTGTGTTTTAATTTCTATATGTTGATAACTCACTCTTATAAATATTCTTCACTTTCATATTATTAGATATACTAAACTATTATAAACAATGAGTCCTTTGGGATAAGTTGTTTGCTTGTTGGTGTTTTTTTTCAGTGTAAACAAGAGTTGTCAAGATACATGCGAAGATGACTCACTGGATCATAAAATAGTATTACTATGTAAAAATTTAATTTTTCTATGATAGATATGTACTAAAATAGAGATTTTTTCACACGAATATGCCAATGGAGAAAATTGTAAGGCTTATGTGAGTATTGGAGATGTTTGTGAACAAAATATATAACTGTAATTTTAGTTGCTAGGTATGTCTTAGAATAATATTTTCAAGATTATGAAACTATCGAGCCTCAAAAATCGCATCTCAAGTATATCTATGTTCTTGTGCACATTAGATTACATATTAGACATATAGGAACAATATGAAAATAGGATACTCGATCGATCGAGCTATATTACCTATTGAATTGATTATTTATATGACAAGATTGATCTAGAGATTAATGCTCATTTGATCGAGCACTAGATCGATCGAGATTAATGACTAGATTGATCTATATTTTTTAGAATTAATTAAGTGATATATTGGATCAATTGAGCCAAGACCGCTCAATCAAGAGGACATTCGATTTATCAAACTATATACTCGATTGATCGACCACTTGTTTAGATCAACTAAGCAGTCTGGGCTTTGGTTTTAAAACTGATTTTCAAAACGAATTGGATTGGCCTTAAAATTTATTTAATTGATTTTATAGACAATATGATAATTTTATTTTGACCTAAAGTGCTTCAAAATATTCTATAAACATAAAAATAAGCATACAATTAAAACCAACTGCATAAGAGCTTAATTGTGATTATTCTATTCATCTTTTATTCTCTCTCTTGTTTACTAAAACTATTGAAGTGGGGTTTTTCATTAAGTTAATTTATCAAACATTTATGATTATGTTTGATGGATTAATAAACATACGATAATTGAGATATTGTGCTTTTAAACTGATTGTTCTAGAGTTGCTAATTTTTTTAATTTATCTGATATATTGTTTAAATCAACTAGTTAGGGTTGTTAATTATTGAATTTTCTATGGGATACATACTTTCACTTTTGTTTATGTGCTAAATTTTCAATTGATAGTGATACGAGTTCGATTAAGTCATGTGACTCGAGTTTATCAAAATGTTGATCTAGATTTGAACGCCTTTCTTGTATAGACTATGATGAAAGTTGTGGCTTGTAAGTAGATTACTTGGGGGCATTATCTTGGTGGGTATTTTGAGTCCTAGCCTTGTAATTTGATACTTATTTTTCATTGTGGGTAGTTAGGTGGTTCGGTGGCCTGGTGGTTTTCCCTTTTGGTCATTTGTGTGGCCTAAGTCATTTTGCATAAAAATCTCATGTGTTAATCTTTATATTTTTGCTTTACTTTACTTTACTTACATGCGATAAGTTTCTTTACTAATTAAGTATGTAACTAAAAAAATATAACCTTCAAGGATGAAGGTCCTAGTTGATAGAGGTATTGAAGGTTTTATTTTCTATTAGAGTTGCAACTATTTTATTGATTAGTGAATTGTTTGCTACTAAGTGATTACCTTTAGTAACGTGAGGATGTTACCACATAGATAGACTTTCTATGTGTGTTTACCTCATTATATAAGGTGTTATGCATGCTTGAATATGTGGTTAGTACAATCAGAGTTTAAATAATGTATGTCTTTACATATTGAAGTTTAAATTCTAATGAGAAAGTTTTTAATATTTATCACCTACTTTCTATTTTCTGAATTATATATCTGTTGTTTTATTATATTGCCTATCTGTATTTATTTATACCTCAAATATGATTATCTGTTAGGTGTTTTTATCACCATTGTTTATGAGGTTGGGTTGAGTTCTTAAGGAGTCAGCATCTCCTTAACTTGATTGTGTATCATATCTTAAACTCTTTCTTAGTAGACATGCAAGTTTAGATTATGTGTCAGTATAATCTATCTTTTATCTATATATGATGAACGAAAACCGGCATTGCCAATTCTCGCAAATACTTTGGTTTTAATATTTGTAAAACTCTCGCAAGTGCACGAATCATTTCGTAGAAAATGATAAGTATACTCCCAAGGTCGATCTAAGGAAGGAATGTATGTGGTCCTTAATTTATTATTCAAACTTTTAAAAACGAAATTAAATCCTAAACATCCTGTCACGATAGTTTGGTTTTTGTGTTCCTAATCTAATAACATAAAATAAACATATATACTGATTAATTAAATATAATAAAAAAATAAACATAGATACAAATTCAATAAATATTTACCTAAAAATAAATATAAATACAGATTCAATAAATATTCATGCAAATTTTATCATTTATATTAGTGGAGTATTTATGGATATAATAACTAAATTAATTATGCTTGCTCATATTATCTAGGTTATTAAAGATATAAATTGATATTTTATTGATTCTCTCTTTTTTGTATGAATACCACCTTTGGTGGGGTTAGATATTCTTTGTTAACTAAACAAATCAATTAACACCTATGTGTGGGGTTGATAACTAATTTGGTTAATTAAATTAATTCCTTTCTCTAAGAGATTGAAAATGAACCATTTAAATGCCACCTTTGGTGGGGTTAGACAGTTTAAACTTTATTCAAGGTGTCCAAATTAAACCCAAGAATTTAGTTATCCGAGTACTAACTTTCAAGTTTTAAAACCACTATTGAAAACATGTTGTCAATACATTTTCACATAATAATTCTTATAAAAACTTTTGAAATAGAGCTTCACTCTAACTACCGGGCGATTGTACCAACAAATAAAAGAGCACTACTCTAAATTAGACCGGATAACTAAACCTTAAAATCTAATTTTCAGATTTAAGTTTGTAATGAAAAATAATATATTTCTCTCTAACATCCTTAATATAAAATCTTGAATAAAAATAAAATCAATTCATTTTAGAAATTTTCACCTATTTAATATTTCGCAAGCATAACAACGTTATTATTATATCATGATTATAAATAGCTAGCAGTTAAATTTAATCACAGACAAATTAAATATAACATGTAAGAATAAAGCATAAAAATAATCAGAAGAAAATAAAATCCTTACAGAACTTCGACGCTATTCCCGTTGCTAGAAAACCTCCAAGCGGAATTTGCACTTCCATTTATTGAATCAAAAATCTAAATTATTACAAAAACATTAGAAGTTCCTCTCAAAAAGAGAAGAACTCTAAACCTAAGAGAATTGAACTAAAAACTAAGAGAAAAACTAAGAAAAGCTTAGAAACTAAGAAAGAAACTAAGAAAAACTCAAAAACTAAGAAATGAGAGAAAGAAAGAAGAGAGAAGTGTGGTTTTGAGGTGTGCTTTGAAGTGAATGGAAGAGGGGTATTTATAGGTGAGGATGGAGAGAAAAAATGAGTAAACAAATGTTAAAAAAATATAAAAAAATTAAAAAACGTGTAGTGGACATGCTGAGGTCATCAATGATGTCAGCATGACATCATAGGGGCTGCTACACATGAAAAATGGGTCAAAAACGCGTTGGGCGCGCGGTGCCATTGGCGGTACTTGCTACAGCTAGCGTGAACGATGCCAGCCTGCGCGCGCAGCAATGGAGATTGAACGCAGCTGAACGATAGCGGCCTTGGCATAAGCGGCGCAATGTCAGCGGCGCGATTTTCCGTCTTTTGACATTTTTGACCTTTTCGACCCATTTTGTCCAATTTTTCCATGTTTGTTGACGTTTTTCCACTTATTTATTAATTTATTTGCGATGTACTGCTTCAAGTATTCTTCTTTGAGTCTTTAAATTGCGTTTTTAAGCCAAAATACCTGAAAAACAATAAAAATACCCGTGATTCCAAAAAAGACAAATTTATATAAATATATGATAAAACATATAAATATATATATTTTTAATCAATTAATGTGCATAAAATCATGGTTATTTTAGTGCTTTTTGAGCACTCATCACAACCCCCATCCAGCTTCTTGCTAGTCCCTTAGCAAGAGAAGCGATAAAAACTAAAAATTAAACTATCCTAAATCACTTCCGTGGATTGACACGGTTGCATTTAGCCTATGCAACAAGCCTTTAAACCCCTAGGTTGCCCTAGTGGACGAGTTTGAGTCTCGTGAGGGTTTTCAGTAATGATACCCACAAACATTGAACTAAATGTAAAAACAAAAGAAACAATAAAAACAAACAACTTAAAAATTAAATTTACAACAAAATCACAAATTAACAACATCTCACAAAAATGTCTCATACTTTTTAATCTCCTTTAAGATCATAATTAAAATCTCAAGCATAAGTTATCTTAATCTCTTTAAACAATCATGATTTATTATAATAATTATTCGAAAATCATTTTCATATTTCATATCAAAAATGTATCAATTTAATTTCACCCAATTTCAGTGTCATGAATCAAAATTCGCTTCGACTCTATTCCTCACAAGTCAATACTCTCAAAACACTGAATCCTATGGGTTCAAACACTCATACTAATTTATATGCGAAAGAGTTGATGTATAGAAATGAACTAATATGTTCGCATATGTATAAAGAATAAAGGCTCAAAGTGTTATTTTAACATTGATCTCATGAAAGGAATCAAATGTATAAATTATAAAGATATCATATATAAAAATTATTTTCATGCATAAATCAAACTCATTAAGAAAGAATTTCAAGATATATGCCTTTTACAAATGAAGAAATTGCAATGACTTTTTAGGGAATTACTTCTTATATCTTTCTTTTGTAATTAGCCTTTACTCACAACTTTGTAGGCAATGCGGGTTATAGTATGTAGATGATACTATTTTTATCTCTCTCTTTTTTTTTTTCTGTAGATATTTTTCAATATGTGTATTTTTTAGAGAGTCAACCCATGTACAGATTGTACATTTTTTTGGATTTTGGTGAGTGGTTAATTTTGTGGCTTTTCTGTTTGATCTTGGTTTAGGTAACCCCAGATATGTCTTTTTGTTTTTGTAGTAGTCATGCATAAATGAGATATAAGCATATACTATCAATTTCTACTCAAATCATTTAATCTAAGCAAAAATAATAATAAAAAATATATGATACTCTATTAAGATGAAAAAAATTCATACATTCAATGCTAATACCTATAGAGATCATCTAAAAATTTGAAGAAATAAGAAATGTGTTTGGAGTAGAAAAAATATATATTTCACTCAGAATAAAGGAAATTAGGCTCAAATTATATCTCACAAAGGTAGTCTCCACTAAAAAAACTCATAAACACCGATTTTGGGTTTGATATAATTTCTACATCTTATCAAGAAATACTAATTATGACAAAAACTAACTAATTATCAAAAATAATTACAAAATATTTCATGATATGTTTTCAAAAATTAATCTAACAGTACAAAAGACTTAACTATTTACTTAAATTTGATTTAAAGAAATGATAAATTTTTGTGAGAAAAGTTTTTTTTATTATTATTTTTATTTTTTTTTTATTTTTTTTAATTAAGTATGGTAACTTTTCACCACCCCCAACCTAGAACTTACATTGTCCTCAATGTAACAACTGTAAATTAAAGATAAAGAGAGAAGAGAAGAAAGATTACCTATTTCCTGAGAATGTGCAAGTAGTAATGGAAAATGCAGGTGCATCCATCATATTCATCATTAAAGTGTATACGTAGATCACGTAAACTTCTAACATCTCAACAAATATTTTTAGTTTTAACAATTTAAAAATTATTCACATGTAATTAAAATGAAATAAACAATAAAATTAAGTAAATAAAAAAAATAACAAACAAAAATTTTTTATTTTTTATTTTTTTTATTTTTTTTTATTTTTTATATTTTTTTTTGTTTTTATTTTTGTTTTTTTTTATTTTACCTAAAATGATGGGTTGCCTCCCATCCAGCGCTTAGTTTAACGTCTTAGCAAGACGTATCTTTTTGGTGCTAAGGGTTACTCAGCCAAATGCAATCCATTTCAGCAATGTTGTTTGGTTCTTCTAAATAAGGCTTGACACGATGGCCATTGACTTTGAACGTTTTTTGTGTCTTGGAGTCCAATAGTTCCACTACTCCATGTTCAAATACTTGAACTATTTTGAATGGTCCATCCCATCTTGATCTCGACTTTCACGGAAACAATCTCAAACGAGAGTTAAATAAAAGAACTTTCATTCCAGGGTGAAGAGTCTTAGGAACTAGCCTCTTGTCATGATAGCGCTTAGTACGCTCCTTGTATAATTTGGCATTCTCATAGGCTTCATTCCTAATTTCTTCCAACTCATGAAGCTGGAGTAATCGTTTTTCACCGCTTTATCTAAATCCATGTTTAACTCTTTAATTGCCCAATAAGCTTTGTGTTCAAGTTCAACCGGAAGGTGGCATGCTTTCCCAAAGATTAACCGGTAAGGCTCATCCCAATAGGTGTTTTGTAAGCGGTGCGGTATGCCCATAAGGCATCATTTAGCTTAAATGCCCAATCCTTCCTTGACGGACGCATGATGCGTTCCAAGATTCCGCTTAATTTGCCTATTGCTCACTTCCACTAAACCGGAAGTTTGAGGATGATATGGAGTAGCTACTTTATGTGTGATGTTGTACTTGTTTAGTACTCCATCAAAGAGTTTGTTACAAAAATGGCTACCTCCATCACTTATTATAGCTCTAGGCATTCGAACCCTCTTGAATATGAAATCTTTCAAGAATTTCACAACAACATTAGCATCATTGGTTTTGGTGGGGATAGCTTCTACCCACTTGGACACATAATCCACAAAGAACCAAAATGTATTGAAAACCATTAGATGGGGGAAAAGGACCCATGAAGTCAATCCCCCATACATCAAAGAGTTCAACAACTAAATTAGATGTCAAAGGCATTTCATCTCTTTTGCTTATGTTTCCTGTTCTTTGACATCTATCACATTGTGCACAAAACATATGAGCATCTTTAAAAAGAGTGGGCCAAAAGAATCCAGACTATAATATCTTACGGGCTGTCTTTTCACCTCCAAAATGACCCCCACAATGAAGTTCATGACAAAAAGTCAGAATGCTCTTATGTTCTTCTTCTGGTACACATCTTCGGATGACTTGATCTTGACCAATCTTGTATAAATAAGGGTCATCCCAGAAATAGTCCTTAATAGTTTTAAAAAACCTTTTCTTGTCCTGATATGAAGTGTTAGGTCGCAAAACACCAGTGGCAAGATAGTTTAAAATATCAGCATACCATGGGTTCGGACCTATGAAAAATAACTGTTCATCAGGAAAGGTTTCAACTATATCGTCATTACTCTCATCTTTAAGAGAATTGAAGTCAGAAATCAACCTAGACAAATGGTCAGCTACTAAGTTTTCACTGCCTTTCTTATCCTTGATTTCTAGGTCAAATTCTTGTAAGAGTAAGACCCAGCCACCTAATTAATCTTGTCTTGGCATTTAGTTTACTTAATATGTATCTTAAAGCAGCATGATCAGAATGTACAATCACTTTAGATCCTACTAAATAAGACCGAAATTTGTCTAAAGAGAATACTATAGCCAAGAATTCCTTTTCAGTGGTGGTGTAATTCATTTGGGCATCATTGAGTGTTTTGCTAGCATAGTAGATGACATGTAAACGCTTATCCACTCTTTGTCCCAGGACTGCTCCTATTGCATAATCGAAGCGTCACACATTATCTCAAAAGGTAAAGACCATTTGGTGCCATTATAACGAGTAGATGTTAGTTTCTCTTTCAAGGTATTAAAGGAAATAAGGCAAATTGTTGAAGTCAAATTCAGCATCTTTGGATAGTAAGTTACATAAAGGACGACTTATTTTAGAGAAATCTTTAATAAATCGTCCGTAAAATCCTGCATGTCCCAAGAAGCTTCTTATCCCCTTCACGATGTAGGGGAGGTAGTTTGGTTATCAATTCACCTTTTGCCTTCTCAACTTCAATACCCTTGTTTGAAATTATATGTCCCAAAACTATCCCTTGTTGAACCATAAAATGACTTTTCTCCCAACTAAGGGTTAGATTGCATTCAATGCATCTTTCTAAAACCAAAGTCAATTTATGTAAGCAATCATCAAATGAGTTCCCAAAGACAGAGAAATCATCCATGAAAATTTCAATGAATTTCTCCACCATGTCCGAGAAAATAGATATCATGCATCTCTCGGAAAGTGGCGGGGCATTGCATAACCCAAATGGCATTCTGCGAAAAGCAAATGTCCCAAAAGGACATGTAAATGTGGTCTTTTCACGATCTTACAGTGCTATGGGTACTTGATAATATCCAGACAGTCCATCCAAAAACAAGAAAATTAGGTGCTCGACTAATCTTTCCAACATTTGATCAATGAATGGAAGAGGAAAGTGATCCTTTTTCGTATATAAATTTAGTTTCCTAGAATCTATACACATTCTCCACCCAATGATTATTCTAGAGGGCACTAATTCACTTTTATCATTTTTAACAAGCTGTTATCCCGCATTTCTTTGGTACCACATGCAATCGGACTAACCCACTTACTATCCGCAATAGGATAGATAATCCCTTCTTCTAATAATTTAAGGATTTCCTTTTTAACTACCTCTTGCATGTTTGGGTTTAGTCTTCTTTGGGCCTCTCGCATGTGTTTAGCACCATCCTCCTAGTTGATCTTGCCCATACACATTGTTGGACTAATGCTTCTTATATCCCCTATCCTCCAACCTATAGATTTCTTAAACTGTTTAAGCACTTTGATGAGTTCTTTTTGTTGTGGATTGGTCAAGGTTGAAGAAATTATCACACGGATATGTTTCTCCTTCTCCCAGAAACACATATTGTAAGTGCTCAGGTAAGTCTTTGAGTTCAAGTTCAGGTGGATTGGCCTCTTTAATAGATGAAGAACTGGGTAGATTTAAAAGTGTACTAGATTTTGTCATCACTTCATTATTGTCTAGTTGTTCAAGGTACCCCTTAATTTCTTCATCTAAATCTTCTTCAACCTTTTCAAGTGTAAGAACGGTTTCAAGCTTGTCTTCTATTCTGGTTTGGAAAAAGGTGTTTTGGACAAGATTATCCAAAGGATCAACTTCGAATATTTCATCGATGGCAGAAATAGAAGGGAAAGGTGAAGAATCAAAAACTTTGAAATGAACAGTCTCTCCTAAGACTGTCATTGTCAAATTTCCATCTTGGACATCAATAATAGTTTTAGTAGTTGCCATAAATGGTCTACCAAGCAATATTGTATGCTTCTGTCCAATGCCGGGATTTTCTTGCATATCCAGAACCACAAAGTCAACAGGTATTATCGGTTTGTCTACCTGTACCAAAACATCCTCAACTATTCCCTCGGATATTTAAGAGATCTATCTGCAAGTTGCGGTGGACATAGTTGTGGGTTTTAAATCCTAGATTGAGCTGTAAGAATATAGAGTATGGCATCAAATTTATACTAGCACCTAAATCAAGCATTGCTTTAGCAACCTTCCTATCCCCCATAGTTATGTTTATAATAAAACTTCCAGGGTCTTTCAACTTAGGGGTAGTTTGGTCAAGTACGCTAGAAATTTCTCGATACTACTACCCGTTCATTCGATTCATACCTCCTTTTCTTAGTGTTCAACTCTTTGAAAAACTTGGCATATGAGGGCACATTCATGATCACTTCTAATAATGGTAAATTGATATTTACTTTAGAGAGCATATTAAAAAGATCATTGAATTGCTTATCTTGTTTGGATTCTTTCAACCGGTGGGGAAAAGGTACTTGCATCTGGTGTGGTTCTGTTGTCTTTTGAATTTTGGGGGTGTCAGATGACCCCCCAATGAGTTTTTCAGAAGGCTTGTTAAGTTTAACACTTGTTTCTCCTTTTTGCGAGATTAGAATATCGCCTTCTTTGTTACATGAACTACAAGGTAGTTTGTTAGAGATTTCAGGTAAACTGGTATTGACTACCTTACCACCTCGGAAGGTTCTTACATCTTTTGCTTGTTACAGTTGATCGGGCAACTTTCCTGGTTCTTTCTTTTGCATTTGTTCAGCCAGTTGCCCAACTTTAGATTCAATTCTTTTAACCGAAGCCTCCATGGTGTTCAACCTTTGATTAGTCATCAGTTGGTTGTCACGACTAACTTGAATAAAAGCATTCAAGCTATCTTCTAAGGTTGGTTTAAAAGATTAGCTTGGTGGGTAAGGGTGGTTGTAGGTTGGGTGATTATAGGTGTTTGGATGATACTTTTGAAAAGATTGGACTTCCTCTATGACATCAACACTAGAATCACAAGTATTTGAACAATTATGAGTACCATGCCCAATTGAACAACACACTCCACATACCTCTTGATTTGAAATTTGGTGAGACGTGAGGAATTTCACTTGTTTAGTCAATTCAGCAAGTTGCAAGGTTATCTCATTATCAAAGCCGACTTCATTGACCTTTGCTTTCCTTCTACCACCTCTTTGTTGGGAATTAGAACCCAATAGCTCATAGAGATTATAGGTTTCCTCTGCGGTCTTTTCTCCTATAGCACCTCCAGCAGCATTATCAACCATGTATTGACTCTGTAGTGTCAATCCATCGTAAAAGAATTGGTTTTGTAGCTGTAGTGGAAAGCTATGATTTTGACATTGAATGAAAAGGAGTTTGAATCGTTCCCAAGCTTCATGAAAGGGCTCTTCATTCATTTGAGAAAATGTTGCTATCTTTGTTCTTAGATCAACAGTCTTTTGATGGGAATAGAACCTACCCATAAAAATTTCATAGACTGCCTCCCAAGTTTTAAGAGAACCTGATTGTAGAGTAATGAACCATGACCAAGCTTTATCTTTGAGAGTGTAAGGAAAACACCTCATCCTAAGTTGATCTTCATTAATTGCATGTAGTGGAAAGGTTTGGACAATAGCATAGAATTCTCGAATGAAATGCAAAGGGTCTTCATTAGGGATACCGTAAAAGGAAGGTAATAAAGAATAATGAATCTTTTTCAATTCATAATTCCTTCCAGCCTCTTGTAATTGGATGCCGGAAGTTACATTGCCAATGATTGGCATTGTATAGTCTTTCATCTTTTTCCGCCTATCTTCAGCATCTCCCATGGTTGTTTGTAGTTGAAAATGATCCTCCTCCTATTGTGAATCAACATTTTGCTCTTAAAAACAATAGTAGATATCTCTAAAAAATGCAAGGAACCTAATTTTTTTTTTATTTTAATTTAAACGAAGGGACACAATTTTTTTTTTTTTGAAACAAACAAATTTATTTCATTTAAATATTTTTTTTTATTACACGCAAACTAAAACAAAGGAAAATACAATAATGGGTGACCTCCCATGTAGGACTAAAATTTATCGTCTTCTAGTAAGACGTTGCTTGGAGATTGCAGAATGAAAAACTCAATGTCTCCTCTTCATTGAATTCATTTAAGTTTTAAATTAGTCTTTGCCTTTTTGCAAATGTTCAACTAACTGTTCAACTTGAACTTCCACCTTTTTGATAGAAGCTTCCACAGAGTCCAACCGTTGATTGGTTTTAGATTGATTATCCCTACAAACTTGAATAAAAGAATTCAAGTTGTCCTCCAGGGTTGGTTTATTTGGAATGCTTCTTGGAATGGGTGGGTGGAATTGCTGGCCTGCCTGGTTTGAGCTTTGAGGGAAATGAGGGTTGTTTTGCCTCCAAGAGAAATTTGGATGACTTCTCCACCCAGGATTATAGGTATTTGAATTGGGATCAAACCTTGGTCTCTGTTGATATGCTCCCAACACATTAACCTGCTCGTGTCCAGGTTGTATCTCCTCGATATGGACAAAGCTTCAAGACCTTGTCCCATATTGCTTTGTACAAACCATATTGTTCATTATTGGTGTTGGTTTGTGTAGCGAGAAGGCAACTTGCTTAGTCAGTTGAACAAGTTGTTGTTGAACTTCATTACCGGAGTCGATTTCATGAACACCCGCCTTTTCTCACTCGGGAGCTTTTTTGTTGGGAATTAGCACCCAACTTCTCAAAGAGGTTATACGTTTCGATGCAGATCTTTTCTCCTATCGCTCCTCCCGCATTGTTGTCGACAATGAACCGACATTGTTGTGTAAGTCCATCGTAAAAGAATTGGTTACGCAACTGTAGGGGAAAGCTATGATGAGGACATTGAGTGAGAAACATTTTGAACCTATCCCAAGCTTCATGGAATGGTTCTCCTTCCATCTGAGAGAAAGTAGCAATCTTTCCTCTCAGCTCTGATGTTTTTTGATGGGAATAGAATTTTCCCATGAATTTATTGTAAATTTGACCCCATGTCATCAGAGAACCAGGGGGAAGTGACATCAACCAAGCTTTGGCCTTATCCTTTAAGGTGTAGGGAAAACATCTCATTCTAAGCTGATCCTCGTTTAGAATACCGAGGGGGAATGTTTGGACCGTAGCATAGAAATCTCTCATAAAGGAAAGAGAATCTTCATTAGGTAGCCCATAAAAGGAAGGAAGCATAGAAAAATGAATATTTTTAAGGTCATAATTCCGAGCAGCCTCTCCCAACTGGATAGCGGCAGTTGCCGTGCCAATCACCGGTCTTGCAAACTCCTTCATCGTGGTTTCCCTAACATGTTGGTTTTCCTCCATTTCTTTTGGTTCTAGTAAAGGATTAAGACTTGGTTCTATGTTTGGCTCAAAATCAGGTTGATGGGTAGGATCCAGTGTTGTTGACACTTGTTTAAATTTATGAATATTATTTACATATGGTGTTAGGGGGTTTCCTAAGGATCTCCTACCACGCATAGACTATTTTTAAACGTAAATTTAAAACTCCTGTCAACAAAAATAAAAAAATTAGAGAAAATTTCCATGGCATTTAATACAAAACACTAGACAAAACTAGTTAAATTTTTTTTTTTAAATTAAATATATATATATATATATATATATATATTTTATATAACATAATCAGTATTAACCAAGAGTGTTCCCAGGAAAGAATGGTGGTGCTATGGCTCCTTAAAAACCACTCTCCTAGCCAGAACAACGTTCCCAGGAAAGACTAGTGGCACAAAGGCTTCAAAGAACTAGTCTCCTAGACAGAACTCCCTTAGATTTTTACTTTTCATGCCTTTTAGTTTTTTTTTTTACGAACGGTAATAACTTTTTACTTCAAATTTCAAATTTCTAAATTATTTACTTTTTATGCTATAATTAAAAAAAAATTTACTTTTTTATATTTTATTTATTTTATTTTATTTTATTTTATTTATTTTTTTATTTTTTTATTTATTTTTTTATGAAATTTGAAATTTGATTAAAAAATTTTTATTTGAAAAAAAAAATCACAATTATTTACAACACAAAAATATTTTTAAAATTTTGATAAATAAATTAAAAACGCTATTCCTTCCCAAGAACGGCGCTAAAAACTTGATTAATCTAAAACCCAGATCGCCAATTCTCGCAAATACTTTGGTTTTAATATTTGTAAAACTCTCAAGTGCACCTAATCATTTCGTAGAAAATGATAAGTATACTCCCAAGGTCGATCTAAGGAAGGAATGTATGTGGTCCTTAATTTATTATTCAAACTTTTAAAAACGAAATTAAATCCTAAACATCCTGTCACGATAGTTTGGTTTTTGTGTTCCTAATCTAATAACATAAAATAAACATATATACAGATTAATTAAATATAATAAAAAATAAACATAGATACAAATTCAATAAATATTTATCTAAAAATAAATATAAATCTGATTCAATAAATATTCATGCAAATTTTATCATTTATATTAGTGGAGTATTTATGGATATAATAACTAAATTAATTATGCTTTCATATTATCTAGGTTATTAAAGATATAAATTGATATTTTATTGATTCTCTTTTTTGTATGAATACCACCTTTGGTGGGGTTAGATATTCTTTGTTAACTAAACAAATCAATTAACACCTATGGGTGGGGTTGATAACTAATTTGGTTAATTAAATTAATTCCTTTTTCTAAGAGATTGAAAATGAACCATTTAAATGCCACCTTTGGTGGGGTTAGACAGTTTAAACTTTATTCAAGGTGTCCAAATTAAACCCAAGAATTTAGTTATCCGAGTACTAACTTTCAAGTTTTAAAACCACTATTGAAAACATGTTGTCAATACATTTTCACATAATAATTCTTATAAAAACTTTTGAAATAGAGCTTCACTCTAACTACCAGGCGATTGTACCAACAAATAAAAGAGCACTACTCTAAATTAGACCGGATAACTAAACCTTAAAATCTAATTTTCAGATTTAAGTTTGTAATGAAAAATAATATATTTCTCTCTAACATCCTTAATATAAAATCTTGAATAAAAATAAAATCAATTCATTTTAGAAATTTTCACCTATTTAATATTTCGCAAGCATAACAACGTTATTATTATATCATGATTATAAACAACCAGCCATGTTAAATTTAATCATAGACAAATTAAATATAACATGTAAGAATAAAGCATAAAAATAACTGTAAAGAAAATAAAATCCTTACAGAACTTCGACGCTATTCCCGTTGCTAGAAAACCTCCAAGCGGAATTTGCACTTCCATTTATTGAATCAAAAATCTAAATTATTACAAAAACATTAGAAGTTCCTCTCAAAAAGAGAAGAACTCTAAACCTAAGAGAATTGAACTAAAAACTAAGAGAAAAACTAAGAAAAGCTTAGAAACTAAGAAAGAAACTAAGAAAAACTCAAAAACTAAGAAATGAGAGAAAGAAAGAAGAGAGAAGTGTGGTTTTGAGGTGTGCTTTGAAGTGAATGGAAGAGGGGTATTTATAGGTGAGGATGGAGAGAAAAAATGAGTAAAAAAATGTTAAAAAAAATAAAAAACGTGTAGTGGACATGCTGAGGTCATCAATGACGTCAGCATGACGTCATAGGGGCTGCTGCACGTGAAAAATGGGTCAAAAACGCGTTGGGCGCGCGGCTGGGCGCTGCGCGCAGCTCGGCGCGCGTGAACAGTGCCCGCGCGCTGCGGCGCGCGCGGAATGGAGATTGAACGCGCGCGGGCGCGCGCGGCAATGGGCGCTGGGCTGGGCGCGCGGCTGGGCTGCGGCGCGCGATTTTCCGTCTTTTGACATTTTTGACCTTTTCGACCCATTTTGTCCAATTTTTCCATGTTTGTTGACGTTTTTCCACTTATTTATTAATTTATTTGTGATGTATTGCTTCAAGTATTCTTCTTTGAGTCTTTAAATTGCGTTTTTAAGCCAAAATACCTGAAAAACAATAAAAATACCCGTGATTCCGAAAAAGACAAATTTATATAAATATATGATAAAACATATAAATATATATATTTTTAATCAATTAATGTGCATAAAATCATGGTTATTTTAGTGCTTTTTGAGCACTCATCAATATACATGCTTGGTTTGAGCCTCTAAGGAGTCTATATCTCTTTATCATGGAAGTGTACTGTTGTTTGTTTTACAACACACAGAAATCGTGCAAGTATACACGGTCACAAGTAATAAAGATTTGTAAGTAAAGATCATTCCCACGGAGATTTGTTACTATAGTTTGTTGAGTACTAAAATTGTATCTCTCTGATTTTATCCAAAACAATCGTTGATTATGAAAAAGGTTTAAAAGAGTTAAAAAAAATAAAAGAAATCTAGGATTGCAATTTTTCACCAAACTAATCCACTCAAATCGTGTTATTTTCTTTTGATTTATATTTTTTAGTACATTTAATTTGTCAACCGAAAACTTCTAATTTTATTCATACATCTCTTCCGAGCTCCGTATAAACACACCTCGTTAAATTAATTCACTATATCTCTATGAGAATTAAATTTACCAAGATTCATTACGTTCTAAGTTTTCAAATGGTCACACATACAATTAGGGTATATTCCTATCCTTCATCATACATGTCATTCTATTTATGAGCAATATACACAAAAATGCCTTTCTCAAGTTATTTTTATGCCACAAATCGTTTTGATAAGATTCGTAAATAATCAAAAAGCATTAAGCACAAAATAGAACGAACAAATCGAACGTCTTATAAATCTATCAAAAATAATTAAAATCAAAGCTTCATATATTTGAATCAAATGCAACCCTAGAAAAATTAAATTATTTCATAAATTTAAAATAAAAATTACAACAGTTCAAGAAAAATAAGATGAAGAACACAGAAAATTAAAACATCACGAAACGAAATATTTGGCACACGCAGAACACAACAAAAGCCAAAAAATGGCTTCTGCGTGTTCTGCAGTCCAAAACCGAACAACACAAAAATTCTAAACTAAAAAAAACTCTCTAACTCTATCATAATATCACATATTTATAGCTAAAAACAATACATCAAAAATATTAAAATATCATACACGCGTTAAAATTTGTATCGAAAATAAAACCTCGACATTCCCCTTAAAATCCGCGGGACAAGTGGCCGTGTCAGCGTGCCACGTGTCATAATATCAATTTTTTATTCATTGTGCGTGCCACGTGTCAGCGTCTGATTCGCTAAAACAAATAGTGGGACAAGTGGCCGCATCTCATTCGTTGAAAGTAACGGACGCACGTAGAAAGTGAAGCACGGGATTGGGGCGCCGAGAAAGGGAGGCAACGGCCGGAACGAGGGCGAGATTCTGCGCTTTTGCGTTCACCGATATGTGCCACGCGTCCTCTTATGATTCGTTCAAGGGGAATGATAACTGTATTTTATATAGTTATTTTCATCAATTTTAGTAATGATAATTGCTATGTTCTATTAATATTTAGTTAATTTGTGTTAAATAATTTAATATTTTCCTTTTATGTGCTAAAAATACATTTTTAATAAAATTAAATAATTTGTATCGAAAATGTACTTAATTTCATATTTCTGTCCACAAATATAATTTATGATAATATAGTTTCTTAATTACAATTTATAAAAATCGAAAATATAATTTAAATTAAATTTGGGCTTAATTATAATTATTAAAAGTTTAAAATTTTAATTTAAAATTAGCAAATGGCTTAACTGTAATTTAAGAAAGTGCAAAACATAATTTGGATTAAATTTGTGGGTCCAAATACAATTAATGGAAGTTTAATTTTCGCACAGGAGAGTTGAAGTCCACGTGCAAGATCACACTCGCCCAACGTGGACCGTCCGATCAAAGGATCAACGGATCAGATTCTCGCATGTTCATCAAGCCCGACCAAGGAGAGAGGGCTGAGAGATCTCCCTTCGCGCGGCTCGGTGTGCCAGTGCACCCCACGTGTCGCGCAGGCCGGCGTGAGAGTGGGACCCACATATCGGCTGCGCAGATTCCCCCGAGGCGCATCGCTGACCGTTGGATCTCTTGAACGGTCCAGATTGAAGCGCGTGGAACCAAGCTGTCACGCACTGAACCATTCATGTAGCAATCGTGTGTGACGCGGGTTATGGTAGCAGCGTGCATCCTCAGTTTTTACAGAATAAGAAGCTGCCACGTGTCCCACTAATATTTAAGCAAATCATGTCCCTACACGTGGTATTTTACAATGCGCACGACAGCACTAGAACACGCACCGTTTCCAGCCGTTACCTCACTTTTTCGACGCCCCAATCCCGTGCGCCATTCCTGCGTGCAGCCGGTTTGTTCACCGAATGATATGCTGCCACGTGGCCTTAGGGAATCTTGCAGCGAATCATATTTTGACACGTGGCATGCACAATGAATAAAAAAAATGCAGAATCGGTACCCTGTCTCACGCGTGAATTAAATAAGATTTTTCGATACGAAAATCGATACGCATGATTTTTTTTTTCGATAAAAATTATTACGCGTTTTTTATTAAAAAAAGAAAATAAAAATGTAATATTTTAGATGTATTTTTTTTAGCTATAAATAGGTGATGTTATGATAGAGTTTAAAAGTTTTTTTTAGTTTAGAATTTTTGTGGTGTTCGGTTTTGGACTGCAGAACACGCAGAAGCCATTTTTTGGCTTTTGTTGTGTTCTGCGTGTGCCAAATATTTTCGTATGTGATGTTTTAATTTTCCTTCTTCTTCTTCTAATTTTTCTGCATATGTTGTAATTTTTATTTTAATTTAATAAAGTAATTTAATTTTTCTGGGGTTGCATTTGATCTAAATTTATGAAGCTTTTATTTTAACTATTTTTGAAAGATTTATAAGACGTTCGATTTGTTCATTCTATTTTGTGCTTAATGCTTTTTGATTATTTACAAATTTTATCAAAACGATTTGTGGCATAAAAATAAACTTGAGAAAGGCATTTTTGTGTATATTGCTCGTAAATAGAATGACATGTATGATGAAGGATAGGAATATACCCTAATTGTATGTGTGGCCATTTGAAAACTTAGAACTTAATGAATCTTATTAAATTTAATTCTTATAGAGATATAGTGAATTAATTTAACGAGGTGTGTTTGTACGAAGCTCGGAAGAGATGTATGAATAAAAAAGAAGTTTTCGGTTGACAAATTAAATGTACTAAAAAATATAAATCCAAAGAAAATAATATGATTGGAGTGGATTAATTTGGTGAAAAACTGCAATCCTAGAGTTCTCTTATTTTATTTTAACCTTTTCCATATCGACGATTGTTTTGGATAAAATCAGAGAGATACAATTTTAGTACTCAACAAACTATAGTAACAAATCCTCGTGGGAACGATACTCTACTTACAAATCTTTATTACTTATGACCGTGTATACTTGCACGATTTCTGTGTGTTGCAAAACACAACAATAGGGAAATTAGGACACGTGGAAGACTTTAATTCGCTGGAAGAACGATTGCACGTGGTTCAGCCGCACAGAACAACACCCTTTGGCAGACGTGCGTCAGACACGTGGGTCCCACCCTGCACGCCGGCCTGCGCGGCAGGTGGGCCCCACTCGGGCACCGAGCCGCGTGAAAACGCAGAGTTCTGAGCCACTCGCTTTGGTCGGGTGTGATTCACACGCGCGAATCTGAGCCGTTGCGTCTTTGATCGGACGGTCCATGTTGGGCGAGTGTGATCTTGCGCGTGGACTTCATCTCTCCTGCGCGAAAATTAAACTTCCATTAATTGTATTTTGACCCACAAATTTAATCCAAATTACATTTTGAACTTTCTTAAATTACAGTTAAGCCCTTTGCTAATTTTAAATTAAATTTTTAAACTTTAAATTATTATAATTAAGCCCAAATTTAATTTAAATTATATTTTCGATTTTTATAAATTTTAATTAAGAAACTATATTTTCTGAAATAAAATTTGTGGACAGAAATATGAAATTAAGTGCATTTTCGATACAAATTATTTAATTTTATTAAAAATGTATTTTTAGCACATAGAAGGAAAATATTAATTTATTTAACAAAAATTAACTAAATATTAAAAGAATATAGCAATTATCATTACTAAAATTGATGAAAATAACTATATAAAATACAGTTATCAACACCCCCAAACTTAAGTTTTTGCTAGTCCTCGAGCAAAAGGAAGGAAATAAAACAAAGATAACTGCATTTAAAATAGCGATTTTCAAAATATTTCTTTATAAACATTCCAAATAACATAACTCAAAGAAATAAAAGAATTTTATCTAAGTATCAAAATCAATTTAAAAGTATATTACATTTTCACAATAAATTATAGGTGTGTGTGTGTGAAGTCTTTTCAAATTTCATCACATGCAATCCGGATCAGTTTATATAAATATAAAATCAAACAAATTATCTTGAAATCACAAATCTCATAGTCTATTTTTCATTTCTCTCTCCACTAATGTAGACAAACACAAAACACAAAATCAATAGGACTTTATTAAGCTTGTAACGTATGGCTTAGGTAAAGGTAGGATAAAGGATAATATTTAGCTCAAAAAAACTTTTCCAAAGCATAACATTTTAGAATTGAAAAAGATAACCTCTATCATCACAATAATTACTTCCCAATTTCGGATTTATCATCACATACCATCCTCTTTTTTTCTTTTTTTTCTTTTAGAATCTGTTTTTTTTTTTTTTGCTTTTTTTCAGAATCTTTTTTTTCTTACTTTTTTTTCAGAATCTGTTTTTTTTTCTTTTTTTTTACCCTCTTTTTTTCGACATATCTTTAAATATTTACTAACAATTTTCATATGCTAGTGAGATAAGAAAAATAGATAAACTACACACACACACACACACACATATATATATATATATATATATTTTGGTAGGCTTTTGAAATGAGAAAAATATATATATAAACTTTGAAGCTCAAAAGGGGTATACTATGGATAGTGTATGTGAAGGTAGATAGAAAGGCTCAAATGATCCAAAGATGGCCTAAATCATTTTTTTAGTTAAATGTTATCTATAATTTCGCCTCGAGAGAAAATCAAACAAATTCTAAGAATTGTGACACCACAAATATCAATCGAATTCCATACTCATATAAACCTTCTCTAAATTATCGTAGCAACTCAAAAATCAAGAATAGTGCTCATAAATATTTATCTTTGTAAAAATGAAACATACGTAAAAATTATTCATCGCTTAGACAATATTCAAATTTTTCAAGGAGATATGCATCATTTAAATCGAAGAAACAAAAATATATCACTATTCATAGCAAAATATCTTCAATCACGGAAGCAAACAAAAAAAAAATCACCAGCAAGAACATCCAGAAAGGTATTTCAATTAAGTTCAATATATCTACCACCCCCAAACTTAATATACACATTGTCCTTAATGTGTGACAGTTAAAGAACATATGAGATGGGTTTAAAGAAACTTCCTGGTTTGTTTGATTGGTTAAGCCAAAATTTCTTCATTACATCCACTTTGCACCTACGAAGGGAAAACAATAACATAACAAAATATAAAATTTAATACATGCAAAAAGAATAATAAAAAAAAATAAAACACATGGGCTGCCTCCCAAGAAGCGCTTGTTTTATAGTCTTCAGCTTGACTTCTCAATTTGTTTTTCTGTGTGTAAGTTAAGATATGTGTGTCAAACAAAATCTCCACTTACGAGAAAATTGAAAAATAAATTAAGAAACAATAACCATAAAAAACAATTTATTTATTTTTATTTTTATTTTTTTTATTTTTGTGGATTAAGATTTGTGTGTCAAACAAAATCTCAACCAACGAGAAAATTGCAAAATAAAAAAAACAACAAACAATAAGCAAAAAAAAGATTTATTTTTCTTTTTGTAAGGTAAGATTTGTGTGTCAAACAAAATCTCAACCCACGAGAAAATTGAAAAATAAATTAAACATGTAACAATAAATTTTTTTGTTTTTTTTAATTAAAATCAAATTGATTGGTATTAATATACACAATGAAAATAGTAAAACAAATCCCCGGCAACGACGCCAAAAACTTGTTGTTTGTTTTACAACACACAGAAATCGTGCAAGTATACACGGTCACAAGTAATAAAGATTTGTAAGTAAAGATCATTCCCACGGAGATTTGTTACTATAGTTTGTTGAGTACTAAAATTGTATCTCTCTGATTTTATCCAAAACAATCGTTGATTATGAAAAAGGTTTAAAAGAGTTAAAAAAAATAAAAGAAATCTAGGATTGCAATTTTTCACCAAACTAATCCACTCAAATCGTGTTATTTTCTTTTGATTTATATTTTTTAGTACATTTAATTTGTCAACCGAAAACTTCTAATTTTATTCATACATCTCTTCCGAGCTCCGTATAAACACACCTCGTTAAATTAATTCACTATATCTCTATGAGAATTAAATTTACCAAGATTCATTACGTTCTAAGTTTTCAAATGGTCACACATACAATTAGGGTATATTCCTATCCTTCATCATACATGTCATTCTATTTATGAGCAATATACACAAAAATGCCTTTCTCAAGTTTATTTTTATGCCACAAATCGTTTTGATAAGATTCGTAAATAATCAAAAAGCATTAAGCACAAAATAGAACGAACAAATCGAACGTCTTATAAATCTATCAAAAATAATTAAAATCAAAGCTTCATATATTTGAATCAAATGCAACCCTAGAAAAATTAAATTATTTCATAAATTTAAAATAAAAATTACAACAGTTCAAGAAAAATAAGATGAAGAACACAGAAAATTAAAACATCACGAAACGAAATATTTGGCACACGCAGAACACAACAAAAGCCAAAAAATGGCTTCTACGTGTTCTGCAGTCCAAAACCGAACAACACAAAAATTCTAAACTAAAAAAACTCTCTCGTACTCTATCATAATATCACCTATTTATAGCTAAAAAAATACATCAAAAATATTAAAATATCATACACGCGTTAAAATTTGTATCGAAAATAAAACCCCGACATTCCCCTTAAAATCCGCGGTCACGCGAAAATCAAAAACTTATTTTAATTCACGCGAGACAAGGAGCCGTTTCTGCATTTTTTTTATTCATTGTGCGTGCCACGTGTCAGCGTCTGATTCGCTGAAACAAATAGTGGGACACGTGGCCGCATCTCATTCGTTGAAAGGAACGGGCGCACGCAGAAACTGAAGCACGGGATTGGGGCGCCGAGAAAGTGAGGCAACGGCTGGAACGAGGGCGAGATTCTGCGCTTTTGCGTTCACCGATATGTGCCACGCGTCCTCTTATGATTCGTTCAAGGGGAAATTGGGACACGTGGAAGACTTTAATTCGCTGGAAGAACGATTGCACGTGGTTCAGCCGCACAGAACAACACCCTTTGGCAGACGTGCGTCAGACACGTGGGTCCCACCCTGCACGCCGGCCTGCGCGGCAGGTGGGCCCCACTCGGGCACCGAGCCGCGTGAAAACGCAGAGTTCTGAGCCACTCGCTTTGGTCGGGTGTGATTCACACGTGCGAATCTGAGCCGTTGCGTCTTTGATCGGACGGTCCATGTTGGGCGAGTGTGATCTTGCGCGTGGACTTCATCTCTCCTGCGCGAAAATTAAACTTCCATTAATTTTATTTTGACCCACAAATTTAATCCAAATTACATTTTGAACTTTCTTAAATTACAGTTAAGCCCTTTGCTAATTTTAAATTAAATTTTTAAACTTTAAATTATTATAATTAAGCCCAAATTTAATTTAAATTATATTTTCGATTTTTATAAATTTTAATTAAGAAACTATATTTTAGAAATAAAATTTGTGGACGTAAATATGAAATTAAGTGCATTTTCGATACAAATTATTTAATTTTATTAAAAATGTATTTTTAGCACATAGAAGGAAAATATTAATTTATTTAACAAAAATTAACTAAATATTAAAAGAACATAGCAATTATCATTACTAAAATTGATGAAAATAACTTTATAAAATACAGTTATCATGTACCAAGTGTGGAACTCTTTATAAGTGTTTGTTATGTATGTTTGATTGTATGCTGTGAAAGTACAATCATTAATTATCGAATATGTTTCCACATATGAGGTATTGAAGTGATTGAAAATGTTTTTAGCTTTTTGGTATGTATACTTGTACACAATTTATGTATTATTTGCTATGTATGTATGTTGTTTTCACATATGACGTATTGAAGTGATTGAAAATCCTTTTAGCTTTTTGGTATGTATACTTGTACACAATTTGTGTATTATTTGCTATGTATGCATGTTATTAGTTTGGACAGAGGCCTATGAGACTTACCATCAATAGTGTGTTTACCATAATTAGTTTTTTCCTTACTGTTGGTTGTTTTTATTGTGTATTAAATTGAGCATGTTATTTTTCACTTTTGTTGTGCTAATTGTTTAATTCACGTTATGAGGCTTACTTAGTTGAATTGATATAGAGCTCATAAAAAGATTTCATAGGTTGACATTTTCATTTCTCATCTAGGTTTTGATTACCTATTTGAGATGGAAGGACAATTGATCTTTGTGTAATTGTTCCTACATGTGGGAATGAATGAAAATACCTAAAATTCACCTTTCACGAACTAATACTCCTTTGCACAACCTGAAATTTGCCTTTCATGGATTGATAACTCCGTCATATGACCTAAACTTCACCCTTCATAGACTAATAACTCCTATGCATGGCCTAAAATTCCTTTCATAAGGGTTGGTTTTCTCTATAAGGAGAGGTGCTCTGGGAAGTTTAAAGTGAGGAAATAAGGTCCTCCCTTTCCATATATACCTTGAAACAAAATTAACTAAAAACACACGACAATAGTTGAAAGGACATGATAGTAGTTGAAAGAAAACAACATTAGCTAAAAAGATGCAAGAGTGGTTGAAAGGACATAAAAATGGCTATATATGGAAAGTATTGAAGAACCATACTAATTCAACTAGTCAATTAGTGCATACTATTCTTTTAGTTTGGAACAAACTAAAAGGATGGGGACTTGATGTTTGGTACTAAAAATATTAGGTATCTTATGACCGATAGAAAGACCTACCTCATCCAATAGATGGCAATAATATGAACCTAATCAATTGTTCTCACTTGGCTAATGGACCAAGAGTCTTCACTAACTCAAGGCACAACCCATCACCAACCTGGGACATGACCCTTACTAGCCCAATATGTTGCCCATCACTAGTTGAAAAAATGCCCATAATAGCCCAAGAGTAGCTCGTTCCACTCATACTTAGCTTGTTGCTTGTTTGTATGATCTATGTCAGCCCGCATTCATAACCCAATGAAAAGCCTAACACCACCTGGGTATTGTATATACCTAGACCTTGACATATGAGCCAAACAATTGTATTTTTGACCGTACTAAGGATTCTATCTCCACCCTAACTTTAGTACGTCCCTGTTAGGCATTCTCACTTATATAAACCATTTTTGTATAAATAGGTGAGCAATAAATCCAATAAGGGATTTTTGGAACCATATTAAATTGTAACCCTCTTATTGTGACTCTATCAAAAGCTTTTAAATAAAATAAAATTATATATATATATATATATATGTAAGAATTAAAAACTCAATCTAATTAATTGAAGTAGTTGTGTGTTTAATATTAAAAATGTATTTTTCAATTTATGTTTGGTCTTGACATTATAATAACCTTTTATATCACACACCTAATCAATTCTAATTATTTTTAAAAAAAGTCATCTAATTTTTACAGATAATAACGATTTTTATTATTCGAGGATGCCCATTTCTAGCAAGGGTAGGGAGAGAAATCCCAGTGGGAATTTATTACTGTTATCGAGGGTTCGCACTACTAAAATTCATAAGATAAATTGTATACTAAATAACCCAAATATATATAAAATCTTAATTATATATATGTATAAAGCAATTATTATAAAAAACCATAAATTTTAAATATAAATAATAGTTATTTTAAAGATCATTAAAATAAAAGACTTTATAAATCACAACAATCTTCTTCTTTTATGTCACAGATGAAGTTCTTTTATCATAATAACTTTCCCTCTAATAGATAAATATTTATTTATTTCTTCATTTTGAATAAATATCACACTAATTATTATGTGATTTATCCTTCAACATAAATTTAGATATAGCATAGTAATTTATTTACAAAAGCATAATTTAAGATTACATTAAGTATGTTTGGTTATGTTTTGGAATTTTTTTAACAGGATATAAATTCAGATCTGATGTTCTTCTTCGAAGTTTCATTTCTGTTAAAATATTCTAGAACTTAGGTAATCAAAAATTAAATTTCTTTGAAAATTTATCTTATTATCTTGAGAAAAGAAAAATGTTTGAAAGAGTTAAAAGAAAAAATCTTGAGAAAATTTACTCTTAAATTAAATAATAGTTATTAAGATTTTTAGGATAATTTAATATATTTTTAATTTAAATGTATTATTTATTTACTTTTATTCAGAATCAACAAAGTCTTTTTCTTATAACCTTTATTAATTTAATTACAATTTTATCTAAATATATAATATTTTATTAAAACATAACTATAAGAATTAGAGATAAGTATAGATTCGAAACAATAAATTTTAGATCAATTAGAATTCGATCCGAAGTAAATTATGAATTATTCATTCCAAATCCAATCTGTTGTATATGTCAATCTAAATAAATTTGAATCCACTAATTTTAAATCAATCCAAATCCGATCTGATTCGAAAATTATTCAATTTGAATCCGCTTTAAATGTCAATCTGAATCCTATCTGAAAATTATTTAATCTGAATCTGCTTTAAATGTCAATCTAATCGGATAGGATCAAAATTTTAATTTTAATTTATTAAAAAATTACATAAATAAGAAAATTATGAAATATAAATCCGATATGAACTGCTATAAATGTCAATCCGAACAAATCCAAATCTGATATAATTTCAACATATAAAATGAAAAATTACATAAAATAAAATAAAATCTAAAATAAAAATATTTTTCATATAAATTAAAAAGTAGGTGACAACATGATTAAAAATAATTCAATAAAAATAATTCAACAAAAATAATCAAAAAGAAAATATGCAACATCAATTACATAATTTAACTCCAAATATACATAGTAATAATTTAACTCTAAAAAATTAAATATCAATTATATAAATTAACTTCACTCTCAAAACATTAATAATAACAAGAACTCTTTTTAATAATCATTTAAGGTTTAAATCATCAATACCATCAAGAACATCTACATGATGAAAAATTAAAAAATTAAAAATATATATAAATAATGAGCTAATAAACACAATAATATATATTTGATAACAAACAAATCTATATATATTCAAAATATATATTTGAAAGTTTTATGCAATATACTTTATTCTAGAACTTTAATTTCATCAAGTGACTCTTGGATATTAATGATTGGAGATGAATGAATCTAATTTTGAGTATAAATTAATCAAAGATTGTACAGTTTTAGAAGATAATGAACTCCTGTATGGACTAATTGTACGAACACCAGTAGAGAATGCAAATTCAGATGTTACAATAGATACCAGTATGGCCAATGTATTGAACATTTATATATAATATAACTAAAATTTAATAATACGAATGAAATGTTCAATTAACATGCACCATTTATAAAACAATGTTCTATGATATTGGTTTTTATAATTATGTAAATAACCATGATGTATTACAATGTTGACATTTGTTCCACCAAGCCACAAAATATTTATGTCATAAACATCAAGTTCTTTTAATTAACCAAAAATAGAAAGTTAAATATATTACATTTTTATCTAATTTTTTTGGGTCAAATATTTCCTCATAACATATCTTTGAAATGAACATAAAACATCTGGTTTTTGGTGCTTTATTGTTCAATATTAATACACTTCAATATTTTAAAAGTAGCTTAAAACTTTTTATAACTCAATTAAAGCATGAAAAACAGCATTTTTTGAGGATGAAGAACAGCGAACAACTATAGGAAGATGAAGAACAACGAACAACGACAGGAGCAAACAGTGAACAAGGACAGACGACAGGTGAACACCGAACAACAAGCAGCGACTAGCGAGCAGTGACTAGAACAACGATGGTAGAGCAAATATCGACGAGCAGCGATTTGCGAGAACGATTGAAACTAGCAATGGAGGCAGAGAGAGAGATGGAGGCAACTGAAAAAAAAATTAGGTTTTGTGATAAGAGATGGCTAGCGGCAACTGATATTAGGTTTAGTAGGTTAGGTTAGATACTTAGGTTTATTAATTATTATATATATATATTTAAATAATATATTAAATACATCATATCATATCGGATTATACGGATTTGAATATTTTTAATCTGAATCCGATTCGATTTCGAATCGAAACCATTCAATATTTTCGAATTTTATGAAATAGTTCGAATTTTTCAAATTGATTGAATATTTTGTTCACCCCTAATAAAAACTATACATATTACTTTGTTTTTACAGTGAACTTGGAGCTTTAGTTGCAAAAACACATGTTCTATCGCTTATTATATTTTTTTTAAGAATAATTGTTTATATCTTCACTAATTTTTTATTTTTATATAATTCTCACTTAAAATAAAAAAAATAATTCATTAATTATTATAGTATTTATTTAATTTATTAACAAAATTTATAACTAATAAAAATAATTAAAAAACACTAATAAAAAATAAATATTTAAAAGAAATGAAGCGTACTCATAGAATTAATTTTTTTAAACAAAATCACATAAAACAATATAAGGAACGGAAGGCAAACGCGGGCGCACAGGAGCAACACCCAATGATATATTTAAATATAAATTTTGTAAATTTTAATAGATTTTAAAATTTTAAAAACATTTAACTGTATTTATTTAAGACATTTTAAAAATTTATAAAAATTTAACTATTTCAATTAAAGCTTTTTAATACTTTTTAAAAATCTATATAAATTTAAATGTATTCAAATATTATTTTTTAAAAATTTACAAAAATATGAAAGTATTAAAAATATTTAAAAAATTTAAAAAATCACTTAATTATAGATTTATTTTAAATATTTTTATTTATAAACAAAATCTATCACTAATAAAAAAAATTTAAACATTTTTCTGCCATGAGATTTTTGATGATTTTTCAAAACTCTTTTCATTTTTCCTTTTTCTATTTCATTGTTATTCCTCTTTTTCTCTTTATTTTTTTGTTATTTTTATTTCATCTTTGAAAACATTTTTTTCGTTTATATTTCCCACCTACTAACCTTAAATTGATTTACAAATTATAAGTTTTTTTTAATAATTTCCACAAACTAACCTTAAACAAATTATTTTTTTAAATAATTTTCTTTCATAGTTATTAGGGATAAATATCATATTAATAATTTTTTATCATAAATTAAGTTAAACACATGTCTCTTTTCAATTAATGTAATTAATTTTTTATTTTTATAATTTTTTTGAATATTTTTACAACTTAAAAAAGACTATATATTTTATTAAATTTTTAAATAAAATATATAATAACATATTGAATATTTTGAATAATTATAAATGATTCATTAATAATTTAAAAAATAATTAAATTTTAGTAAAAAAATGTAAAAATAATAAAAATTTAAAATATATTAAATTTTATAAAAATCTTTAGAAGGCTATAAAAATTTATAAAAAATCATATAAATTTATTAAAGTTTATATAGAGTTTTTAAAAGTTTAATACAATATATATTAAAGTCTTTAAAAGTTTATTAAAATTTGTAGAATTTTTAAAATTTAAAATCTATTAAATTTTTTCTAAATTTTAACAATATTTTTAAAAATTTAATAAAATATATGTTAAATTCTTTAAAAGTTTATTAAATCTGTGAATTTTTTAAAATTTAAAATTTATAAAAATCTATCTAAAACTTAAATGAATACACGCTTCTACTGTGAGTGCTTGCTTGTGAAAAAAAGAAAACCTTGTCTTCGGTTCCAATTTTTCACTCAGTCTGCAAAGTGCAAACCCTCACCCTCCAGTTCCGTAAGACATGCATACTAATTTGTTTCCATTCAAGGTACGAGCTTTCACTACCTTAATTATAAACTTCACCCTTTTATCATTCATTGTTCCTTTGAGTTCATACCTAGGGTTTTCGACCCCTCACATCCTTTTGTTCTCAGTAACACCTAAATCAAATGAAGTTGTATTTTATTAAACACGATAATTCTGCCTACTGAAGATTCTCAAATAAGCATTTCATGTCCATTCCTCTTTTGAAATATCAGAAAACAAATGGATTCTTCTTTTTTGCATTTGGGAAACAGCAACATGTGTTTTCAAAGAACCAAAATTGAACTCTTATTGCTTGACACCTACTTAATTTGCTGTTGTTTATAAATATCCATAATTTAAATTTATGTGCGTGTATGAGTGTGAATATGGGCAGGTAATATTGGGGTCGGCTTCAAAACCACGGCGGAAAATATTGGCTGATATGGGATATGAGTTCACTATAATGGTACTTTTTTTAGGACTCCTTTTAAATATCTACCGTTAAATTCCATCATGGTCTTAGATTGTTTAGATATATCTCAAGTAAATTGAGACATGTAAAACATTTTCCTAGATTATTTAACAAACTTAAGTTGATATTTATAGACAGCAGACATTGACGAAAAAGGTATTCGAAAGAAGAAGCCAGAAGAACTGGTTATGGCTCTTGCTGAGGCCAAGGTCAGGTCTTCAACTCTTGTTGATAAAAGATTGATGTTTTCTGCTTCATTTTTGCAGTTTCAACTATAGAACTGACGTTTTATCTTTCCCATTTCTGTGTCTTTTAAGTTAATAGTGATCATTTTCTTGTCATACTTGCTTTTCACAAACTCTCAATGTTATTCTTCTGTCTCTGTGCTCTTATATGTTGATTGTAAAATTAATTTGAGTAGTTTCTTTTTCAAGACTCCTTCATTGATAGAATGCAAATTACCAGGCTGATGCCATCATATCAAAACTACAAACTCTCAATGATCAAAAGAAGGATGCTGAACCTACACTTTTGATTGCAGCCGACACAGTATGTCTTGTTTTCTTTGAAAATCCTGAGTTTGCATCTCTAATCAGGGGTACAATATTTATTTTTTTGGGTTCAAAATGAGGGGTGTAATGTTGCTCCCACCTTTTTTAGCTAATCGGAGTTATCATTCACATAAGGGTCAAGTCTGTTTGTGATGGAGTATGAATTCTTTGCTATTTCTAGGGCGTAGTATGCGTGGTAGAAATCTTTTTTGTGATGGGGGTTAATGAGATGTTAGAAATCTTTCATTTTGCAAGTTCCAAGCTTTATGTGATTTAAGTGTGTTGACAATTGAATGCTTATAATTTACGTGAGCTGTGACCGTCTTGCAAACTTTTATTGTTCTTTGATCAATCCTTAGTATTTTAGTTGACTCTGAAAATAAACTGACTAATCCATTCAATAAGTTTTTATGTAAATAAGCTGGAATTACCTTTCTGTATTTGTTCCTGTTATATGTGCTTATTATAGCGGATCAAACCCTCTCCTCAGGCAGAAGCTATCCTGCAAAGACTCCCCGTCGAAGCCTGCATAAAGGATGCTGAGCCAACTTTATTAATTACTTCTGACCAAGTATAAATCAGATCCTTTTCGGTACTTATATTCCTAATTCTCACATCATGAATGATTAGTATTTTCAACCTTTGAGGCGAACTCTAAAATACTTTTATCTTAACTCTGGATTAGCCATACCAATACCCCTATTTTGTCAATCCCAAAAAAGGGACAAGAAGATTTAATAAATAGTGCACTAAAGTTACAGATGTTCACACAAATATTTGAAGATCGCATTCTCTAGACTGGAAGACTTTTATTTAAGAATGTAAGGTCTCATGAGATGTAAGATAGAATATATGACCTTGTTTATTGCAATGCCATAAAGCACTTCCAGAGTAAAATAAGCATTTTGCAAATATAGCAAAATTTTGATAAACTATTTTCATGGATTTAGGAACAGTATGCTTTTGTGAGAAGAAAGTTACTCATATTGGGAGCAAATGGTTTCCATGGAAGGATTTTTGTGTTCCTAATATATATCTGCAATAGTAGAGCTTAGGAAACCTTTTAACAAGAGTTGATAAAAGTAAACAGTTTCTTCTAATATTTTTCTGCAGATATGTTCAAATCAATGGGCTTTGTGTCTAGTGTTTGCAGTTTCTCCTAAACCTGACTAGGATTAGAAGTTGGAATGAGTAATTGTAGGGAGAGTTGGTTTTTTCTCTTAAAAAATTTGTTTATACAGATAAATTTCAAATTATATTTTTCATCATTTAGTGTCTCTTATTGTTTTTTCTTCTTCCTTTGTGAAGACACATCTGGTCAAACTTTTCAGTGAGCATGTCTTTTGGAAAACTCTATTTTTATTTTAGTTTACCTTTTACTTGTCTAGCATCCACACAGTATAATTCCGTACTAGGAATTACTTGTGCATGGCATTTTTATAGTGTAATTATTGTCTCTATTAGGAGATGATCTGTATTCACTCATATTGTAAAATGATCTGAAGGTGGTGGTCTATGAAGGAATGATCAGAGAAAAGCCTTCTAGCATGGAAGAAGCTCGACAGTTTATGAGAGGTATCCATAATGTTTTAAAATACTCCAACTTCCTTCTCTTCTATTATTAGTTTCTTATTTGACATCCATTGCAGATTACTCGGGTGGCTGGGCCGAAACAGTGGGATCTGTTCTTGTGACAAACCTTAAAACAGGATTTAGAAAAGGAGACTGGGATCGAGTTAAGGTAGCATTTCTGTGCTATTCCTCTACCAATATTTTCCTTATTTGTGTTGCTAAATGCTGAAAAGGAGACTGGGAAAAGTTATCCAACTATGGTCTATGGTTTAGGTTTTTTTTGCCACAAAAAGAGAGCAAAAAAAAAAAGAAGAAGAAAAGATGCGTGGAGTATTGTAATGTGGCTTTTTTGAAATTTCAATTAGGAGATGTTACATTACATTTTAGTTTCATTCAATCCATTTACTTACTGGAGGCGATGCAATGTTTAATTTATTACTTTCCACACGTTTCAAGTATGGAGTAGGGGAATTTTTGTTGAGTTCGTCAGCTTTCTCTTTTCTGCAAATGTTTTTTTGTAAATAGAGAACTGAAGCCTTTGTATTAATATTTTTCATCATATTTCTTGCTACGAGAATGAGACATGTAAGTAATATTTGTCTGTTCATTGCAGATCTACTTTGATGAAATACCTGATCAAGTCATCGAGAAGCTGGTAGAAGCTCAAGCTCTTTTTATTTTGTGGCAAAATTTAGTTTGAACATTTTTTTTTCCTTTTACCTTAATAACCAAGAACCCCTCAGTATTCTCTCACACTTTGTATTTATGCCAGATTGAAGAGGGAATTGTGCTTAACGTTGCTGGAGGACTCATAATTGAGCATCCTTTGATTCTACCCTTAATTAAGAAATTGGTTAGTTTACCTATCTTTGTCTACATTAGAACTGGGTTGTCACTGGCATAATCTTGTTAGACAGCTATGTTCTTTGGATTCGGATATGGGAACGTGTCTAGGTGTCAAACTTGTTAAACTTAAAATCTTAGGACATTTGGACACGGATATAAAGTGTCCAACTTTTAGACTAAGACACTTGGACACGAATATTAAATATATATATTTTGAATTTTTATGCATGTAAATATATTATTACATATATATTAATTAATACTATATATATTATGCATTGAAATAATTGAAATAGTTAAAACATGAAATATAAAATGAAAACAATTAAAATCTAGATTATTAATTAGCATCAAGTCAAATTATTATTTTTTTTTTATTTTTGTATGATATATTTTGTTTTAAGTGAATTTTTCCTAATAGTATTAAACACATGAATACCCATAATTAAAGTTATTAAAGGTTAAATGTTTGCCAAAAAAAAAAAAAACAAAACTTCTCCTAGTTTCATTCTAATCAGCCCAAATTAAAACTTATAAAACCCAGCCCGCAGTATTTTTTTTTTTTTAAAAGCCTTCTCAATTTTAGTTTAAGTCTATTTAGCTAAATTAAAAAAAAAGGTTTTAAGTCCATTTAGCAAATCCCAGTCTGAAGTTAAAAAAGAAGAGAGACCTGCGTATCGATGAAATTAGGTTTTGTGCCTAATCTTCTAAGTTTATAAATTAATTAACTATTTATTTTAAAAGTATTTTTTTAAACCTTTATATAAAAAAATTAAATTAATTTTTCATCTTGTCAAATTAAAAATAACTTAAAAGAAAAATTATATTTAAAGACTTTTCTTTTATATTTTTAAATAAAAGTTTTATAACAATAATTATTAAAGATAAATTTTATTTTTGTTATCAATAATGATAGATTAATATTATTATATATTTATCAAATTTAAATCCGTAAAACTTAGTATAGTAAAAAAAATGAAAAGGTAGGAAAAAAAAGGACCTTTGTTTTTTGGTTTCATTGTTTCTCCATCTCCTCACCTTCCCTACCTTTCAAAACAAAACTTCGTCACGTGTATATATTTTCCTGTCTTCTCCATCTCCTCACCTTTATTTTTCCAGCTACCCTAATGGAATGGGTTTTGCTGATGGTAGGCCGTGGTTGTTTAGGAGTTACATTGAGGTTCTGCAATTTAGGTGGCAACAAGTGTCGAGGTCTGATTGTGTTAGCGGGTTTGGTTCTGATGGTGAATGGATTTGTGAGGCATTAGGGTTGTGGAGTATGAGGTGTTTTCTGGCAAAGGTGGTGGTTGGGTATGAGTTTTGACCGCAAAAGTGGAAGAGTGTTTGGGCGTCTGATGGGTTTGGATGAGTGGTAGTGGTAAGTAAGGGGCTGTATGGCAGCGGTGGCATGAGAAAGGAGGCACTCAGCTTTTGGGGAGGGTGGCATTGGCAGGGTGTGGCTGGAGAGGAGGTCGGAAATGGAATGGGACAATAACGGAGAGGAAGATCTTTTTTTTATTGATTTATTTTTATTCCCCACTAACACAATATAGAGTTAATAGAATTTTTTAATACTGTTATTCTTTTAAGGATTTTATTGATATTACAATATACGTCAATGTATGTTATTGACCTAAGTTTGTCATTGGAGAATGTTTGTGATGTTATTGGGAAACTCAGGGATGTCTATGATATTTTCTCTATGAACTAATTTAGCCTTTTATGGATTTACAACCTTGTGAAGAGAAAAATGTTCAAGCTGGTAGGGTTTTTTTGTGGGTCAGATTTTGCTCTTCAGAACCCTTGCCTTCAGAACTTACAAGTCAAATACAATCATACAAATAGGGTTCAGAGTGCTAAATCTGATCCAGAGAAAAAGCTCCCACCAGATATGAACATATAAGCCATTTAGAATCTGATTTTTTTAATTTGATGTGGTGGTACTCTGCAGGAAGGGACAACAGATAGTGTGATGGGACTACCAAAGGCTCTCACAGAGAAACTCCTAAAGGAGGCCCTCTAGTTCTTTATTATTGGTACACCAATGTTCCTTCCGAGGCCCTCCTTTACTTCTTACAACCATTTCCATTGTTCCACTTCATGGTTGGTATTTATTTGTCTCTCCGATTGTTGCACTCTATTTGATATGACCTGGTTGAGCACCGTAAGTTGTATAAACATATTATGAAATAGGTGATTAGTTATGACATATCAATTATTTCGGACATGGTTCCAGTTCGAGTTGATGCAGAAGCAAAAATGAGAAGAATCTTTTATAATGGATAGTGTTAACCTTCTTGAGAACATGGAGTTTATTGACGAGAATGAAGACTTGCGTTGAAATTATGTTTGATTTGCAAACAGGAAAGTCAACCAGAGTGGTTGAATTCAATGTGAATAATATCAATATTATCATGTTTGTTTAAACAATCGAGCCAAAGTAGGTATAAAATTGAAAACATAATATATAATGTATTTGGTTCAAAATAAAGCAAAATTGAAAAATAAAGTTTGTTGTGTTCCAACTTCCAAGTGAGAAAAAATGAGGAATAATGAAATATAATACATATAAGGGCAGGTTAAACGCCCTGAAAGAAAATCCAAGAGAATTGGGTTAGGGATGAATCAAGATAGTTGGATAGAATTAGAATAAACAACAAATGAATTCTTTGTGCTTGTGAAGCAAAATGCTGAAATATGCACGAGGAACAAGTTTTTACATAGGACGAGGACATCCAACTCCCTACACCTTTAAAAGTCTTATAGTTATTAAGTGATAAATAAAAATATTTTAAAAAATATATAGATTCATCTTAATTTGACAATTGACTTTTTTTTTCCTTTGTTGAAAGTGATTATGTGCACACGTTTTAAGGGGTATTTTTGGAAATGAAAAAAATAGCCACCTCCATCTCCAAACTCCTAAACTTGTACAAATGGTTTGGGATGAAATTCTAAATTTATGGGTTAACCCAAAATGTATTGTTATCAGGGTTAAGAGATGACGTTAGATGGTTTAGGATTATTCAGTTATGGTTGGAGGTTTGAGATATTAGAAATTAGGTTTGTCGCATTAGGTAAGATAATAATTTTCTGGTTTGAGGGTTAAGAACCAGGGTGGTTGGTTTTTTTTTTTCTTTTTAATTTGTACTTTTAAAAATGTTTTTTAAAAATGTGATCATATGCTTACCACATTAATACTTTTAGAAAGAAAAAAAATATCAATGATCAACTTACGATTAATATACACATTTTTTTTAAAATAATAAAGATTTTTGTATATCATTTTATAATTATAAATTTTTTATATAATTTATTGAAAGCGACGTGAGATTTAAAATACTTTCACCCTTTCTACTAATGATGGAATGAATTACATTCATTGTTAATAGCCAAAAGCATAGTTACTTTTTCATGAACCAAACACGCATTGTTAGTGACCTTATTCTCCAAGACTGAACTGTGCATAACTATCAATAATGGTTACCGGAGGAATGACAAGCAAAATATGAATTGAATATTAACAAGAGTATAACATGGTTGTTAAAAGCATATTAAAGACTTTTTTATCCCCTAGATATATTACAGGATTATTTTTCGAGGGATTGCTAGCAAAATGATGTACTTAATATTAACAATATCATAAGATATTAGTTAAAAAAAGCATATTACAGGTTAAAAAGAAATGGTGAAAATTTAGAAGATGAGAATAATAGAGAAGATACTTTGTTCGTTGGATCTTAAATTTGAGCACAACGTCAAGGCGATTGAAGAAACTAAAGACTTGGAAGAAATGACAATCGAATAACTCCAATGGTCATTGTAAGCATACGAAGAGAAGCATAAGAAGAAGCAAGGGTTTATTGAACAACTCTTCAAGCTGTAACTCAAGGATATACGTGAAAGTCAAGGCAATGATAGAAACCAACGTGGCCGTCGACGAGGTGGAAGTCGCGGTCGTAGATGAGGTTAGAATTATAACAAAAATTTCGATAACAACTATGAGAAAGGAGGAAGCTCAACACGAGGCGGTGGAAGAATTAATCTAAACTCGAGGTATGAAAAATCTCAAGTTCGATGCTATAATTGTCAAAAGTTTGGGCATTATGTTTCAGAATGTAGAGCTCCTAACAAAATAATTGAAGAGAAGGCCAACTATGTGGATGAGAGGACAAATGGCAAAGAAACTCTTTTTCTAGCACAAAAGGAAATTGATGATGGCCAAGAAAATTCCTAGTATCTTGACAGTGGTGCAAGTAATCACATTTGTGGAAGGAAAGACATGTTCGTGGAGCTAGACGAGTCAGTAAGCAAAAATGTTTCGTTTGTAGATGATTGCACAATAGTAGTGAAAGGGAGAGGTAACATCCTTATCCGTTTGAAATATGGGAGACATCGATTTATTTTCAATGTCTACTATATGCCCAATATGAAAATAACATCTTGAGTGTAGGACAACTGTTAGAGAAATGTTATGATATTCATACAAAGGATTATAATCTTTCTATAAAAATGATAAGAATAACTTCATTGCTAAAGTGTCAATATAAAAAAATAGAATGTTTATTATCAACATACAAAATGATGTTGCAAAGTGCCTGAAAGCTTGCTACAAAGATGCATCATGGCTTTGGCATCTTCGATATGGGCATCTAAATTTTGGAGGTCTAGAGCTATTATCGAAGAAGGAGATGGTGAAGGGACTACCTCGCATAAACCATCCTGACCAACTTTGTGAAGGGTGTCTAGTCGGGAAGTAATTTAGGAAAAGCTTTCCAAAGGAGTCAGTGTCAAGAGCCAAGAAACCCCTCGAGCTCATTCATACCGATGTGTGTGTGGTCCGATCAAGCTAAGCTCTCTCGGTAACAATAATTATTTTCTTCTCTTCATTGATGATTTTTCAAGAAAAACTTAGGTATATTTCTTTAAACAAAATTCAGAAGTTTTTGAAGTCTTCAAGAAGTTCAAAGTTGTAGTGGAGAGAGAAAGCGGTAGAAAAATAAAAGCGAGGTTGAGAATTTACATCTAGGGAGTTTCAAGAATTCTATAAAGCAAATGGAATTCATCGACTAATGACAGTTCCTAGATTCCTCCAACAAAATGGCGTGGTAGAAAGAAATAATAGAAAAATCCTCAATATGGTATGAAGCATGCTTAAAAGAAAGAAACTACCCAAGGAATTTTGGGTGGAAGCAATGGCGTGTGCAATCTACTTGTCAAAATGATCTCCAACAAAAAGTATACAGGGAAAGACATTGCAAGAGGCATGGAATGGAAGAAAGCCTGGTATTTCTCACATGAGAATATTTGAAAGTATAGCCTATGTTCATATTCCAGATGAGAAAAGAACAAAACTTGATGATAAAAGAAAGAGTTTTCTCTTCATCGGCTATGATTTAATTCGAAGGGTTACAAGCTATACAATCCAGATAATACGAAGATTGGGACTAGTTGAGATGTGGTATTCAACGAAGAAGGAGAATGGGATTTTAACTCTCATGCAGATGAATTAAATTACTTTCCTCAGTTTGAAGAAGATGAGTAGACAATGAAGGAGCAACTAGGTGAACCTCAACAAGATCTTGTAACTCCACCCACTTCACCAACATCAACCACTCAAGAAGACTCATCACCTTCATCATCATCAAGTGACAGTCAAGATGAAAGAGTTATGTCATGCACACGAAGTCTTAGAGATCTCTATGAGGTAACCGAACGACAAGATAACTTTACATTATTTTGTCTATTTTTCGATTGTGAACCAGTGAGCTTTCAAGAAGCAGTACAAGAGAAGAAGTGGAGAGATGTGATGGATGAAGAAGTCAAGGCCATCTAGAAGAATGACATATGGGAACTTATCTCACTTCCCGAGGGACATAAGGCAATATATGTCAAATGGGTGTACAAAACAAAGCAAAACACTAAAGAAGAGATTGAAAGGCATAAGGCGAGGCTAGTTGCTAATGGCTATAGTCAAAAGGATGGAATTGACTATGATGAGGTATTTGCTCCTGTTGCTCGATTTGAGACTATTAGACTAATCATTTATTTGGTAGCTCAAAACAAGTGGAAGAACAACAAATGGATGTAAAATTTTCCTTCTTAAATGAAGTTCTTGAAGAGGAAGTATACATTCAGAAACCATCAAGCTACGAAGTCAAAAGCCACAAAGACAAGGTGTTAAATTTGAAGAAGACTCTTTATGGGTTAAAACAAGCACCAAGGGCATGGAATAGCCGAATCAACAAGTACTTCCAAGAGAATGGCTTCAACAAATGTCTCTACGAGCACGCTTTATATATTAAGATCAAAGATGGAGATATTTTGATTGTATGTCTCTACGTGGATGATTTGATCTTCACCGAAAGCAACCTAAGAATGTTTAATGAATTCAAGGAAGTGATGACGAAGGAATTTGAGATGACAGACATGGAGCTCATGGAATACTACCTTGGCATTGAAGTTAAGGAACAAAAGGATAGAATTTTCATTTCATAGGAATGCTATGCAAAGGAGATCTTGAAGAAATTCAAGATGGAGAATCGTAAGCCGATAAGCACACCGACGAAATATGGAATGAAGATGTCCAAACATAGAAGGAAAAAGTGTAGATCCAACATTCTTCAAAATTTTGGTGGGAAGTATACACTATCTAATTTGCATGAGGTCGGATATTCTTCATGCAATTGGATTGGTTAGTCACTACATGGAATCTTTAACAACCACCTATTAAAGCCCCAAAGAGAATACTTTGCTATCTGAAAGGTAAAATTGACTTTGGCTTGTTCTATTTAGTTTTTAATAATTACAAGCTTGTTAGATAATAGTGATTGGGGTGGAGACATAGATAATAGAAGGAGTACTATTGTATTTGTATTTTTCATGGAAGATACTGCTTTCACATGGATGTCAAAGAAACAACTGATTGTCACATTGTCCACTTGTGAAGCTGAATATGTTGCTGCTACCTCATGGGTTTGTCGTGCAATTTGGCTTAGAAATCTATTGAATCAGATAGGCTTGATACAAAAAGAGTTGACCAAGGTTTATGTCGACAACAAGTCAGCCATTTCCTTAGCAAAGAATCCATAATTTCATAATCGAAGCAAGCACATCGATATTCACTACCACTATATAAGGGAGTGTGTTGCAAGAAAGGATGTGCAAATTGAATATGTGAAGTTACAAGATCAAGTTTCCGATATTTTTACCAAGCCACTAACAAGCGAAGACTTCATAAGATGAAGAAACTTACTAGGGGTCACAAGATCAAGTTTAAGGGGGGTGTTAGATTATAAACTTGATTTATTATTTTCTACTAATCACTTATTATTACTTTTAGATTATCTTAGACTTTGTTTGTTGTATAAATAAATGCTAGTAGTTGTAGAAAATGATTTAGTAAGAGTGAGGCTAAAAAATGCAAGTAAGTATGATTAGTATTTTGTAGGTGTGAGACTAATTAATATAAGTAGTTAGAAAAGTAATTTAATGAGTAATTGTGAGGTGCATAGAAGTATTTTTGAAAGCCTATAAATAGAACTTTTCTAAAAACATTTATAATCAAGAAAAATTAAGAGTTTCTAAGAGAGTGAAGAAACAAAGTCCAAATAAAAATGAGTTATATATTGTATTTTGAGTGATAATGTTCTTGTAATATTTTTTTAAATTTGAATAAAAATTATTTGTGTTATTATTTTATTTCAAAAAAAAACACTCACACCCATTTAAAAGATAAATGTTTTTGACCTTAAATAAGTAATGTTTTGACTTAGAGAGACATTAAATAAGAGAAGCAAAGAAAAACCAAAGGAACAATTTTCTTTGTTGAAAAATAGTATTGTATGTGTGAGAGAGTGAGAGAGAATATTTTCGAAAAATATTTTGGATATTTTTCTAAAAGAGAAGTGATAAAATAGTGAGTTTGGAAAACATTTGTATGTTATTTTTTTGATTTTATCTCAATTTATTGTATTATCTCTTACTTTGTATCATTTAGTTTATTAGTAGAAAAAATATTTTTCTACTAATCACTTATTATTACTTTTAGATTATCTTAGACTTTGTTGAATGTATGAATAAATATCAATAGTCGTAGAAACACTCACATACATGTAAAAGGCGAATGTTCCTCTTTCACTTTTTTCTATTAGCAAAATTTCCGCTATTTAAAAAAAATACCGTAGGCATGCTTTTTTTTTCTTTCTTTTTTTCAATTATAGTTTCTATTCTAGCCTAGGGAGAATAGGAAAAGATTTCTATAGTCACCAGTTAAACGATCTCATTTTGAGGAGAAATGGAACAAATTACAAATTATGCATCACGTGATGCTCAAACCCATTACCGACAGAGTGGTTGGGGAATGCAGCTATGCATATGATCTAAATAACATTTAATATTCGGAGAAGAGGGAGAGTTGTACCTCCTGCACTCCATTCCAATAGTAAATTTGTAGTCATTCTGACAAACCAGGCACATAACCAGTTGGCAAGCATTGCTACACTTCCATCAAGGCCTTTAATATTGACCGGAATAGTCTATATATCCGAAATCGTAACACTTGAAGATCAATAGTAAGACGTAAGATTTTAGTTAAAGATACACATCATATAAATAAAAAATAATATTATCGTGATATTCTTTTAAGTGATAAAAATTTAAAAATAAAAATTAATAAAACGTACAATTTTTTTATACATATAATTTATATATAATTTTGTAAATATTATCGCTGCAATTTTTTACTAATAAAAAAGGAAAGATGCTAGTGTGTTGGTGTGTGTTGTGATGCATGCTGCAACAGTGGCAGACACCAATGCTTAGTGGAGTAAAACATGGAACAGATAATAATATTATTGGAGCCATAAAACATGGATTTGCAGCTATTAGGGTTATTGTTTAATTTTCGTTTCCATTGTATACATATAGTTAAACTCTTGTATAGAAAACAGAACAAAAATAATAATGAAATATACATGATAATTATCAGAGAAATACAATATTTGTCATGGTATCAGAGCAAGTTATTGCTGACTAATGGAATTACCTGTTATGTTGTTTTCTGTTCTACTACCATTTTGATTTTTGATTTTTGATTTCTCCTTATTTCTAATTTCTGATTTATCTTGATTTTTGATTTCTACTATTTTTGATTTCTGATTTCTATTTTACTTGTTGAAACCGAACAGTTGCAATACTGAAAAAAATACCATTCACCAGTGCTGCGACCATGTAGTATCAAGATGGCCATTTCTACTCAGTGTCAGTTGTAGCTGTTGGTTGACTGGAGTCGCAACCGTCTAGCCAACGCAGTGAAGAAGAACACCTCTTCACAAAGACGGAGGACCAGGTGGAGGGCTGACTCTGCTCTGCGAAAATAAAAAAAAATTAGGACAGACGAAAATGGAAGGCGATGTTTCTTTATAGTGGCAGCAGACGAAGAAGAAGAAGAAAGCAGCAGACGAAGAGCGCCGCTTTAGGAGGGCTGCGCAAATGGGAATCTGTTTTTAGGGTTACAGTTTTACGTTTTGTCTTTATGCGTGTTGGAGCCGTAGGTTTATCTGCAGTTGTGGGACAAGCTTGGAACGAGAAGCGCCGCAGAGAGCTGTGGGAAGAAAATGCCACAAAGGCTGTGGGAAGAAAACGCCACAAAGGCTGTGGGAAGAAAACGCCACAGAGGCTACGTGAAGAAAGGGTTGTGCACATGAAAACAAAAATGAATTAGGGTTACAAAATATCTTATATATAGTCGGTGTACGAAGTGTAAAAAAAATATTTAGATTTCATGGCAGAATCAAGAGATTTAACCACCAATTTCATATTGGAAGATTTGACGACGAAAATGACGGAAGTTCTAACTAGAGCTCAGATCGTCTCACAACCTCCGCTAACTGAAGTGTCGACTGCCCCCATTAGTATCAAGTTGGGAGGATCCAACTATGCCTTGTGGTCCTAGGTGGTAGACATGTATATCTCTGGCAAAGACAAAGTAGGATATATTAATGGGGATTTTCCTCAACCTACTGAAACCGACCCCTCATTCAGGAGATGGCGCACTGAAAATGCCATTGTTAAAGGATGGTTGATCAATTCGATGGACCCCTCCTTGATTGCAAATTTCATTCGATTCCCAACTGCAAAACAAGTTTGGGATTTTGCTGCTACCACCTACTATGATGGGACATACACGTCTCAAGTGTATGATCTTCGCCGTCGAGTTACTCGTATGAAGCAGGCGGGTGGATCCATTGAAAAATACTACAATGACCTTCAAGGGTTATGGCGAGAAATTGATTTCTGTCCTCCTAATCCAATGGAGTGTGCGACTGATATACAAAAATATAACTCCATCGTACAGGAAGATCGAGTGTATACCTTCCTTGATGGACTTGATGACAGACTCGACAAAACTCGAAGTGATGTGCTTCAAATCAAACCATCCCCTACAGTGGAACAAGCCTATGGATTCATATGTAGGGAAGAAGTCCGGCAGACCGTGATGATCACGGGTATAGATACGACACCCGGAATAGTTATGGCTTTTAAAAGGGTCAAGGGATACCATAATCTGATGCCACCAAAAACAGGAACCTCCTTGGGTAGCAAGAAATCCACGGGAAATCCACCATCTCTTGACATGAAATGTGGCCATTGCGGAAACTCTAAACACACCCGTGAAAACTGCTTCAAACTCCATGGGTATCCAGAATGGTGGAATGATCTTCAAGCACGGAAGAAACGAGACACCATTGGGCGAGCCGTTGTGGCTACCAATAATGCCCCACTATCCCTTACTCCTCAAGTCGAATCTTCCCAGGATCCAGGTATTTTAAGTAAAGCATTTCACATCTCTACTCGTAGTGATAATGAGGATTGGATTCTGGACTCTGGAGCTACAGATCACATGACATTTGACCCAAAAGATCTCTCTAATACAACCCAGCCAAGACGGAGCCTTGTTACCAATGCCAATGGAGTCACTTATCCAGTTACAGGAGCTGGAACAGTGACCTTATCTCCTTCATTATCATTATCTAATACTTTAATTGTACCCTCTCTTTCAAACCGACTGATGTCTGTAAGTCAAGTCACTTCAGATCTTAATTGTGTAGTATTGATGTATTCTACTTTTTGCCTTCTACATGATATTCTCACCAAGGAGATCATTGGGTGTGGTACTAGGAGAGGAGGGCTATATTATGTGCATGACCTCAGTTCAAGAAGAGCCAATCACATGCAACACACTATTGGTAACAAGGAACTACATATTTGGCTATGTCATCATAGATTTGGGCATCCATCATTCGGGTATTTAAAGCACCTACTCCCCAGTTTATTTTCAAATATCACATATTCAGATTTCAAATGTGATACTTGTATCCTCGCAAAAAGTCATAGTGCATCTTATCCTATGAGCATGAATAAAAGTATGACTCCTTTTGCTTTGGTACATTCTGATGTTTGGGGACCTTCCCCGGTCATTACATCATCGGGTCATCGTTGGTTTGTTATTTTTGTTGATGATTGTACACGAATAACATGGCTTTACCTTCTCAAACATAAAGATGAAGTATTTTCTACATTTCATCTGTTTCACACCATGGTTCAGACACAATGTTCTGAAAAAATTAAGATACTTAGGTCTGATAATGGAGGGGAGTATGTTAATCAACAATTTCAGACATACTTGGACATCCATGGTATTCTCCATGAAACCTCGTGTTCACAAACCCCACAATAGAATGGGATTGCGGAGAGGAAGAATCGGCATATTTTAGAAATGGCTCGGGCCTTACTAATTGGTGCACATATGCCTAATAAATACTGGAGTGATGCTGTTACTACAACTGTGTATCTATTGAATCGTATGCCCACAAAAACCTTACAATTTCAGACTCCATTAAAGGTTCTATCTGATCATCTTCCCTTGCCTACTATTTTGATGCTTCCTCCTCGAATTTTTGGATGTGTTGCTTTTGTCCACCTCCATAAAAATCAACGAACTAAGTTGGATCCATATGTTGTCCGATGTGTATTCTTGGGGTATAGCGTACAAAAAAAGGGTTACTGATGCTATGATCCAATTACTAAAAGAACCTATATTACCATGGATGTCACTTTCCTCGAATCAGAATGTTTTTTCCCATCACCGGTATCCAATTACACTCTTCAGGAGGAGAGTTATGGTGAAGAACGAAATTGGCTTGATGTTGAAATATTAAACACTAGTCCAACATACTCGGATTGTGCCAATCATATGGAGGAGCCAGTATCTAGACCAGAGCTTGAACTTCTAAGAACTGAAGCTGAAGTAGTAATTGAATCTCCAGAAGATGAAGTGGTTGATTTACCCTTCCACTCTCTAGTAGCCAATGATCTTCCTGCTGAGAATACTCTTAAGGTAAGCTATCCTATCACACATTTACAAACTAATGCTATAGATACATCTGTTGGTTATGTTTTACCTTTCAGACACAATCGAGGCAAACCTCCAAATCGATACTCCCCAGAAAGAGAAGAACGACAATCCAAGTAGCATTGAATAAGCCTTATCTGATCCAAAATGGGCTCAAGCTATAAAAGAGGAATTTGAGGTATTGTAGAAAAATAATACATGGGTGTTAAGCGAGTTGCCTCAAAGGAGGAAGATGGTAGGATGCAAGTGGATTTTCTCCATTAAGTATAAAGCAGATGGGTTAGTTGATCGATACAAGGCGAGGCTTGTAGCAAAAAAAATACACAGAAACACGGGATAGATTATGAAGAAACCTTCTCACTTGTAGCTAAACTAAAAACCGTTAGAATCTTGTTATCTCTTACGGAAAATTTAGATTGGCCATTGCACCAACTTGACGTAAAAAATGCCTTCCTTCATGGTGATCTTGAAGAAGAGATTTACATGGATATCCCACCAGGATATACTGTTACATCAGGAAAAGAAAATGCATGTAGATTACAACGAGCATTGTATGGACTAAAACAATCACCTCGAGCATGGTTTGGTAGGTTGAGTTTAGCAATGAAGAAATATGGGTTCCAACAAAGCAACTCTGATCATACTCTTTTCCTAAAACATCGATTAGGGAAGATAACAGCCCTTATAGTCTATGTAGACGACATGATCATTACAGGGGATGATAAAGAAGAAATCTCTAAGCTTCAAGAACAACTGTCAAACGAGTTTGAAATGAAGAATTTGGGAGGGCTTAAATACTTCATAGGTATTGAGGTAACAAGATCAAAACAAGGCATATGTCTTTCCCAAAGGAAATATACTCTGGACCTACTAACAGAGGCAGGACTACTAGATTGTAAACCTGTCGATATTCCAATGGTTCAAAATCATAAACTCGGAGAATATGTGGACCAAGTACTAGTAGATAAACAGAGATATCAACGGTTAGTAGGTAAACTCATATATTTATCTCATACTCGACCTGATATTGCTTATGCTGTGAGTGTCGTGAGTCAGTTCATGCACTACCTAAGTGAAGACCATATGGATGCAGTCATGTGAATACTTCATTATTTAAAATCCTCCCATGGGATATGACCTATGTTTTCAAAGAATAGTCAATTGGAAGTCCTTGGATATACAGATTCATACTGGACAGGGAATATGAAGGATAAGAAATCTACTACTGGGTACTTTACTTTTGTGAGGGCAATCTTGTTACATTGAGGAGAAAGAAGCAAAAGGTAGTTGCCTTATCTAGTGCTGAAGCTGAATTTCGAGGAATGGTCAAGGAAATATGTGAGCTCCTTTGGTTGAAAAAACTTCTAACTGAGATTGGTGTTGCTCCTAACTCTGAAATGAACTTATTTTGTGATAATGAAGTAGCCATTGCCATCTCTCACAATCAAATTCAACATGATTGTACAAAGCACGTTGAAGTGGATCGGAACTTCATCAAACAAAATCTTGAAGAAAAGATTATTAAGCTTCCATTTGTTAAATCAGAAGATCAATTGGCTGATATACTCACAAAATCTGTGTCTGCAAGGAACTTCTACAACTCACTTGACAAGTTGGGCATAAGAGACATATATGCACCAACTTGAGGGGGAGTGTTGGTGTGTGTTGTGGTGCATGCTGCAACAGTGGCAGACACCAATGCTTAGTGGAGTAAAACATGGAGCAAACAATAATATTAGTGGAGCCATAAAACATGGATGTGCAGCTATTAGGGTTATTGTTTAATTTTCGTTTCCATTGTATACATATAGTTAAACTCTTGTATAGAAAACTGAACAGAAATAATAATAAAATATACATGATAATTATCAGAGAAATACAATATTTGTCATAGTGCTCCTCTTGGCCCCAAGTGGTTACGCCAGTGTTAATATCATAACGTGTGTCTAAATCATGCCATAAAGTTATATATTGTACAATAATGTATGAAAAAAAACAGAACATGCCAAATTTGAAAACTCCAGGACACATGATTTGATCAGAAGTGTATTTTAAGATTCATATGTAGCTCCACTTTTGAATCACATAAGAATTTTCAAGACAAATGCAATGGTAGTGGAAGGATAGCCTAAAGCCTCAAGACGTGTTTACTAAGCAAGAATGAATTATTAAAAAAAAGAATGGTATTTGGCATCAGATGACACCTCTAAAGACTCTTCATTTGTTATTGCTAACCTTTAAAAAGAATGAGGTTGCAACAGCAAGATGGCTAAGTGCCATTCCACCAAATGAGATCTGCAATAAGATATCCAAAATTATCCCATCATTCGACCTAACCATCAAGTTTGAGATGGATTGAAAATCAATGATAAAAAATACTGAAGAATTCCTAAAAGATACAAGAAGTAGAATGCGACTGCCTGCTTTGTCCACCAACCATGTAGTCACCCCAGTAGCTACAATTTAGTAAGCACAAAAATCAATTTAAAGATTATATAACTTAAAAACATAAAAGGGAGCAAGAAAACCAACTTGTTTATGTACTTTCAGCTTTACCTGGACTGCACCAATACCAAATGTAGCGGCGTAGCTTGATTTAAGCTCTATTCAAATCATGGCAGCCATCATTTCACATGAAGATAAACTGATATCTTCACTTTTGGACTATAGTTGTCAATGTATATGAATTTGTATCAATGCTAATGCAAGCATGGTGTGGTTTGATTTAGGACTTTGAAGAATAATGTTTACTTTTAGAGCCATAATTATGTGGTTTTGGCATTACATTACATTGGGAGAAAAACATAAATATTGAAGTAAGAAGCTTTAGTTTCCACCATTGGTGCCTTCAAGTTTGATTCATATAAATGATGAACTACTTATTTATTTGCATGAATGTGAGTGTCAGCCATACAAAAGATTCACATTCAAATTCACACATATTCATATTGCAAAATACTGATGTCATAGCAACTGAATTTAATACTTATTTAACTTATAACTCAAGTGTTTCTGTTATTTAGAGAGTTAGAAAGGAATTGGATCCGTACTGGATTGATTTTCGTTATGAGAAGTTGCAGCTAATGTGCTTTATCTGTGGTACCTTGGATCATGTTACTCGTGGTTGAAAAAGGAAGAGGAGTCTTGATGGTGCTGTGGTGCCTTTGTTTTGCATTTGGTTGAAGTTTGAGGAGAGGAGAGTGTAGGTCCCGTTCACATGGAAGAGAAAGAAAATAAAATTTTTAAGTGGAATCACATTTGATAAATTCATCAAAATATACATACATATATATGTATGTATATATGTATATATGTATATATATATATATATAAATATATATATGTATATATGTATGTATATATATGTATATACATATATTTGTGGTTAAAATTTGGCTAGTTACATGGCCAATTTATGGCCACATAAGGGATAAGCAATTTTGCCGATAAATAAGTAATGTTTTTGCCTTAGAGAGACACTAAATAAGAGAAGCAAAGAAAATCCAAAGGAATAATTTCCTTTGTTGAAAAATAGTGTTGTATGTGTGAGAGAGTGAGAGAGAATATTTTAGAAAAATATTTGGGATATTTTTCTAAAAGAGGAGTGATAAAATAGTGAGTTTGGGAAACACTTGTGTGTCACTTTTTTGGTTTTATCTCAATTTGTTGTATTGCCTCTTACTTTGTACCCATTAGTTTTATTAGTGGAAGAAATATTTTTCGGATTTTGTCCTGTGGACGTAGCCCTAATTAAAGGGTGAACCACGTTAAATTACTAATATCATTATTTTACTCTATTGAATTTATTTTATTTTTACCCAGTATGTCCCAACAACTGGTATCAGAGTTGGTATAATAAAATTCTTAGAATGCTCTGTGGTTGTAGCATAGACTGATCTTCTATATCAGAAAATATTTTATTAGGTCTAGGAATATTTTTTTGCAGGAAAAAGAAACACAACGAAAAAAATGTCAAGCGAGAAGGTAGATATTGGGAAATTTAATAACAATAATAATTTCTCTTTATGGAAAAGGAGGATGAAGGATAGTCTCATTTGATAAAGGTCCATAAGGCGTTACAAGGGAAAGAAAAGAAGGTAATAGTAAATGTGTTGATTGTCTAGCAAGAAGGAATGATATTTTAGATCTTATTCATTCAAATTTGTGTGGACTAATGCCAAAGTCACTTAGTGGTGCTCAATACTTTGTGACTTTCATTGATGATCATTCAAAGAAGTCGTGGGTATATCTTTTGAAGACAAAGGATTAGATGCTAGATGTCTTCAAAGAATTTAATGCCTCAGTTGAGAGACAGACTGGGAAGAAACTGAAGTGCATTCAAACAGACAATGGTGGAGAATACACAAGACCTTTTCATGTTTGCTGCAAAAAGAATGGTATTTGGCATCAGATGACACCTCTAAAGACACTGCAATTGAATGGCTTAGTTGAGAGGATGAACAAAACTTTGATAGAGAGAGTTAGATGTCTACTCTCGCATGCAAAGTTGCCTAAAACATTTTAGGGTGACGCCATACTTAAAGTTGCAAAATGAAGAAGGATGTTCCTAATTCCAATGGTGACTCATCAAATTTGGAACTAATTCCTCCAACATCAGTGCCAAGACAAGTTGGAGATGAAGACCAGGTTTATCCACCTGATGAAGATGATGCTCCCATAGAAGTTGGTTCTGAAGATGAGGGTGATGTTAATGTTCATTATCCAGTACTAACACATGTAGCTTCTCTTATTCCTTTGAGAAAAAGTGATAGACTGAGATGATCCTCTACCATATATCCTCTAAATGAGTATGTAACTTTTATTAATGAGAGAGAACCTGAGAGTTATGAAGAAGTTATGGATGAAAAATCCAAACAAAAATGGATTGAAGCCATGCAAGATGAAATGAAGTCCTTGCATGAGAACAAAAAAATTGTGATGATGAAGCTACTCAAAAGGAAAAGGGCTTTGAAATATAAATCGGTGTTCAGGTTGAAGCATGAAGAATACAACTCCAGTCCATGATACAAAGCTAGATTGATTGTCAAGGTATTCATCCAAAGAAAAGGAGTTGACTGTGATGAGATTTTCTCACCAGTTGTGAAAAGGAAATCAATCTGTATTATGCTATGGTTAGCAACAAGTCTTGATTTGTAGGTTGAGCAAGTGGATTTCAAAACTACCTTTCTACATGGTGACTTGGAAGAAGAGATATACATGGAGAGTCCAAAGGGTTTCAAGCAAAAGAGAAAATAGGATTACATTTGCAAATTGAAGAAAAGCCTTTGCGGCTTAAAAGAGACATCGAGACAATGGTACAAGAAGTTTGAGTCCATTATAGGAGAGCAAGGCTACAAAAAGACTACTTCAAATCTTTTTGTTATTGTGTAGAAATTCTCTGATGATGATTTCATTATTCTTTTGCTCTATATGGATGATATGTTGAAATTTGGCTGGAAAATTTCTAGAATCAACAACTTGAAAAAGCAGTCGAGTAAGTCTTTTTCTATGAAAGAATTGGGGCCAACAAAGCAAATTCTTGGCATGAGTGTTATTAGAGATAAAGGCGCCAAGAAATTATGGTTGTCACAGGATAAGTACATTGAGAAAGTACTTTAGAAATTTCATATGGACAAGGCTAAAATGATTATTTGTCCTCTTACTAATCACTTTGAGCTAAGTTCTAAGCAAAGCCCTTCTACATCCAAAGAGAAGAAATATATGATAAATTTTCCATATGCTTCAATAGTTGGAAGTCTGATGTATGCCATGGTTTGTACACTGCCAGATATTACTAATGCAGTTGGAGTTGTGAGTAGATTCCTTTAAAATCCTAGAAAAGAAAATTGGGCTGCAATGAAATGGAATTTTAAGTATCTTCAAGGTTTTTCTAAAATATGCCTATGTTTTGGAAATGACAAATCTATGTTAGTTGGATGCACAGATGTAGATATGGTTGGCGATGTGAATTATAGAAAATCCACTTTAGGTTACCTAATTACATTTATAGGGGGAGCTGTGTCATGGAAGTCAAAGTTATAAAAATGTGTTGCACTGTCCACTACAGAAGTAGAGTTTATAACAGCAACAAAAGCATGTAAAGAGTTGCTATGGATGAAACATTTCTTGAGAGAATTTGGGTTGTAGTAAGACAGTTACTAGTTATTGTGTGATAGTTAGAGTGCTACCCACCTTGGAAAGAATGCCTCCTTTCATTTGAGATCAAAACATATTGATGTGAGATATCACTGGATGTAATGGAGAAGAAGTTACTATAACTTTAGAAGATCTATACAAAGGAAAATGGATCATAAATGTTGACAAAAATTCTTTCAAGACAGAATATGAATACTATCGTTTAGCTGTTGGATTAGTAGAGTCCTTCATGTAGTTGGGAAAGGGAGATTTTTAGGTCCTACCCACATGAAAGGGGGAGAAAAATAAATTTTTTAGGTGTAACCACATTTGAAAAATTCATCAAATATATATAAATGGTCAATTTTTGGCCACATAAGGGACAGACAATGTTTTTTACTTAAAGAGACACACCAAAAGAAGATAAGAAAAACAAATCCAATAGAACAATTTCCTTTGATGAAAAAATAGTGTTGTGTATGTGTGAGAGTATGGGAGAGAATATTTTAGAAAAATATTTGGGATATTATTCTAAACAGGGAGTGACAAAATATTGAGTTTGGGAATCAATTGTGTGTCACTATTTTGAATTTATTTCAATTTGTTGTATTGCCTCTCACTTTGTACCCATTAATTTTATTAGTGTAAGAAATTTATTTTTGAGTTTATTCCTTGAACGTAGCCCAAATTAAAGGGTAAACTACGTTAAATTATCAATATCATTATTTTACTCTATTAAATTTATTTTATTTTTTCCCATTGTGCCTTAATAGATATGTCTATAACTTGCCTTAAGGTACTTGATAACTGTATTTTATAGAATTATTTTCACCTATTTTATTAATCATAATTGCTATGTTCTTTCTATTTTTAGTTAATATTAGTTTAATAAATTAGTATTTATTGTTTTTTATATATTTTAAGAAAATTAAATAATTTATATCGAAAATGTACTTAATTGAAAATTTATGTCAAAAAATCTAATTTCAAATAAATGAGTGCTTAATTGCAATTTATAAAAGTCAAAAATTTAATTTAAATTAGAAATGGGCTTGATAGCAATTAAAGAAAGATTGAAATGTAATTTGAATTAAATTTTTGGGTCAAATTGCAATTAATAAAAATTGAATTTTCTGCGCAGGAGAAAAATGCCACTCGCACAACTCACGACGCCCATCATCCACCGTTCGATCATTCAATCAACGGTCCAGATTTGGCGAGTGTATTTCAAACGAGACAAAAGGGCGTACCCGTATGTCTGTTGCACGCAGCTCGGCAACCAGTGGAGCCCACCTACCGCACAAGCCGGTGTGCAGAGTGGAACCCACATGTCGGCTGCGTAGAATTTCCCCCGAGGCACATCGATCACCGTTGGATCGGTTGAACGGTCCAGATTGAAGCGCATGGAACCAAGCTGTCGCGCATCGAATCCCTTGTTTTAAAATCCTATGCGACGCGGTTCATCCAAGCGGCGTGTGCCCTTGTTGCATGTTTTTCAACACACGAACTCGTGCAAGTATACACGGTCGCAAGTAATAACATTTATAAGTAAAGATCGATCCCACGGAGATTTGTTACTATAGTTTGTTAAGTACTAAAATTATTTCTCTCTGATTTTATCCAAAATAATCGTTGATTTAAGAAAAAGGTAATAAGAAAATAAAAGAACTCTAGGATTGCAATTCTTCACCAAACTAATCGCTCGATCTTATTATTTTCTTTGGATTTATATTTTTAGTACATTTAATTTGTCAGCGAAAACTTCTTTTTATTCATACATCTCTTGAAACTCGGTATAAACACACCTCGTTAAATTAATTCACTATATCTCTATGACAATTAAATTCACCAAGATTCATTACGTTCTAAGTTTTCAAAACCCACGTGTCTGATTAGGGTATATTCATATCATCATCGTACATGTCATTTTATCTACGAAGCGATATGCAAAAATGTCTTTCTCGAGTTTATTTTTATGCCACGAATCGTTTTGATAAAATTAGTAAATAATCAAAAAGCATTAAGCCTTGCAAGATAAAAAAACAAATCAAACGTCTTATAAATCTATCAAAAATAATTAAAATCAAAGCTTGTAAATTTAGTTCAAATGCAATGCTAGAAAAATTAAATTGCCGTTAAATTAAAATAAAAATTACAACATATGCGAGAAAAATTAGAAGAAGAAGGAAAATTAAAACATCACGTACGAAAATATTTGTACGTGTAGAACCTGACAAAAGCGAAAAATGGCTTCTGCGTGTTCCATAGTCAAAACCGAACACCAAAATTTCTACACTTTACTTTCACGAAACTCTTACTCCCTTTGAAAAAACTCCTTTCTGACTAAAAACTATCTCTACATTTATAGCAAAAAAATACATGGAAATATTACCTTTTTATTTTATTTTTTATAAAAACGCGTATAAATTTTGTATCGAAAAACAAAATCAACGCGAATCAATTTTTAATATCGAAAATATTAATTAATTCAAGCGTGGGACACGAGAGCTCAGGGTCTAACGTTTTTGAATTCAAAGTGCGTATGTCACGTGTCGACTTTCGATTCGCGGACACGATTAGTGGGACACGTGGCATCATCTCGTTCGAATTGAGCCAACGTGGGCGTCTGTGATTGTCGCGCGGGATTAGGGGCGCATGTGATAGGTGGAACGGGGGCATTGGTTCTGCGTTTTATTTCGCGAAATACATGCCACGTATCATCGTGTTATTGTTGGAATATTTATGAGACACGTGGCGGTCATTTCCGTTTGAAGAGTGAGGGTGCGCGCCTCTTGGATGGGCCGCGTCACACGGGATTTTTACACGGCGGCTCGGTGCGCGGCCAGTTGGATGGACGAGCAATCTGGGCCGGGTTGATACGATCACGACGGTCGGCGATCGCCTCGGGGGAATAACGCGGTAAACGGCATGTGGGTCCCGGTCGGCCAGGCTGCGCGACACGTGGGGCCCGGTGGCATCGAGGCCACGCGAAGATTGTACACGTGATTTTGCCTTGTCTGGTTACTTGGCTCGCCAAATGCGGGCCGTTGATGCTTTGATCGGACGGTGGGTGATGAGCAAGTGATTTGTGCGATTGCGATTCTTTTCTATGCGAGAAAATTCAAACTTTTATAAATTATATTTTGACCTGAAATTTAATCAAATTACGTTTTTCACTTTCTTAAATTACGGTTAATGCCGCTTTGCTAATTTTAAATTAAATTTTTAAACTTTTAATAATTATAATTAAGCCCAATTTAATTTAAATTATATTTTCGATTTTTTATAAATTGTAATTAAGAAACTATATTATCATAAATTATATTTGTGGACAGAAATATGAAATTAAGTACATTTTCGATACAAATTATTGAATTTTATTAAAAATGTATTTTTAGCAAATAAAAGGAAAATATTAATTTATTTAACAAAAATTAATAAATATTAAACGAACATAGCAATTATCATTACTAAAATTGATGAAAATAACTATATAAAATACAGTTATCAGCCCTCGAGTTTTACAGAATAAGAAGAAGCCACGTGTCAACTTTATCTATCAGCTAATAATATTCTGACACATGTCATATTACAATGAGCCCGATCGTGTAGGATCATGCCCTCGTTAGAGCTGTTGTCTCCCGTGCGACAATCCATCGTGCGCCCGTTTCCCGTAGGCAATGATATGATGCCACGTGTCCGTAGTAAACCTTGTAGCGAATCAGATGCTGACACGTGGCACGCAGATTGAATTTAAAAAATGAGAAACGGCGCCCTCTGTTTCATCTTCCACGCGTGTATTAAAATAACAAATTCTATTTTCGCATGGACGCGGATTTTAGGGAAAATGTCGGGGTTTTGTTTTCGATATAAATTTTTTACGCATGTAAAAAAGTGTATTATTTTAGATGTATTTTTTAGCTATAAATAGGAGATATTATGATAGAGTTAAAAAGGAGTTTTTTTTTAGAGTTTAGTTTTGGATTTTCTGTAGTGTTTGGGGCTGGACGGTGGAACACGCAGAAGCCATTTTTGGCTTCTGTTGTGTTCTACATGTGTCAAATATTTACGATCCGAAATGGTTTAATTTTCTTTTATTTTTCATCTCATATTCTTTAAGTGTTGTAATTTTAATTATTAATTAATGAAGTCATTTAATTTTTCTAGGGTTGCATTTGATCTAAATTTATGAAGCTTTGATTTTAATTATTTTTGATAGATTTATAAGACGTTCGATTTGTTCACTCTATTTTGTGCTTAATGCTTTTTGATTATTTACGAATTTTATCAAAACGATCCGTGGCACATAAATAAACTTGGAAGAGGCATTTGTGTGTATATTGCTCGTAGATAGAATGACATGTATGATGAAGGATAGGAATATACCCTAATTGTATGTGTGGCCATTTGAGAACTTAGAACTTAATGAATCTTGGTGAATTTAATTCTCATAGGAATATAGTGAATTAATTTAACGAGGTGTGTTTATATGGAGCTCGGAAGAGATGTATGAATAAAATTAGAAGTTTTCGGTTGACAAATTAAATGTACTAAAAAATATAAATCAAAAGAAAACAACACGATTTGGGTGGATTAGTTTGGTGAAAAATTGTAATCCTAGATTTCTTTTATTTTGTTATTAAACTCTTTTCTTTAACTTGTTCCAAATAAACGATCGTTTTGGATAAAATCAAAGAAAAATAATTTTAGTACTCAACAAACTGTAGTAACAAAGTATAGTGGATGTCATTACTATGGATCAAAGTATAGTGGGAACTCCTAATACTAATGTGGATGTCATTACTATGGATCAAAGTATAGTGGGAACTCCTAACATTAATTGCCATGAAAGGTATTTAGGTTAACCAATAATGGTGGGCAGGAATAAAAGAAGGTTATTTGGATAGCTAAAAGAAGGAGTTTTGAGAAAGCTTAAGGGATGGAAAGAAAAAAACACTTTCTAAAGTAAGAAGAAGGTTTCACTTAAGCCTGTAATTCAAACTATTCCAACCTATACTATGGGATGCTTTGAATATCCTTCAAGTCTCTGAAATGATATTCACGGTCTTATGGAAAATATTTGGTGGGATATTACTTGGATAGGAGAGCCATTCATTGGATGGCATGTGATAAGCTTTGCAAACCCAAGGCCCTTAGAGGTATAGGTTTAAAAACCTATAATCTTTCAAATAGGCTCTTATTGCTAAGAATACTTGGAAATTATGACAAAACCAAAAATTCTTTGATTTGGAGGGTGCTCAAGGGTAAATATTCTTCTCATAACCCTTTCTTGAAGGTTGGAACTCCTGTTTATGTTTCTTGTTTATGGAGAACTATTGTTTGGGGAAAGAAATTTTCTTTGAAGGGTATGAGATGGAGAGTTGGGAATGGTGCTAGTATTAGTATTTATAAGGATCTGTGACTGCCTTATAATTAATGGTTCTTGTATGACCTTTTCTCCTTCTAAGCTTCCTACTTACTCCACTTGTAAAGTACATTCGGGCAGTATTTTAGAGATGATAGTAGAAGATCGAGTTTGTACTTAAACATTTTATTTTCATAATGAAAGTTAGGTGGTTTGGTGGACCGATGGTTTTTCTCTTAGATTATGATTGTGGCCTAGGTTGTTTCCACCTAAAAATATCGTATGTTAATATTTTATTTACACACTTTATTTTTACGCATGATTGCATACCTGGTTGCTTTGTTTAGGTTACCAAATTATAAATTGATAAAAATTTAAAATAACATATTCTTCCCTCTCAAGGTTATTAAGGTCCATATCTTATAAACTTTCAACTAGTAACACAAGTGAAGAAAATGGGCTAGTGTTGGGTCACACAAGTCTGGATTGTAGCATATCTTGACCTACTTCTCAATTTAATTTTTTTGATAATGTGCATACCTGTAGGTCAGACATTAATTGGTTCGGTTTATTCCTTAAGGGTAATGTCGTGGTCAACCTCCCTTAATGGTGGTAAACTGGTAGGTTCTATGAACAAATCTATGAACTCTCGCAATATCTCCCTTATACTTGGGTGAATACACTGTTGTGATTCCCTATGGTTAGCCTGTAGACATAAAGCAAATAGAGCATAGATAGGACAAGTTTCTTTAGTTATCTCTTCCATTGATGCCGATTGGATATGTTACCTATCAATGCCCACCAACCTCTTATCCTAATTTTCCTTTATGAATTCCATGGTTAACTTTTTCGAATCACATACCACCGAACCAAGTAGCTCTAACCATTGAATTCCTAACCTTCCTTGGCACCCCAGATTTTCCCAATTAGCAACTCCAACCGAGAAGCTTTCCGTTGGCACCACTGGTAAACACAACAAATTGGCCATTTGTTCACTAATGAAGTTGTGAGTTGATCCACTGTCAATTAACATAATGACGTTATAGGCATGGCGATGATCCGTATGGTTTTAGGCACACTCCATGCTGTCAGTGCATGAAATGTAATTTATAGTTCAAGAGTTCCTTTATGATGTTCTTCGGTTGGTTGTTCCTCGGAGACATCCGTGCCTACTAGGTGACCGTTATCTTCGTAACCTTCTAACAGAAGTATATGTGGTCCTTGACATTTATGTCCTACAATATAACGGTTATTACAATTGAAACATAAGTTTTGTGCTCTCCTTTATTGCATTTCCTCCCAAATCAAATGCCTGACTTATGCTATAGGTATTGCTTGATTAGCTGGTGGAAGAGCTAAAGGGGATGGAATCAGTATTGCCGAATGTGTGAACCTCTTTTGTTTTAGTAACTCGTCATCTCTCATTCGCACGAAGTGAATAGAATCCTTTAATGTCTAGGGTTGAAACATATGAATCCAATCTAAAATTTATGTCCTTAATTCACCCATAAATGTACCCATAAGAGCCTTTTGTGTCCATCCTTTGACATGATTGCCTACTTGTTCAAATCCCAGTTATATTCATATAGGGAGCCAATTTTCCTGATCCGTGAAAGTGCTTTGTCAAAATCTTCACAATCTGAGGGCTTAAAGCGTGCCTAAAGTTCATCTTCAAAGGTTGCCCATGAGAGAGCTCGTCCTTCTTCTTGGAATGTCCTACGGATCCATCACTACCACTGGTTGGCTTCTCCCTTTAACTAGTAAGACGCTAGAGTAATCTTCTAGTTTTTAGAAGTGTTTTGATATTCAAAGAATTGATCCACACGATTAAACCACTCTATTGGATCGCCTCTTAAGAATTGGGGAATTCTAATTTCGCCGTTTTGAAAAATACAACCAATCGGCCCCTTGGTGGCCTTCACGGTTTGGGATGCCCTGGTTTGGAAGCTCTTGGTATGCAAGGAATACATAAGAGAGAATGTGAAAAGTCTCTTCCATATTACACATCCTCTTTATCATGCCAAGCCCCGAGCCAAGTTCAATTCGCTCCTTATTGGTTCCTATACTAAACCTTTATTTTGATATCAATGATAGGTCCCAAATGCATCTTGTGTTTCTCTTTAGGTGAGAAAAGTATTCAATTTGAATTCAATATTTTTTTACTTATCTTTCATTAATACTAGCAACTGTATTAAATATGCAAATGCCTTGTATATGAACTTAATATAATTTCACCTAGACACTTCTCATATATAACTATCCCACTTAAATATAATTGTTAAAAATATGCATATATGAAGTGATGGAAATAACTTATATCTTATTGGCCAAAACATGAAAGAAAAATACATAAATAACTGCTGAAACATGATACTAATGACACTAAACATGATACTCTACTACCCTCGATCCACTGCAACTTATCCCACTAAGAACCCATGTATTTGGGTTTGACTTATGCCTTCTTTGTGAATACCATGGCCTATTAGGATTACCTTGGTCGGGTGAATTAATATTTAAAATACTTTGAAGCAAAGAAATAATGAAGAAGAAGGCCCGGTCCGTATCATTCGGAAACAAGAAAGTAATTTTATTAGCAAAAAGTCCAGAAAATAGTGGTTTAATAAAGGGGAATTTTTTTTGTCAAAGTATAATTAAGTTATTTGATGTGTGGCTCCAACGTTTTTGAACGTGGATTTAACACCTCCGTGGTAAAACTGGTGGAATTGTTTTTTAAATAACAATTAAGAGATATAATTTGTTATTATGCTTATATAAAATTGTTAAAAGTAATTCTTTTATATTAGATTATTTATATTATTTATTCTATTAATTTAAAAATAGTATTATTTAATTTTTTAATTTTATAAAAAAAATAAATTAAAGATAAATTATATTATTTAATGATTTTTTTATTAAAATATTATTATTTTTGTGTTAAGAAATTAAACACAATTAAAATACAAATATTTAATAATATTAAATATTTATTTTTATTATTTATTAATTGTCACATGTTTTATTTTAATTTCTTATTAATTATTGATTTTTTAAAAAATTAAAAATTATTTAATTTCTTATTAATTATTGATTTTTTTAAAAATTAAAAATTATATTTTATTAACTTTTTGTATGAATTTTATTATTATTTATTTTTTTATGTTAAATATAATTTTTATCTTTATTAAAGACTCGTATTTTAATAATGTTTTAAATACTTGATAAAAATTAATAATATTTTAAATAAAAAATTATTAAAATAATATAATTTATTTTTAATTAAACATTATTATAAAAATAAAGAATCATATGATATTATTTTTAATTTAAAAGATTAAAAAATATAAAAAATTTACTTAAGATATTAATTCATTGTATAATAATAACTTACTTTAATTTAATGATATTAAAGATTTAAAATTTAAATTTAAATTATAAATATATAAATTGAAAGTTATTTAAAATAATGGATAAAAATAAAATTTTTAATCATAAAAGTAATATTTTTATATTTAGTAATATATTTTATTATTAAAAAAATAAATTATAATTATTTAAATTTTACAGCTTGAATTTATAGGATATTATTTGAAAGATATTTTGAATTTTTTTATTTTCCGAAATATTATTTACGTGTCAAGAACACAAGAACAAGCAGTAAGAAAACACGTGCGCATGCGCTATAATAGAGCGTGAAAAAGAATTCCCTACGTGCCATAACTTTTGGTATTCGTAAGAGCAAGCAACCGGAGGCCACTTGTTTCTTCAATTTTTTATTGAGAGGTACAGGGAGAGAGAGAAAATAACACTTTTTTGTTTTTTTGTGGGACACTTTTTTCCAAAAGAAAAACTCAAAAACCTAATCCACAGTCCAATTCCTTGTTACCTTCTACTTCGCAACTCTTAGTTTTGAGTATCAATTCGCAAAATCTCTCTAAACCATGTAATCATGACCCAACCATTTTGATATCAATCGAGTCTTTTTCTCTCCGACACATGGGCGTGGAAACCCAAGTCCAAACTCCGACCCACCACGAACCACCTATCACCACTGCCTCTATAGCCAGCACAAACATCGCTCCGACCAGCACCACCATCACCGAACTTAGCAATGCTCCGGCTCAGTCCTCTTCGCCTCCCTCCAAAATCCCATTGCGTCCACGAAAAATCCGAAAGCTGTCGCCCGATAACTATAATAACAACCATGACCCGAATTCATCTTCATCTTCTCGAGCCATTGTGCCCGTACCCGAAACCATAATCTCCACTAAACAACCCACCAAGTCGAAGATCGTACAGCCACGCGCCGTTCCACCGAGAGTCGTACTACGTTCGTTATCCTGCGTAGGCGAATTGGAACTTTCTCTCCGTCATCTACGAACCTCCGATCCGTTACTCGCGTCCTTGATTGATATACATCCACCTCCGACCTTCGATACTTACCATTCTCCATTCCTTGCCCTAACTCGAAGCATTATCTACCAACAGCTGGCTCCTAAAGCCGGTACGTCGATTTACTATCGCTTCGTATCGCTTTGTGGTGGAGAAGCTGCTGTTCTTCCTGAGGCTGTACTTGCCCTAAATCCTCAGCAGCTCCGTCAAATTGGGGTTTCGGGTCGTAAAGCTAGTTATCTTCATGACCTAGCGAGGAAGTATCAAAATGGGATTTTGTCTGATTCTGCGATTGTAAACATGGACGACAAGTCGTTGTTCACGATGTTGACAATGGTTAATGGAATTGGGTCTTGGTCTGTACACATGTTCATGATATTTTCGTTGCATAGACCTGATGTGCTTCCAATTAACGATCTCAATGTGAGGAAAGGTGTTCAGATTCTTTATGGTTTGGAAGAGTTGCCTAGGCCGTCCCAGATGGACCATTTGTGTGAGAAGTGGAGGCCATATCGGTCAGTGGCTGCTTGGTATATGTGGAAGCTTTCAGAATCAAAAGGAGCTACGTCGAGTGCCTCTGTAATGGCGGCTGTCGCTAGTCTGCAGCATCAGCAACCTGGAGAGCCACAGCACTCTCAGCAACCGCAGCTGCTTGATCCTCTTAACATTCTCAATATTGGGTATGACCCCGCGTTATCACTTTAGTTACTAATTTTATTACTTAAATAGTGTGTTTATTTTAATATTTGATGTTGCTGATTGTAGCTGGTTTTTCTCTCATTGTGTGTTCGCTAGTGGATTGTGGAAATATGTTTGTTTGTTGGTTCAAACTAGTATTATGAATGGAAATTTTATTACTTCAATTTTTGCTCTGGTAAAATGGAGTAAGGGTTTTTCCTCGCTATGGATTCATAGGTAATCATATAAGAGATGATGATTTGGTGAGAATATTAATGTGGGAATCATGCTAATGAAGGAGGATAATAAGGATTGGATGATTTTTTTTTTCTCCCTCTCGTTGGTACTATCTTCATTCTTTATGTTGGCTTCAAATGTAGCTGGAAGCTAAATGGCCCCTTGAATGTTAATAATTGCGTGTTAAAATAAAAATTTCCTTGTACTTTATTTCAATATGTATCTAAGCAACATGCTTTTACTGATTCATGTTGCATAAGGGAATGAAGATAAATGTAAGAATTAGGTCAACTACAATTGCACTTTTTGAATGCATCAGGTTGCTGTCTGTGTGTGTTTGAAGGAAAAGAATGAAACTGGTACATCATATTTGACGGAACCATAATGATAATTCTAGATTGAGGGTGGGGAGGGACAACTAGCTGAGAAAATCTGGGAGAATTTTTTTGTTTAGTATATAATACCTTTGCTTTTTCTTGAAAAGGATAGTTATATAAATCATAAACTGAAAATTTTAGTTTTCTATTTTGCTTGTGAAGTCATTTGAACATCTACTAAAATAAAAGATAACAATTTGGATCTTCCAAACCAAGGGTAAATATAAGTAATTATTTACATTAATTTTGAGATTTGGGTCCTAAATTTAACTTGTATTTTTATGGGAAATTCTTTGGATGATTTTGAGGGGGTTATGAGCATCTTTGCCATTACATTGGGTCCGGCATGGTACTCTTGACATTTTTGTCATTTGAAGAGAGAAAAGCTTGGTCTGGAAGTTAGATTGTTAGGCACTAGCTTGCATGTAAGTGTATGATTCTGGCATAACATCCATAGCAGCTGAAATATCTGTCTAGAAATTTCCATACTTGCTCTTCTTTAGGAAGATTTGAGAAAAAATAAAGCTACATACTACAAATGGAAATGATCCATATAAGGATGTATTTGGGTTGGTTAACATCTATAAATAAAGCGATGATTTTTGTGGACAAAAAAAAATGAAATAGGTTACAGTTAACATCTACATGCCCATTGCATTCTTATAAATGAAAAGGAGGTTCTTAATATATGTACCCTACTAGATGGCTCTCATTAATCTTGAGTCCTTGACAACTGAGTTAGTTTGTACGGTTCATATTTGATACTATGTCAACAGAAATAAAAATGTCATCATGTTAGAAACGTAGATTATTGGTGATGCATATTTAATTTATTCATTAAATGTTTCGTGCTCAATGATCTCTAAGTTTTTTCCTAGTTAAGGTTACAAGATCTCTTTGCTCACAAGTAATATCCAGTGTAGATCTGCATTGCAAACAACTTTTGGTGTTCTGATCTTCACGAGTTGAGAGCTTCTTTTTTTCCCCTCTTTTCTCAGAAAGGTTCTGGAATTTATTCTTTGATTAATGCTCTTATGTCTTTAGGATTAGGAATTTAGTTACTGTTGGAGAGTTGGAGACAAATTATTGCTATAATGGCATAGGATATGTCTATGAATGATTTTTATCAGTGTGGTCATCAATTTATATTAATGAAAGGGTTGGAGTTTTTGGCACTCTTATATACTTGAAATTTTCTAACTTTAGATTCATTCATGCTACGAGAAATTAGCGGGTCCCTTTTGAGCCTGGGTTTACTCTAACTCTAGGCAAACTGTTTCTTGCAACATTGCAGATTTGATTATTGGTTTTTCACTGTTGTAATGTTAGCCCAGTAATAAAGCATCAGAATCTGGTCTTTTGGAATAGTCCAGTGAGTCTTATACGCTGATTAACTTCACCTAGTTAAGAGGTGGAGTGAGATTATCTCCTTTTACAGACTGGGAGCCTGAAACAAATGATGTGGGATTTATGTAATCACAGAAACTAGTGCATTGCACATGAGAACTTTATGTTATATCCAATTAGAATAATGACATTTTAAATTTTTGAAGTTGCAATGACATAATAAATTTAGTGGGTAATTACAAATTGTAAATTAAGTTTTGTAAATAAATATTAAAATGTAGTGCTAGTTACAAGATAAATTACTAAATTATTGTAATTTAAGTAAATTATATACTTAAATTATTGAATTTAATATTCTACCTAAAATGGGAGTTAATTCATGATTGGTGAATGCTAAAAGTTTGTATAACGTTAAAGGTTTTGAATTAATATCTATATATGGATATTATGGAGAAAGAAATAGATACAAGGGTTATTGATTATGATTAGAGAATCTCAAAACTTTGCACTGAGTTGAAGTTTGGTTCACATAATGGAAATAGAAATGGTAATTGATCGAAAAGAAAACAGTATTATTACATTGTTTGCTTTGATCATTGAAAGCAAAGAAAGAATCAATATTACAGTATTTAGTATTTGGTTTACAGTTGAAATGAAATAGAAAATATATTATTATAATTATTATATTTTTCTAAATTATTATTAAAATTATTACTTAAAAATATTATTTAATATTATTTAAATTTCTAAAAAATTATTATTTTTCTAAATAATTTTTACTTAAATATATTATTTAATATTACTTATTTTTCTAAATTATTATTAAAATAAAATATATTATTAAAATTACTATTTTTCTAAATATTTTTTACTTAAATATATTATTAAAATTATTATTTTTCTAAATATTTTTTACTTAAATATATTATTAAAATAAAATATATTATTAAAATTATTATTAAAATAAAATATATTATTAAAATTATTATTTTTCTAAATAATTATTACTTAAAAATATTATTTAATTTTATTTAAAATTATTTATTTTTCTAAATTTTTATTAAAATAAGATCAAATTATTAATTATTTTCTTCCGTATAATTTACATGTGTCCAAAATTAAAGTTAAAATTAGAATAAAAAATGAGTATGAGAATGGAATAAGGATTACCAAGGAGGTAATGAAATTGTTATTTTTTCTCTTTTAGGAATGGATTTCATTCAATTCTTAATTTACAACGGAACTAAACATAAAAATATGTGGAATCATTTGACCATTTAATTTTGAACTAATCATTGTAGGGTTAAAATGTTCTCTTTTCAAACGAAAATGCAAACTTACTCTTTTATAAAATATAAGAATAAGAATAAACTTAGATGAGTGGAAATACTTGTTATTTAAGAAAATGAACAAGGAATATTCTAGAGTATACAATAGGTGCTAGAGAGAGCCAAATGATTTAATGCGCACAGGTGGAAACCTAACATTTTAGAGTTGATGGTTAGTACTTTTTATTAGCTCGGTGCATTCTTTTTGCAGTTAATGGTTTAATAGTTGTTTCTTTTCTCAATCTAAATAGCTTTTGTGTAAATCTTTTATGTACTTTGTATCGGCTTTAGTACTTCTTGTTTTATGTTTTTAATCATCAAAGAGAACTGTATTTAGCACTTTGTTTTCTTAACTTTGCTGATTTTCCTCACAATATACATGGGTGTTTATATTTGAAATTTCTATCGATCATCAAATTTTGACTTGTACTTCATGGCAACTATATCGAGTCTCTGTAGCTAAATTTGTTTGGCTTCATTATGTTCTTTCTCCATTATCATTACAACTTTTTTGTGTTTTTGCTCCCAACCATGACAGACTTAGTAGCTAAATATGTTTTAATTATTTTATTTATTCCCGTTCCTTTTCATAACGTTATCACTATTATCGAAGTTACATTATATGTCATATTGGTTTATTAGATCCTGCCAATTACTCATTGCATTCCTTGTGGCAAGAATTGTGCTGTAACAAGTGATGTGCATGTTCTATATACAGTTCAGGACAAGTCATGGAGAACCAATTTAGGGCGTGTGCCTGGGGGCAATGATGCTGGCAATAAAGAAAGCTTGTGTATCATTCATGTTTATCCGTTAATAGTCTTGTGGTAATGTGGTTGCAGCAGTTCAAGGATAACTCTTGGTAATTTTGGTGCTGAGTGCTCCAGTGCAACTTCATAGGAAATGTTTCTAATTTTATTCGGTCGTTCTGTCTCCGGAATTATTAAGTTTATGCCATAGTTTTGTTGTCAGATTAGGAAAAATACAGATTTTGGAGTTTCTTGTAGAACTGAATATACACAAACCTGGTTCTTCACCTTTGAACTTTGTGTGTCGTTTGGTAGTAATCTGTGAATTTGCTTTTGTTTTTTCCAACTTTTACTATTTTGATGCGAATCTTCGTTTCCCTGTATAATTTTTTTTGTCAGCACTAGCATATGCTTAGCTCTTCATGCGTTTATACTTTTCATAGTATAATGAAAATAACCTAATATTTTGTGAGTTTGCCTCACTTTTACAATGTGATTGTGGTATGTATGAGATGTGTATTTCATGATGTAGTTGGTTACATGCCCATTTAATTGACCAGTGAGATATTTTATAATAGACCATGCAAACATATCAGTAAGCAAGTGCTTTGTCCGTACAGGTGATAAGGGAATTGTTATGGAAATTCATTAACATTACAAAGAAAGTGAAGCTCATGATACTTAAAACGGTTTATTATGGATTCTTTTGAAAGTTAAAAGATGAATGTGCTTGTTTCAGATACGAAAGTTGAGAAAAATTGTAGTTTTCAGGAATATGTGAGAGTTACGGAAGCAGTTAAAGAAGAGAAGGTTGAGATTCTATCGGTGGTTCTTGGTTAAAAGTGCTTGTTGGAAGCAAAATCTCATATATTTTTATTATAAAGAGAGACAGATCTAAATATTCTTAGTTGAATGTTAGTAAATGTAAATTGTATATTGTTTAAGTTAAACTCTAATTAATTAGACTCATGTTTTTAAGACATTATTTTAATTTTTATAAATTTTAGTAGTGTTATTTGATGTAACCCAATATATAGTTTTCTAATAAAAGCTACTTGTAATATCTTTTGGAACCAAGGTTGGTGAAAATAAGGTCTCTCATTAGTCTCTCTTTTGTAGCTACTGTAGTGTTGGCAGTTATGATGAACAAAAACTGTTTATCAATATTGATGGCAGATGAATAGATCAGTACCCTTTCATTCTCTGGAAATCAGTTCTATATATATACTGCTATTCTTATTGCTTGGGTTCAAAATAACCCTTAAATTCTATGGGGTCCTGAATTAGATATACATTTTTTTTTGTTTTTGTTTTTCAAATTAGGAATGATATAGACGATGTTTGTTTCATAAGAAAAGGCGAAAAAGAAGTGTAAATTGGAGCTAGTTAGAAGAAATGGGTTGGGTTAAATATTTTTTCTTAAACTTTATGGGCCGATTTTGTCCGATGTTTATTCAATTTTTTAGGCATAAATAGCCTAATTATAGATAAATTATACAACTTTTACAAACTCTCAACCTAAGTCCCAAAACACATAGCTTCACTTACAATATTAGAATAGATTTTACCAAATTACCCTTACCCTTCATCTCTAAACATTGGATCAAAACTACATGTTTTTCATCTATCCAAATTTGATTTGAACATAATTGGATTTGAAGATTTTCAATTAAAATTCGAACAGATGATCTAATTAATCTGAAGCAATAGGATATGAAAAGATCAGATTTTATGATTCAGATAAGGTCGAATAAATATTGAAATTTATTTATAAATTATTGTTGTATATAAATCAGGATAAACAGTTTTTAAATTTTAAATTAGTATATTTATTGCAAAAATTTATTATTTATAGTTAAAATAAAAAATAATAAAAATTAAAAATTATGTTTAAATAATTATTAAACTATTATAGAGATTTTATATTTGTATTTATTTTTTAATTAAAATAATAATTTAATATAATGATGGTATATATAATGTTTAAATATATTACTTTATAAAATAAATATGCATTTATTTATAATTTGAATACGATCGTAATTCAAACGAATTGTATACTTTTTATTTCAAATATGATTCAATTACAAGATTATCAATCTAATTTAATCTAATATAAATCTAACTAATTTGATCAAATTTATCATATTAAAAGGATTAATTGGATTATTTATTTGAACTAATCTCATTCAATTTAGTGCCTTAAAAACCAAAACATTCATCTCAAATTAACTAACATTGCGTGAATTTGGGGTTTAAACCACCAGCATCACCCGAACTTGATATTGCAAAAAGGATTGATCAACAATCCAAACAAATCTTGACAAAAATCAAACGGAAAACACAAATCAAACATAAAGATTACTTACCTCTGAACGATGATTATGGAGATGGGAAGAAGAAGATAGTAGTGCCATAATCAACAACTAATGGCCCTAGAAAATACAATTCGATCACAGAAAATTGTTAAAAGTAGAATCATAATTCAAACAAAAGTCTCATACAAGCCGAAGTTGAATCAAGCCTGCGTATAAGTATTTCAATGACTCTTAAACTCCTTCATTCTCAAGATATCTGTAAATCTCTGTGCTTCTTGTGATTTTGAAAAATTCTTGATATAAATGTAAAAGTTGATAACAGATTGTTAATTTGAAATTTATACCATATTGGTACTTTGGAAGAGGATATGCATGAGAGTTTAATAATAATCAACATTAGAGTTAGATGACCAAAATGAAAGGAAAGAACGAATAGAGATTTTAAGAAGCTAACATGAAAAATATGAATTGCCTATAAATGTTGCAATGATAAACTAAAAATTGATATTTAAAAAGATGTGAGTAATAAATTTTTACTTAGTATTGACGCTTAGAGACGTAATATATTACACCTTTCATTAGAAGTAATATATAACATGTTGCGTTTTTGATAAACCATAACAATTCAACGTTAATAAAAACATGGGCATGTTGACATCATGAAAATAAATGGACTGTTGTTATTGTGTGATATGAATACGTTCTTGATAACTATGAGAATAACTAGATGTAACATGTTATACTAAACTCTGAGTTCAAAGAAAAAAAAAATATACATTAAAATAAATTAAAAAAATTGTTTATTTTAATCACTATAAATATGATGTATCTCTAATAATTGATTACTAGTGATACATAGATCTTAACGTTCCTTATCCGTGGAAAATAGATTTTTCAAAATGGAAAAATTACATATATAAATAATACTCTAAAGGGAATATATATAAAAGGGATGTCATTATAATGCAATAGAAGAAAGAAATATATGAGGTATTGAATCTAAGGAGAGATATCAACATTAAAATGAAATGTCTATATTCATATAGCTATAAACCTTGCACTTGATTGAGATGTAAATTACTTCATGAAAATGAATGTTCTAAAACAAAATAAAGAGTAAAACAAATTATATAGAAGCTATAGAATTTAGCTACAAGTGCAAAATATGTAACACTAAACTCAATTAGTGGGACTAGATTTACAATAAATTCAAATAAGGATGAAGAATTATACACTGAGAGAGTGTTCAATAGAAAAAAAATGATCTCAATCTAAATGTTTCAACATTAACAATAACTAAAAGATTTCATTATAAAATTAACAGCTCTAATAAGACAAGCATAAGAATAAAGTGCAAAGATAAAAATTACAATTGAAAAATGATTAGAAGTTTGCAACAAACAAGATTGGAAAATCGAATGTATTCAAGGTAAACACTTACAAGGAAACTATTCATGTGCATAAATGTTTGAAGGTCAACAAGGAAAACATGTTACATATATATGAGTACGCAGATGAGAGCAATAGAATATTACCAAGATACTAGACAATTGTGACAAAAATATCACGTGTGACATTAACAAAAAGAAGGTGTGATAATCACCTACATAAGGGCAATTATGAAAAAAGGAAGCAATAAAAAATATACGAGAGGATTCGAATTCATATAGGAAACTATCTAGTTTATGCCAGGGATGTCTACGGTCCGGTTCAATCCTATTTTGAGAAAAAAATAACCGAATCAGATCGGACCGCTTGGTTATTAAAAATGTTGTAACCAAACGGTTTGGTCTAGTTTGGTTAACGGTTTTCAACGGTATGGTCCAGTTAATAATACATAAATATGATACACCTTTGATTAAAATATAAAATATGGAAAATTTAATCAACGATTTGTGGGAAGTGATATGGAAAATTTAATATATTATTAAAATCGATTTGGTCTAATCTAGTCGATTTAAAAATTAATATAATCAGATCGAATAGTTTGAAAAAATATTTTAGTTAATACAAACTAGATCGGATCGTTTGATTTATAAAACTGTTCAAACCGATCTAGTCTAGTCCAATTTTTCGATTTAATTCGATTCGATCTAGTTTTTGGACATTCCTAATTTCTACTGTATGTTGGAAAAGAAAAATACAGATTCATTTATTCAAATAAAAATGTACATGAAGTCAAACTTTCTATATGAAGTTATGGCAACAATAGCATGTATAATTGGTTTTATCAAATACATGCCATAATTAGTAATAATTGATAGGACATTTATAAAAAGAAAGAGAAGGAAGGGTAATACTTGTTGCAATAATAAATGATGGAAACAACCATATATAAATTATAATCCTAGCTTTACTATTTGATTTGTTAATAAAAAAATTAAATTTTCTTCCTAAAATCGAAAATGTAACATTTTAAGTAAAGAAAACATATATATGTAAGTGGTTACATATTAAATGTTTTTGCAAGATAAACAAATTTTTCATGCCACCAATTTCACAATTGCATGGATTATATACGATCAATAAATATCTAAAAACAATAGGATTGTCATTCTCACGATTAACTCAATTTTTGAATATTAGGACAAGCAATCAAAATTTATGTTTGCAATCTTTGTTTAAGCTAACAAAATTTAAGTGAAATATTAATTATAAAATTAAAATAAATAGCATTTAAAAAAATAATTTTAACTCACAATTAAGAAATTTAGGGAATTCAGTTTTTTTATTTTAATCTCATAATTCTATAAATCTCTTTAATATTTTTGGATTATTAATCAAATTTTATGAAAATAATTATCTACATGTCTATGGTCATTGTAGTCATAATCTATATATCCCTAGTTCATATATCTATGTTCATTTAAAACCATCAGTTGCGTTGTACATTAACAAATCTATTTTAGTTCAACATAATATTTATATTAAAAATTAAATTTTCAAGATGTTAAAAATAATTAGATTGGAGTTGTAAATACAATAATACTTCTATCTTCTTCAATATGAAATTAAGCTTTGTAATTTCTAATAAAACCTACAAATTAGAACAATTAGAGGAATCATAAGTAGTTTCCCTAAAAATTTACAAATAAAAGTCATAGATGTGATACAAAGTTCACTAATAATGTGGCAAATATGATAAAAAGAAAATTAATTTATCAATTATTTAATATTATTGGAATTGAAAAAAGGAGAATAAAAATGGAAAGATTTATTTTTATTAATGAAAATTAGTAAGATAATAGCATTAATAACATTAACAATTAAAAATACTTGAACTCTAAACCACTCAAAAGCTTTGGATTAAAACACTTCACACAAATTAAGTAATAAAGCTCTCATAGAAAGAACGAATATACCACCAAAGCATATTATATTGTGAACTTGAATTAGGATTTCCTAAAATATGAAGAGAAAAAAAGATGATAATTCAAAGAATGATAAAATCATATATAATACATGCAAGTCCTATTCATTACAAAAATTAGTGTATATATAATGTTGGGGTAATTTTGTACATTCCATGTGACAATCAAAAAGTAGTTTTAATCAATAAATAACTTTATGGGCCAAGTCCAATAAGTATCTAATCATCATACAAGTGTGAAAGCAATTAATTATCCTAAGGGAATAATGATACAATAATTATACTTTAGTTGAGTTAAAAAAATAAAGACCCAAACATTATCCTAATCTATTTTAAAAGATAATTTAACAAATAACTGTGGATATATGTCTATAGACAATAGATGTTTTTACAATGAAACTCCATAATAGATAGTTATCAAGTGTATTTTTCCCCTATATATAGTCACATATACATAACATAATACCATACATCTCATAATAGAAAATCATAGCTAAACATTATCTTTTCATATAATTACTAGAGCAAAATTGAGATAGTCAACTAGGAAGAACCACCTAAGTTGAGTGTTAACACCCAAGATTTGGCCAGCCAGGATTTTATCGTCCAGGATTTGGTTGGCCAAACATTATTTCCTAGGACCATTACTATCAGCCAGAACATGGCCAACCAGAAAAAATCATCCAGAATAGATGTCACCGACCAGGGTGTCATCCATTTAGAATAACCTACCAAATTGACCTTTATCGTATGGCCCTTCACCCATCAACCACTCTTTGGTTGTGCGAGCTGGACCTAAGTTATTTTCATCCCATAATATGCTATCAGTCATTATGCTTGACCAGGAACTTAACCCCCAATAGAGACACATTATAACATCTGAAACCGTAGAACAAACATATATCCTGGTCTTATCTAAAGATCAGTCTATGTGGTTACATCATTTCCATCGAATGAACAAGAAAGGTTAAATGAGGTCCTAAGAAAAAAAAATGTGATCATATGGTCCCATGAGGATATGCATGGCATAGATCCAAAAATTACAACACACCACCTCAATGTGGACTTAAAGTTTAAACATGTAAGGCAAAAGAGAAGATCATATAACCAAGAAAGATACTTTGTCATGAAAATAAAAGTTGAAAACTCTAGCTAGGTGTATAACTGAATTGTACTATCCTGATTGGCTAGCAAATGTTGTCTTGGTCTAAAAAGCCAACGGACAATGAAGAATGTGTTTAGGTTTCATTGACCTAAATTACCACGTATAAACCAGCTTGTGAATGCTACCACATGTCATGTTTCCTTCTCTTTCATGGTTTCTTATTCTGTATACAATCAAATCTAGATGTATGACTCTGACTAGGAGAAGACAAGTTTCATAACTGACTAGGGACTATTTTGTTACAAAGTCATACCCTATGGCCTAAAAAACACTAGTGCCACATATGAGAGGTTAGTCAACAAAATATTCTTAGACCTTATTGGATAGTCAATGAAGGTATATGTGGATGATATTATTGTCAAAAGCAAGTACATCAAGAATCATATCACTCACATGGGTAAAACCTTGGACATTCTTAGAAAGTATGGAATGAAGCTGAACTAAAAAACTATGTATTCAGAGTAGTTCAAGAATGTTCTTAGGGTTTGCGGTAAACCAAATGGGAATTGGGGTCAACCCTAAGAAAACCAAAGCATTGATAGATATGCAATCTCCTAGTACTATCAAAAAATTCTAGAGATTGATAGGGAGAATGGTCGCTCTGAATCGTTTCATTTCAAGAGCAATTGACAACTATACACCTTTCTTCAAAGTATTATGTAGGAAATCTGATTTTTCCTAGGACCAACATTGTAAGAAAGAATTTGAAGATTTAAATGAATATTTGAGTAGTTCATAGCCATTGTCTAGTCTACAGTCGGGTGATATCATCACCTATACCTGACAGGCTTAGAAATAGCTATTAGTAGAGCCTTAGTAAAGGATGACAATGGAGTCTAATGACCTATCTATTATGTAAGAAAGTCCTTCCATAATGCAAAACAAAAGGTACTCACAAATAAAGAAAGTGGTCCTTGCACTTATAGTAGAAGCCAAAAAGCTACATCCATATTTCTAGGCTTAGAGTATAGTTTTCCTCACAAACAACCAAGTTAGACAAGTACTTTCCAAGCTCTAGGTCTTTGACCGTTTATAAAAATAGGCTATTGAGCGTAATAAGTTGGAAATTGAGTATGTCCCTTGTACTACCATTAAAGGCTAGGTATTGGCTAACTTCCTTGTTGAAATTTCTATAGAAGGACCTCCCAACAATGAAGAAGTTAGATGGACACTTCATATCGATGGCTCCTCTAAAAAAATGGGAGTGGTTCTACAAGGTGACCCCTTTACATTATGCATTATAGCTTTTATTCAAAACATTAAACAATAAGGAAAAATATGAAGCCCTCATTGAAAGCTTTATCTTAGCAAAGGCTTTAGGATTCCAACTGATAGATTGCTTTAGTGACTCCCAACTTGTTATGAAATAACTACTGGACATGTTCCATGTTTGATAGCCCAACTAATTGACTGTGAAATTGTTAAATACCATGAAATCCTATACTTTGAATCACATTCCACGAGAGGAAAATACTCATGTTGATGCCTTTTCCTATCTGGCTTCTAACATAGATAATAATCTGGATTGAATAGTCCTCAATCAGTGCCTCGATCAACCTAGCATTAAAGCCCAGACTATATAAATTCTTATAGTTGTGTTAGATCTCAACTGGATTGATCTAATTAATAATTTTCTCATAAGTGGAACCTTGTCAACAAATAGGAAAGAGGCAAGAAAAATTAAGATAAAAGCTACTCATTTTCAAATGATCCATAGTGTACTATATAGTGGCAGGTTTCATGGCCTTTACTTAAGGTGTTTAGCACCAAATGAGGCTGACTATGTCCTTGTTGAAATACATGAAAGAGTATATGTTAAATCATTAAGTTGTAAGAAGCCTAGCTTATATAGTAGTTGCACAAGGGTATTATTGGCCCATAATACTTAAAGATGCAATCATCTTGGTAAAGGAAATGTGACAAATTTCTAAGGCACTCACTTATGCCTAGACAATCTGCCAAACAATTAACATGTTTACAAAGTCCTCGACCATTTGCATAGTATGGGCTGGACCTAATTGGCCCACTACACGTGACCAAGGGAATCAAGTATGCAATTGTTGCTATAGAATACTACACTAAATAGGTGGAAGTTGGTCAACTCCTTTAGATTTCATAAGATTGAACCATCAACTTTATTTGGTAGAATATAATCCATAGATTTGAAGTTCCCTACACTTTAGTATCGGACAATATGACCCAATTCACATAACCAAAACTGAAGACCTTATGTGAACAATATGACATCCAACATACATTCTCTATAATTGATCACCCACAGGCCAATGACCAAGTGGAGGCTACAAAAAAAGTGATAAAGCTAAACTTGAAAAGAAAGCTTAAAACATGCAAGAAAGCATGGGTCAAGAACTGCCAAAAGTCTTATTGGCCTACAGGACCACAACCAGGAAAGCTATAGGAGAAACACCTTTCTCCCTCACTCATAGTACTGAAACCATAATTCTAATCAAAATTGGACTATCCCAATTAAAGAAAAAAGTGTTGAGAATCTAGAGGGTAATGATGAAGGCTTAGACCTAAATTTAGACCTTCTTGAAGAAAAAAAGGGAACAAAGCAAGATTAAGTGGCCACCTACCAACAAAGAATGGTCAACCACTACAATGCTCAGTCAACCCATGATAGTTTCAACAAGGTGACTTGGTACTTAAATGAACAATAAAATAAACTATAGAGAAAGGGGCAAGGACACTTGACCTCAGTTGGGAAGGTCCTTATAAAATAAGTAGGTTCTTGGAAAATGTGTTTACATCTTAGAGAAGTTGAGTGGATCTAAGGACCTAAATGTATGGAATGTAAAACACCTCAAGAAATATTAGGAGTAGCTAGGACTAAAAAACAGTTTCCCTACTATTTTTTTTTTACTTAAAGTTTTTATAATTTCCATTGTTGCACCTAGGATAATTTCAATTACTTTGTAATTAAAATTTATTATTATCAATAAAGGTAGAACTTAGGATACATACATTTTCCTACAAATCAAAAATCCACACTTAGAAGATTCAACAGGATATAAAGTCCACCATCAAACAAAGAAGCAGGCCTAAGCTTCCTAAGCTTGAAAAAGTGCAAAACCCTTAATGCTCTGCATCTAGGTAGGGAATGCAACTCTATGATAGACAATGAATAAGAAGTAACCCTGTAGGTAAGGGTGGCAATTCGTATGATTTATGCTAGTATAAGTTGGCTCAAACTAACCTTACCCAAATTGGTCTAACCCTAGCTCAATTCAAATTCAATTTGAGCCAACAAAGGTTAGCCCAAACCCAAACCAAACACAAATGAGCTAAACCAAATTGGCCCAAACTAGCCCAAATTGTTAATTGCATATTTTTTAGTTAATTGAACTTCTTTTTTTCATAAATCAAAAAAATATGTTTAATGATTAAAGCTCATTATCTTAAACATCATTAGATGAAACACTCAAGATGAGGGAAATAATATTACAACAACTATTCTTTTCAACAAATGGTAAATTAACCCTGAATGAACAACTTACACATAAAAAAATCCATAGAGATAATTAGGGGTGTCCATGGTCCGGTCCGGTTTTTCCTAAAAAAATCTAACCGGACCGAACCGTTCATATTACTAGAACCGGACCGGACCGTTTGAAACGGTTTTAAAAAATAAAAACCGGACCGGACCGTTTGACTTATAAAACCGTTCGGTCCGGTTTATTTTCCGGTTTGGTTCGATTTTTTTATAATTTAATGAAGAAAAATGTGAAATTTTTAATATATTATTAAACCGGTCCGGTCCGGTTTGAACGGTTTAAAATTAATACAAACCAGACCGGACCGTTTGATTAGTAAAACCGTTCGGTTTGGTCCGGTCCGGTCCGGTTTTACGGTTTGGTCCGGTCCAATCCGGTTTTTGGACACCCTTAGAGATAATACAACTCTTACTTACACCTGTTATGTTATGATAATTAGTTAATAAGAATTTAACTCACATCACGTGTTTCCCTCATAGTACACTTAGTATAATGGAATGTGAAAGTACTTGTTCCATTCTGAGATCTATTTTGATATATTTGACCACAATACTTGCACTTTTCTAGTAGAATGTTATGATAATCGAAATAAAGAGTCTTAAACCCATATCCATAATCTTCTTGACATCATCTTTTGCTTTTTTGAATTTGGAAGAATGTCAATGATTGTTTCATCTCCCTTTATTGTATTTTTCATTACATTACCCATGTCATCTCCATCCACATCCATATTTCCTTTTTAATTGAAATCGAACCATGTTTGCAAGTTAATAACTAAAAGCTAAAATAATAAATTAATTAATTAAACAAAAGCTAGATTACTATGTATAATAGGGCAATTTTGTTCTAGGTGCACAACAACTAGCTCTTCTAAGGGAATGTAGATATATCCCTTTCAAATCATAATTTACCTGTTACTTTTACACTATTTGTTTCCTTTTTGAAATTTTATTTATGGTTAAGTTTGCTAATATGAACGTGACATAATGAACAAGTTATGACTTATTCAAAACCCACATGAATTTTGAGATAATGACTTTCTATTTTATTTTAAAAGAAAATATGTTCCATGTAAGAATTGCAATATGGTCGAAATGTGTTTCTCAAATTTTAAGTTTTTAACCTAGGGTGTAAGTTGTAATGTGTTATAGCTTTTTATTTTTTTAATTTCAAGCTAACAGGCAAGCTCGAATCCAACTAGATTTTTTCGGGGTTATTTGAGTTGGCCCAAATTTGGCCTGAATTTTATTTTATTCATGTTTGATTTAGGTTCTACAATTTGGGTTTGATTCGATTAATCAAGTTATGATACAAATTTCCACCCTTACTATAGGTAAGTACTATACCTTAGGGCCTAGACCCTAAAAGGACTATAGATGGTTGGCATGACTCAGTAACTCTAAAGGGTGTCATCCAAGGCCAAGCTTACATATAGAAGAACTTCACTTGTTCTAATAGCCACTTAATCAGCCTTAGACCTTAAAAAGCCAGCAATGACTCAGGAGCTAAGTACCCTGGTACTAAGTAAACCCTCAACATCTTGTTAGGAATGCACCCCTACCATGGGTATTGAATAAGAAGCAACCCTACAAATGGGCGTGAGCTACCTCTAGACTTAGAGAGTCCAGAACCCTTAGCATACCATAGATAAGTACTATTTCTAAGGGCCTACATGCTAGAAGATTTATGAAAGCTAAATGGGTTTAGTAACACTAACAGATGCACCCTTATCATAGGTAGTACCATTTGGGTCAAAAATAACATGAAGAAACATCATGGACTATGAGTTATGTACCCGAGTTCCTAGACTACCACATAATGAAATTGAGTGCAATAAAAATCTAAATATTGGGCATGCACCCCTTCCAAGGCAATGAATGCGAGATATACCAACATGTGAGCTCTATGCTTTCAAGGCTAGCTCACAAAATTATTTTTAAAAGATCAATATACTAGCCATATGGTATAGGCCACTAACATCAAGAACATCCTATCTAGTTTCCTATCACCCTAGAGTTATCCATAGACCCTGAAAAAGAGCCATGGCTCATACCATCTTAGGTCAAGGAACTATACTTAAATATCTACACCATACTTAGAGCTACAAGGCATCACTATGAAAGATGATAAGTCTCCAATAAAGTTTTAACTAAAATTTTCTTTAAGTTAAGAACTATCTTATACTTGGATCATTTGAGCAAGTTTAAGTACCCCAGGTAGGGGGTTGATCGAGGGGCATAACTAAGCAATATTTAGGTCAACAAGCCTTCCCTAACTTAGAAAAATTTAAAATAAATGTAACAAGATCCAAACATAAAATTAAGACCACAAGTACAAGTTAAAAATTACCCAAATGTTAAAGCCATCGTTCTCCCAATAGAGTAAATAAATGGTCCAAAGATTGAGCCATCATCCGGCCAAATAGTCTAGGATTAGAAGGTATAACCAGCCAAGAATTCTACCAACCAACTAGGAGAATGGCCAACCAAGGGTGTGTTTTTCCATAAGTATGGGCAGCCATGATTGTAACCGACCAATACTATGGCTAATCAAGGGTGTTATCAACCAAGATATGGCCAACTAGAAGTGAGAAATGGCCAGTTAGGAGTGTGATCGATTAGCTAAGGTGTAATAAATTAAGGAAGGTTCCATATGCATTCATTTGTCCAAATCAAGTCAGCCATGGTTGATAAATTGTTCCCCATCTTTGCACTCTTAGGGTCCAAGATCTGTAATTTTTTTCCAGTACATCCTGTCATACTCACATTTCAACTCAAAGGTCCATGACCTCCCAAATATATGGGGCAATGATTAGGTTTAGAAATAATTTTACAAATACAAATTAGATATAAATTATATAAAGTAATACAAGGGTAAGGCTACAAATCCATTGTCACTACCTTTCTGGTTCATGATACAATATGTATCATCCCAGGAAATATGCACCCATTGGATTCATATCAGTGCATCCTTCCTTATCAATTAATTTTTTTAAAAGTTCAACTACCTATCTACATCTTGAAAAAATTCCAGGCACAAACTAAGGGTATAGTTTATTAAAGTATACCAAGATATTAGTCCTACTACAACTTGAGTTGATCCCCACATCCTAGACTTTCTAAAGGTGTCCAACCTTATATATCTCCATGTACTTTCATTCCAATAAAAATTGAGAGTATATAAGTTGAGAAAAGGGTTACAAAGAAGAGTCTAAGTGTTAGGGAGTTGGGATACCCCAAGAGAGCAATATTAGGGATCCTTACACTTATGCAAATCCTTCTGGAAAGAAGGAAGTTATATCATTAATGGATTCTACTAGGATCCTAGAATTTTCTTCATAGATATAGCCAAAAAATATCACATTGATTGGTAGGACAAGACCCATCAATTGATCTGGACCCTTTGATTAGAACATTACTAACAAAAGGAGTACCGACTATGAATGGGCCTGCCATGAATGGGCTAACCAAAATTTAACTGGCTAAGACTTGGTTGGTCAGAACTTCATTGATCAGTACTTGGTAGGCTACAACTTCATCTGCCAAGACTTTGTTGGCTATAACTTTACTAATATTTAGTTGGCTGTAACTTCGTATATCAAGACTTAGTTGACAAAAACTTCATTTGCCAAGACTTTTTCGCCTAAGGGCTACCAACTTGAGGGTTATTACCCAGAATATTTCCAACTAATGGTGTTATTATCCAGATGATTTCTAGTCATAGGAAGGCTATTTAGGATGCCACTTACTAGGTCACTATTGGCTAAGACACCACTAGCCAGGGTACCACCGATCAAGGTGATGCCAACCTAGAATGGGTCAACCATGCCTTCCTTCTACCTTTGTTTATCCATGTTGATCCTAATCTGCATCAATGCGCACCTATGATGTCACCAACCGATACTATACATCCATAGATCTAGTATCCATCACATCCTATATAGGATAGTGTGGTACAAGGGTTTTGGGGTGAAAATTGTTTAGGTGATGGAGAATAATTATCCTACACAACATGAAGAAAAATAAATGTCCAATATCACTTAGCTATCCTATAACTATTAGGCTCAGGATTTGAACTTTGAGCTTCCTACAAAAATAAGTGAAGGTTTTACATCCTTCATAAAAAATTTGAGTTCAAGCTAAATTTCTAACTGTAAGATTGATTGAAAATATGAAAACATCACTAGTATTAGAACGCCATCATGCACATTTCAAATGGCTTGAAATCTTGTAAATTTTTCCACTTTGGTGGGTAAAAAATACTCAAACTTAAGCTTAGAATCATCAACAAAATTCTATGAAATATTTAACATAAGTATTGATAGAAATTAATGTAATTCCTATAGTCCTTTGTGTTTTATTTGCTTTACATATACAAAACATGGAGTTTTTTTATTTTACTTAATATATTTGTATTCCTTTGTATAAGGTCTGTTACTGATGATTAGAAATGCATACACACATAGTTAGGTATACTTTATATGCAAACATGTTTACACATACCACAAGAAAGGCTTTCGTTCTGTACATGCCAAGTTAAGCATTGTTGTTTTTGTTTCATTATGGTTTTTAGCATGCATGCTTGTGAGCAAGCTAGTATTATTGTTGAGTTACGTAAGTGGGTATTTATCAAAATTTCTCGCTAATTTTTTGAATTAAAAAAATGGACTTTTAGTATCCCATTAATAAGGGCCTCGTTAGACCTCTCATTAGGGGTTTGACGAGCCTCTCAACAAGGTACCCTGTGAGCTTGGGTGAGTTCTATAAATACCCATCTATTCTTTTTTCTTATTCAAAAAAATTATAGCGAAGCTATGTCACATTGGCATCTCTTTTTTGGGTCACTATTACCTTGACTGTTTGTTCGATAATAGTGATTCATGACTGTGTGAAAAAAACATGCTTTTGAGTGATAAGTACTCGAGAAAATGTTTGTTATTAAAAGTACAATGGACTTCTTAAGCTATGAGTTCTTAAGACTATTTTACTGGTGTTATGAGAATAACATTGTGACATTGAGTTGGGTTGTTATGATGGTGTTCCTAAATTAGTGGTTTCTCATGATATGTGATTGAATGTATTTTCCACTTTGGTGGTTTATGAAACATGGTTGAATGTGTTTCCTACAATGGTAGTTGGTGGTTCATGGTTAAGGGTAGTTTCCATGATTGTTTGTTCACATTCCATTTCACTTTATTGATATATGGTTACTCATCACACCATATTGAGTGGTCCTAACTTTGGAGGACAGCTTGGTTCATGTGTCGGACCAAGTCATTGTAGAGACAACAAGCAAGGGTAGTAATAGGTAATTAAGGTAGATGTCCCGACTAATAAAGGTATTTTCATTTATATTTCTATTGAGTTGTATCCATTTATTATATTTAGTGGATTGTTTACTGTCGATTGGTTACTTATGTTACCATATAGGTAGGGATTTTATGTGAGTTTACCTTGTTATCCTAGTATAATTTGAGTTTCTATCATGTATATACCAATATACTAGATTTAGACTCTGATTATAAAGCTTATGTGATTTATATTATTGCTTGCTTTCTTTTCTTTCTTTGTAGCATGCCTATAGTTTTATGGTTATTGTTGTGCCGTATTAAACTAATATGCTTACTTCCTTATTAATTTTAAGTGCTTCTACTTATTATTTGCATATGAGTTTGCTTTGGAGTCTTTATCTCCTTACAGTAGTTGTGTAGTAAGTATTGGACTCTTTTAATTGCATTGCTATGTTTTGTATGGTAGCATGATGTAAGAGTACAATTATACTTTACCCAATATGTTCTCACACATATAAGGTCTTAAAGTGATCAAAAGTCCTTTATTTCTTTTCAGTATGTATGCCTATGCACATGTTGTGTACTATTTGCCACATTTTTGTATGTTGCTAGTCTAGAGAAGAGCCTATAAGGCACACCAGCATTTATGTGTTTACAATATTTTTTTCCTTTCTTACTGTTGTTTTTTTGTTATGTGTTGAATTGAGCATGTTATTTTGTACTTCCACTATGTTATTTGCTTAACTTATGTTTTCAGGCCTACTTGGTTGAGTTTGAATAGAGCTCACAAAAGATTCCATGGGTATTTGCATCCTTCATCTAGGTCTCGGTTGCCTATTTGAGTTGGAGGAATAATTGACCTATGCATAATTGTTCCTACGTATGTAATTCTCAATTAGTATCAAAGCGAGTCACCTTTGTTTAGGCTTAATCGCCTTGGTACTTGATCTTAGAGCTCTATCTACACATACATTCACCTTGTCTATTTGTGCCCTTTCTTTCTAGTAGAGTGAGCTATTATTGTTTGGTGAGGTTGTTTATCTCCGTAAAATTTTGTTGTTTGAATTTCCCTATTTTCTTGTTCATGTGTTTCTCTTTCTCACTGCTTCTTTGTCTTGCAGAGTATGTTAATTACCTTACTCGTTACGATGCTTAATTGTTTGAACTTTACCTGTGTTTTCCTTTATTATTGCTTGCTTATTTTTTGTGACTTTTTACATGACCATCACATAATTTTATCATGTAGTGTTAAAGTATTAGGATTTTTCTTTTGTCAGTCATGTCTTTCATATGCCATGTCATATAGACTGCATCTCTTCTGTTTTACTAGGTTATTCTTTTTTATACTTAGTATGTTGAGTGTTGGTTTTCTATTTATTTTATGTTGTATAAAGTTCATCTTTTTCCTTCTCTTTCTTGTCATGTGCTTCAGATGTCATTTTGGAAAGAATAAAAACTGTGGTGCGTTACAAGCATGCATATGTGAGCGTTTCTTCTCTTTTATCTGTACTATGCTTGTTTAGGTTTCCCTTATGCATCTGTATATCATATAGATTTTTTAACTTGATGAGTGCTTGAAAAGCACAAATATTTTGTGATTTTTTTGCACCTAAAATGTAATAAATAAGTTTGATTATTCGTAGTTATATCATTATTTATGCAAATATATATGTTCAAAATCACATATTTTTTTGTTGTATTTTAGATAATTTTATCTTCAAAATGTTTAAACTTATCAACACATAAAGAATAACACTTAAGCACTCAATTTGCACCCTAAGAGCTTAAAAAGATTAAGGTATGTGGATTAACATAGAAAGAAATTATATATATTTTGTAACTTATCCTATCCTTTTAACCATCACAACTTATCCTATCTTTTGATATATGATGCATACTAATCATATCTAACTAGAATACCAACAATTCTAATTACATCCTGATTTGATTTTATGTCTTCTAAATACAACACTTTGTATTAGGTTTTTAGTAGCTTTTCATATTTTTACATTAGAGTATCCATATTTAGAATTTAAGTTTAGATTCATTTTTATGTTAATAGTTCCACCACCATGTACAAATATAGAGAGAAAATCCTTCCATTATAAAGATGATTCAAATATTTGAAGAAGGTAGTGATAGCACATTGAAAAATATGTAATTGTTTTTATCAAGAATGGATAATTTCATTGTTATATCTTTAATTTCTCTTTGTAATATAATGTCTTTTATTGTTGAATTGACTTTTGTTAATTACTATGATTGATTAAATCTATATACGAGAATTTAACTTCTGTTGCCAATGATTAGAAGAACAATTTTGTGATTTAAATAAATAAAAGATTAGATTTATTTCTTATTCACAATCTTCGGATATTTAATTATAAATTAATGACATGTCAAATCTTGATTTATGATTAAAGAAAATATTTTAGAATTAAGCATTAGGCACGTCATTTGTGCCTAGTTGTGCATAATAAATAAGAGTCTAATTTAATTTGATTAATTTATATTAAGTTAGATGGTTGAAAAATAACTTTAATTATAAATTAAAAATAGATAAAATCTTGATTTATAATTAAAGAATATATTTATCATATGTTTATCAATTAATTAATTTCAAATTCAACTAAGAAAGTTATCAATTTAATTGAAAATTTTAGTTTATATATATTTCTTCACTTTATTGATTAATCAATTTCAACCTCACTAAAGGAAAAATTGATTATTTTAATATAATTGAGAACTCACCATGGTTATAGAAGGTTTTATCTAAAAAGAAGAATAATCAATGAATCTAGTTATAATTAAATCACTTAATTTTTTATATCCATTTAAGATTATGCTCTATAGAATCCCATATATATCCATCATCCTAGGTTAGGAATAGTTTTATTGCTTTCATTTATATGCTTTCATTTATCTTCTTCTTTTTTTACTTCATTTCATTAGATATAATTTAATTTAGAATTTATAGTATTGTTCTACAAACTAACAATTTGTTAGAATGTTTAGGATTTATTTTTTCTTAACTAAATTAGAAAATAATTTAACCTTTTAAAACCACCAGAATTCCTTCAATGAATATGTTTGGAGTATATTTGATCGGTGCAAAACTACAAGTATATAGTATCATAGTTTTATAGTAAAGTTTAAGAAGAATATTGTCTTGAGGGATTGCTAACTTACTTTTGAAAAATACCAAAATTATGTTAATCTCAATTTTATCTAAAGAAGTCACTAAGGTTATTGTAATAAGAATTTGAAATAAAAAATAAATTTAAACAAAATGTGCAAAATAAAAGAAACACGATGTTCGAAAATCAAATCAATGGGAAGAAAACTTCTAGGAAATCGATTTCACCTAATCCTTCACTATGATTTATTCATCAAGCAAATTGAATTTAATTCTCTCTGTTTCTTAGCAATCTCCAAAAAAATACATCCAAAGGCCTCTTTAAACAGTCAATTGGAAACATTCGTATTGATCAATTTATATAAGAGTAGGCAATTTAATAAAGCAAAAAATCATTAAATCCAATTATTTTAATACTACATGTGTTCATATAAGTCTTTTGATTTCTATATTTACCTACGCTGAAATATTTCAGATCTATCCTATAATTCTCCCTTTCGATAATAAATCATAAGATTAAAATCATCTAATTAATGACCAATTAATTAAAAATAATAAACTTAGCATAAATCAGACAAACATGAAGAGAAATAATTCAAAATAACCTGGAAAATAAAGCATTATTTGGAATTAAGTTACAACTTTTTCCGAGAATAAAGAAAATTTAGTTCATGCTAAAAATTAAATTTAATAAACGAATTCACCATAATTTTTCACAATTTCTAGAATTTTTCCTTTTTCTGTTTTTTGTCTTTAACATCGCCTTCTTCCTATCTTCTCCTATTTTTATTTTCTCTAGATGCCCCCTCTTTTTGTTTCTATCCTCCACCATTTCTTGTCTATCTTTTTTTGTTTCTGTTTTGCACTTCTCTCTTTTCTTTTTAATTTCTATGCACACCACTATTCTCTTCTCTGTTTCTTTTCTATGATTGACCTCTATTATATATATATATATATATATATATATAACCATGTGCCAACTGTGTTTTTATTTTTCTAGCTGTTATGCGTTTTATTCTCTTCTCTTTCGTGCATTTTTGTTTGTAGCTTTCCTTTTCTTTTGTGTTTTTCTTCATTCAAATTTGATTTCAATAAATATTTATTTTCTTTAAATCTATAATAAAATTTAAATAATAATAATAATTCAAATTTGAGAAGTGATAAATTATGCTAAATTATGCAAGTCATCAAACACCCCCAAACAAAAAAATTTGTTTGTACTCAAACAAAAAGAAAAGAAAACTACATACAATATCAACTAGACCCCGTAGAGAACTACTATTACTCACCTAGCCATTATATGAGTTTAGATTTTATAACTAGTAACTTACTCTTTTTGTCAAGCAATAATTAAGCATTTACTTCAACCTAAAGCTAAGTTCTTGAGTGTGTATGTAAAATAGTCAATTTAACTCCAAACCATTAACAAATTCATATAAAATTAGAACAACTGAAATAAGAAGAATTCTCTCAAAAGTTACCTCCATAAGTCCAATTTTTAGAAATCCTCTCCACTAATATAATCAAACACCAAAATCAAAGATCAAAATATCTTTAATCAAGGTTGTAATGACAAACCATAAGGTGTGGGCTAAGAAAAAAATGCATATGGAAAATCAAAGGAAATTGGGAAAATAATTGGTAGAAAAAACAATAAAAAGAATAACCACATGATTTACATCATAGCTCTTTCTCAACAATATGCTCATATTGATGACAATGTTGTCTTTGACATCAAAGTTCCACTAGAAACAGCATCAACTATGGTTCTAGTTTTCCCATTTAACCCATTATGGAATATATGAACTTGTAACCAATCTGGAAATCCATGCTGAGGGCAATGTTGAATAAAATATTTATACCTTTCTCATGCTTCATAAAGTGTCTCAAAATCATTTTTCTTGAACTGATCAATCTCACTCCTGAGTGGGGCTGTTTTTGTAGGTGGAAAGAATTTAGTGAGAAACTTTTCTACCATATATTGCCAACTAGTGATGCTTCCTAGTTGTAGAGATTGCAACCAACCTTTGGTCTTATCCCTCAATGAAAAAGAAAACAATCTCAGTCTAACGATGTGCTTAGTAACACTATTCATCTTTATAGTGTCACAAATCTCCAAAAATATCGTCAAATGAATATTGGGATCATCAAATGGCGATCCATTAAATTGGGATTGTTGTACCATGCTAATCAATTCTAGTTTGAGCTCAAAATTATTGGCATTTATAGTCTGGCATCTTACACCTAGTAATTTCCATTCATAATTGGCTTTAAATAATCCTTCAAGGTGCATGCTTGTACATTATGTTCTCCATCAGCCTTGGCTAGTACATTCTTCTTTCTTTATGATGTAAAGGTTATTTCAATCTCCGGATCAAAAGAAATAATGTTTCAAGTTATAGCACAGTGCATCCAACGTCAAAAACACACCTAGAGAAAAATAAAACATAAAAAAAATTAAAATATAGATAAATGAAATAAAATACAATTCTAAATTAAAACCAAGATTACATTTTATCAATATTGGAAAAATAAGAAGAAATCAATTCCCGGTAACAGTGCCAAAATATTGATCGGTACAAAACTACAAGTGCACAGTATTTTAGTTTTATAGTAAAATGATAAGAAGAGTATCATCCTTATGAATTGGTAACTTACTTTTGAAAAATATCAAAATAATGCGAATCTTAATTTTATCTAGAAAAGTCACTAAGGTTGTTGTAGTTGAAAGATCAAATGATCTTAATTTTCTCTCCACAATGTAATCAAACACCAAAATCAAAGATCAAAAGATATTTAATCAAGGTTGTAATGACAAGACACAAGGTGTAGGCTAAGAAAAAAATGGATATAGAAAATCAAAGAAAACTGGGAAAATAATTGGTAGAAAAAAAATAATAAAAGGAATAACCATATGATTTACATCATAGCTCTTTCTCCACAATATGCTCATATTGATGACAATAGTGTTGCTATACTCAATAAGTGGAGTGATTTTTTTAGCCACCTTGATACTCATAGCCTTTTTCAACCACTTTAACTATTTTTTGATTATTTCCTTTCACTTTCTTTTCTTTTCACACTTTGATCAAATAGAGAAAAAAAAATGTGAATTATTTAATTTGAACTAACTTTCTCTTTTAATGCAAACTTTCACCAAAGTATTTTCTCAAAATTTAAGGTAAATTCATCTTAGAATGTGAATGATTTATGTGGTTAAAAGAACAAATAAAGGTTTATATAAAATAAGGCTAAGGGGGTTAACTTTGGGAATACACTATGCAATGATGGCATGATAATTAGGACGGCTTGGAAAGCTTTTTGGTTGTGACAAAAAAAATTCCTAGATCTTTTCTCTAATGTTTAGTATCAACTAGGATTCCACCTCAAGAATCCATCAACGGATTCTAGAGCAAAAGAAGATTGAACTTTCCTAACCCGATTAATTCAACTCCCTCTCTTAATAGGCAAAATGGAGTAAATAAAAATTTATTATGTGCTCAATTATTTTCAAGGACAAAGATTTAAATCAAAGTAACCACAAAACTTTGTCTAACATAATAGCAAATTTTGAAAAAACAATTCTCAAAACCATCCTCAATGAAAAATTTCAGAGTCATAGTGAAGTCAATCATACTCAAATATATGCTTGATAAGAGAATCCAACAACTCAATACTATATGAGTTGACACCCCCAAACTTAAATCAAATAATGTCCTCATTGTAATTCAAAAGTGAGACAAATTGAAGAATGGAAAGGAATTTCCTTGGTTTTATGGTGGATTCGCATTAGTTTGAAATTTTTAGCTCTTTATTTCTACAAAATAAACTAGCATCAAAATCCAAATTATTCAAATAGATAATAATAATAAAATAAATTTTTATGGGTTGTCTCCCATAAATGCTTGTATTATAATCTACAACCAGACTTTTTAATCTTCATCAATTAGGATTTCGAAGAGGAATAAATGCACAATTCATCTCCACTTGTTCTATATAATAAAGCTTCATTATCTGTTAACTCTAAATATATTCTCTTTCTTTTCCTTTAAGTCCATTTCTCCCAAAGGGAAAACTTTGTCAATTGTATAAGGACCTGTCCATCTTGATCTTAACTTACCCGAGAAGAGTTTTAGTCATGAATTGAAGAGAAAAACCTATTGTCCTAAAGTAAATTCACACCTAATAATATGTTTTTCATGCCAATTCTTTGTCCTTTCTTTGTAAATATTTTCATTTTCATAAGTATCGTTCTGGAACTCATCCATCTCATTCAATTGAAGAAGTCATTTTTCCCCTGCTAACTTCAAATCAAAATTAAACTTCTTTACAGACCAATAAGCTTTATACTCTTACTCAACAAGGAGATGACATGCTTTTCCAAATACTAATCGATAAGGAGACATCCCAATAGGTGTTTTAAAATTTGTACGGTATACCCACAAAGCATCATCATGCTACTTTGCCCAATCCTTTCTATTAGTGTTGACCGTCTTCTTAAGGATAGTGAGAGTTTAGGTGAAATCGATTTCCAAGGTTATTTATTCATATTCTATTTCACTTTACTGATTTAGGATTATTGATCACACCATATTAAGTAGTGTTGGCTTTGGAGAACAGCCTAGTTCGTGTGTGAAACCAAGTCGCTATAGAGGTAGGAAGACAGCACAACAATAGCCAATTAGAGAAGATTTCTCGACTAATAGAGGTATTTGTATTTATATTTCTATCAAGTAGTATTTGTTTATTATTTTTAGTAGATTTTTTGCTATCGAGTGTTTTCCATGTGGATGTACCTCATTATATATGTTGTGATGCATGATTAGGTGTCATGTTAGTATAATCTAAGTCAACATACTAGATTTAGACTCTAATCAGAAAGCTTATGTGATTTATGTTGTTGCATGCTTTTTTTCCTTTCCTTGTATCATGCCTATAGCTTTTTGATTATTACCGTTGATGTATTAAATTAATATGCTTGTTTCCTGATTAATTTTTATTAATTCTACTTATTATCTACATATGAGTTTGGTGTGAATCTTTAAAGAGTCTGTATCTCCTTATCATGGTTATGTACTGGGTGTTAAACTCTTTTAATTTCTTTGATGTGTTTTGTATGATCGCATGATGTGATAGTACAATAATATTTTATCGAATATGTTCCCACATATGAGGTCTTAATGTGATTAAAATTCCTTTATTGCTTTTTAGTATGATTGTTTGTTCATATGTTATGTGTTATTTTCCATGATTTTGCATGTTACTAGTCTAGAGAATAGCCTATAAGGTACATTGTCAGTAATGTGTTTACTGTAATTTGTTCTTTCTTACTGTTATTTGTTTTTTTATTGTGTGCTTGATGAGTAGTTAAAAAGCAATAAAATTATCATGATTTAATATTCTTTGATTGATTAAATAGATTTATATTTGTATAATTTTATCATATTTTAATATAAATTTTTCTTTTCAGAATCACGGGTATTTTTTATTGTTTTTCAAGTATTTTAGTTCAAAAATAACTTAAAGATTCGAAGAAAAAAATACTGTAAGCAATACATCACAAATATATTGAGAAAATAAATGAAGAAAAGTCAAAAAAGATGAAATAATTGGACAAAATGGGTTAAAAAGGCCAAAATCACTCGCAAAGCTGCCCAACCACGCCGAGAAATGCACGCAATGTGCCACACAACGCCAATCATTCGCATGCACACTCCTCACCATGTGCCGTGCCAATTGCCTGTCTGCCAAGATTTTCATGCCCCTTACGCACGCTAGGGGTGTCCATGGTCCGGTCCGGTCCAGTTTTTCCTAAAAAAAATCTAACCGGACCGAACCGTTCATATTACTAGAACCGGACCGGACCGTTTGAAACAGTTTTAAAAAATAAAAACCGGACCGGACCGTTTGACTTATAAAACCGTTTGGTCCGGTTTAATTCCCGATTTGGTTCGATTTTTTTATAATTTAATGAAGAATAATGTGAAATTTTTAATATATTATTAAACCGGTCCGGTCCGGTTTGAATGGTTTAAAATTAATACAAACCGGATCGGACCGTTTGATTAGTAAAACCGTTCGGTTTGGTCCGGTCCGGTCCGGTTTTACGGTTTGGTCCGGTCCAATCCGGTTTTTGGACACCCCTAACGCACGCCAACCTATCCAAATGCGTCCAAATTCAAATTTTGAAATATTTTCCCCCTTTTTTGGCCTTTTCCTCACCTATAAAAGAACCATCTTCCCCCATTCCAAAATACAGAATTTTTGTGCACTTTTTCTCTCTAGAAATTTTTCATTTTTTTTTATTTTTTAGCTTTTAGTTTTTTTAAGTTCTTCTCTTTTTAAAAAGAACTAACTATGTTTTTATAAATTTTTAGTTTTTGATTTAATAAACAGATATATAAATCCATTTAGAAGTTTTTTAACAACAGAATTAGCATCAAACTGTTGTAAGGATTCTATTAAGGTATAATTTTAATGGATTTTTTACAGTTATTTTTTTATGTTTTATTCTTATATGCTATATTTAATTTGTCTGTGGTTATATAGCATGGCTGGTTGTTTGTAAATATGATATAATAATAATATTATTATACTTGCAAAATATTAAATAGGTAAAACATTTCTATAAAATAAATTGATTCTGTTTTTATTCAAAATTTTATATTAAGGATGTCAGAGAAAAATATATTATTTTTCATTACAAACTTAAATCTGAAAATTAGATTTTAAGGTTTAATTATCCAGTCTGATTTAGAGTAGTTCACTTTTATTTGTTGGTACAATCGCACGATAGTTAGAGTAAAATCTATTTCAAAAGTTTTTATAAGAATTAATATTTGAAAATATATTGACAACATATTTTCAATAATGATTTTAAAACTTGAAAGTTAGTACTCAGATAATTAAATTCTTAGGTTTAATTTAGACACCTTGAATAAAGTTTAAAATATCTAACCCCACCAAAGGTGATATTTAAATGGTTCATTTTAAATCTCTTAGAAAAAAGAAAGGAATTAATTTAATTAACAAAATTAGTTATCGACCTAACCTATTAGTGTTAATTGATTTATTTAATTAATAAAGAATATCTAACCCCACCAAAGGTGTTATTCATATAAAAAATAGAGAATCAATAAATATCAATTTATATCTTTAACAACCTAAATAATATGAGAAAGCATAATTAATTTAATTATTATATCCTTAAATACTTCACTGTTATAAATGATAAATATTTGTATTATTGTTTATTGAATCCATATCTATGCTTATTTATATTATGTCATTAGATTAGAACACAAAAACAAAAATATAGTGATGCGATGTTTATGATTTAATTTCAATTTTAAGATTTTGAATAATAAATTAAAAACCACATATATTTCTTCCTTAGATCGACCTTGGGAGTATACTTATCATTTTTTATAAAATGATTCATACACTTACGAGAGTTTTACAAATAATAAAACCACAAAGGGTATTTCACAAGATCGATATTTGTAATGTCGGTCTTATGATTCATCATCAGTGCTAAATTGAGATGTTGTTTTGTACTTCTACTATGTTATTTGTTTAATTTACATTTGTGAGACCTACTTGGTTAAGTTGGAATGCAACTTAACCAAAAAATTCTATAGGTTTACGCTTTCACCCTTCATCTAGATCCTAATTGCTTATTTGGATCAGAAGAATAATTAACCTTCATGTGATTGTTCATACATAAGGAATTCTCAATTACAATAAGACCTTATAGCCCAAGGGCCAAAAATTCTGGGAGCTAATGTTGGGATAATTTCGTACATCCTATGTGGCAATCAAGGAGTAGTCCTAATAAGTAAATAGCCTTATGTGCCAAGCCTAATAAATGTCTAATCATCATACAAGTGTGAAAGTAATATAATTATCCGAAATAGATATGATTCAATAATTATTCTTTAGTTATTTTAAAAAGATAAAGACTCAAAGATCATCATTATCTATTTAAATAATAATATTGCTGATAATTAAGGATATATATCTATAGACAATAAAACTCTATAACAAATAATTGTCTATAATATATAATTATCTACAAAAATACAACAATTAAATAATGATAAACTATCAAGTTTATTAGTTCTTCTATGTGTAGTCATATATACATAATATGATATTATATTTAAATTTAAATATTATCCATCTCGTAAGAGAAGTAGAGCTAAAACCTATCTTTTCATGTATTTGTTAGAGCATCACTTAGATTTCTTTTCGTTTGCTGACTTAAATATTCAAATTATATCTAATTTAATAGATAATTAATTTTTGTAATTCATCAAATAAAAAAGAATGAAAGAATAAAACTTCGATAATGAAAGAAGGGAATGATACCAGATGTATCGACAGAGACAGCTTCAATCCAAAGCTACACTTAAACTCAACGCTAACACTTTCAAGGAATGGCTGAAAATTTGTATCAATAAATGAAAGAAAAAAACACCCAAATTAGATTAGTGGATCATCATCAAACATAAAATGATAAAAGTTCAAATAAGTTCAAGCAGAATACCTTGCCAAGAAAAAGAAATATTTTTCTTTCTTATTGCAAGAAATATTTGTATAGATTCTAGGAGGTTGGATTATAATTTGATGATTAAGAAGTGATTTTTTTTTTTTGAACAAAATCCAGTTTTTAATATAAAATTGTAACCTATTTTTTCATAAATTTATAAAATATAATAATTTTTTATTCTAAAATTAAAAAATACTTTAATTTAAATTTTAAATTATAGATATAAGATGAATATTAAAAAATTATACATTTAATTATTATTAATGATGATTATTATTAATATATTTTAATTATAGATTATTTTAATTCATAAAATTTATTGTTTATAAAATATTACTTTCCACTAATTATTATTATATGAAATTTTTGGGGATATATAAAGATAATGATTATAATAATTATATTGAGATATTTTATACAATATATAATTATGAGGAAAATAATATCGATTATATATAATTATAATTATACTTTAAATAAATATAAATTATGCATATAATAGTTTTTAGAATTTTTATAAATACAGTTAAACTAATAAACCTAAAAATGAGATTTGATTTCTAAAACTTGATAAAATAAATTTTATATAATTAAATAACAAGTTAATATCTCTAATTTATAAATATTATATTTAATATTTAACACTCTAAAATATATACTATTAACCCCGTGTAAAAAAAAACTTTTGGCTCTGCCACTATCTGGGAGTTACAATTAATTGCACAACTTTTGCAATATACTATAATGACATTAACGGCTAAACATCCCATCACATTCAAATCTCAACCTAATATCCCACATCTAAAACATTCAATAAATTAAAGGCTTTTTTATTTATTTATCTGATATTGCTTGCATTTTGATTTTAAAAAAATTAACCAATATTGAAACGGAATTAATATTAATGATTTAAAGTTTTTAATTTGCTGTGATTTATTATAAAGTTTTTAAATTTTAAATTATAATTTATATAATCTCAATAAATTTAAAGTAAAGTTACGTGTATAAATGCATAATTTAATATTTATTATTTTATTATTTTCATTAATTAATTATAAAAATTAAAATTAAAATAAATTTAGCTAATCAAAAAATAATCCCTTTAGTTAAATTTTTATTTAAAAATACAATAAAATTATAGCATGTATAGATTTATACTTTATCATGATCACTATTAATAATTAATGATTTTGAAACATCTAATTTGCTTTTAAACACTTACAATTTATTATTAATTTTCTAAACTTTAAAACATAATTTGAATAGTTTCAATAATTTTAAGATTTAATTTAAACATATAATGACATGATTTAAAAGAAATATTAACTAAGAATGAAATAGGTTTACTATATTAACGATTTTGAAGCTCTTCATTTTCTGTTAAACCATTACTATTTATTATTGAGTTTCTAAATTTGAATTGTGGGTTTGAATAGTATTAATAAATTTAAGATCCAAGTTACATATATGAATATACAATTTAATATTTATTAGGTTATTAATTTTATTAGTAATTATAAAAATTAAAATAAATTTCAACCAATCAAATTTAACAGAATTCTTTTAACTAAATTCATATTTAAATTGAATCCAATAAAATTATGACATATAGTAGATTTAGAGGTTAAAATGATCAACAATATATAAATAAGGTATTAATAATTTTAAAGCTTTTAATTTGCTTTTAAACGGCTATAGTTTGTTATTATGTTGTGATTTGAATATTCTCAAAATTTTATAATTTAAGTTATATGTATAAAAACATAATTTAATATTTATTACTCTCTAATTTTATTAATTAACTATAAAATTAAAAATTAAAATAAATTTTAAACAATCAAATGTAACACGATCACTTTAATAAATTTATAGTAAAAATGCGGCCAATAAAATTACGATATGTAATAGAGTTAGAGGTAATATAGGTCCATAATAAATAAATAAATAAGGCTATAATAGTATTTTCTTTAACAAAAGGCAAACGGCCTCTTTTATATAAGTTATACAACAGACGTAGAGGTTAAAAGGGCCAATAATAAATGCATAATGAAATAATAATATTTTAATTAACAAAAAGCAAACGGCCTCTTTTATAGGTTAGTTATAGGTAATAGTTTTGCTGGTGAATGCTTACGTAAAATATATATCTTTTTTTATCTAATAATAAATGCTAAATAATATTATTATATATAATTATATTAAATAAATAAATTTTTCTACCAGAAAATTTGGAAATATTATAAAATTATTATTGAACTTTAATTTTTTTATTTTCATATCATTAAACTTTAAAATTACTACAAAAATATCATCAAATCTTTTTTTTATTTGCATCATATTAAACTTTATAAAATGTTACAAAAATAATAGCAACATTAATTAGTTAAAGAAGGTTAATAACAAATTACACGTACATTAATAATAATTTGTGATATTTATAAATTTTAATAAAATATAACTAAAAAAATCGATAATATTTATGTAATATTTATAAAATTTAATGATATGAAAATAATAAATTAAAGTAAAATAGTATTTTTATAACAATTTTCAAAATTTGTTTAAAAAAATATTTCCTCGACTATATTTATGTGATGTTATTAGCCTGGTAAATTATTTTAGAATTAATATTGTATAATTTAGAAGTATCACAAAAATAAGGTTTTTTTTAAAGTGAAATGTTTAGTATTTTTCACAACAACATTAGCATCATTACTTTTAATGAGTTTTGGCTTCTATCTACTTGGACACATAATTAATGATCATGATATATTCATATCTAGAAGATGGAAAAATAGGACTTGTAAATCCCGTTGCTAATGTGTTTGTGTATTTATTTCTCATATACAAAACATGATGTCTATTTTATTTTACTTAGTGTTATGCCATCCTCTATGTAAGGTTAGTTACTGCAAATCAGTAATACATACGCATATAGTTACAAACATTTTTGTATACAAGCATATTTACACACATCATGGGGTTGATTTTCATAGTATGCATGCTAAGTGGCGTGTTGATTTTTGACAAGAGAGCGTGCAAATGAGCATATGTTTTCCCTTGTGCTTTTGGTTCGTTTTGGGTGTGAGTATTTATGGAAAGTATTCGGAAAAAATTGGAACGAAAAATGTGACTTTTTACCATCTTGCCACCAAGCTTGCCACATGTGGTAACAAAGTGGCTGGGGAGGTTATTGGCAAGGTGAAAATTTTAAGCTCTATAAATACCCCCTTACTTCTTTCTTTTTGGTATCTAGAAAATATAGTGGAGTTCTCTCAAATTGACATTTCATTTTTTTTATTTTTTGGATCACTAATACCACGAGTGGTTTTAGTATTAGTGATTCGTAACTGTGTGAACAAAATCGTACTTATGAGTGATGAGTACTCAAGGCGATGTTTTCAAGTAGGCTCTATGTGTTAAGCCATATGTTGGCTAGTGGTTTCCTTCATGCAAATTTTTCTTATTCATTTTACACATTATTGATCTTTAGTTACTCATCATACCATTGTGGATGGTGTGGACTTTAGAGAACAGGCAGGTTCATATGTCAAATTCATTGCAGTAATCAGTAGTTAGGATAAAGGTCTTGACTGATAAAGGTATTAGTGGTCTATTTCTATCAAAGTGTAACTATTTTATTCTTTAGTGAATTGTATAATATTAAGTGCTTTCTTTTAGCAACCCAAGGATTTTACCATATAGATAGTGTTTCTATATGGGTTTACCTTATCATATCTAGCGTTATGAATACTCAACTGTATGGATAGTATAATTATAGTTTGAAGGGTGTATGTTCATACATATTGAAGTTTAAACTCTAACTGAAAAGCTTCTATGTTTTCTTTATCACCTACTTTCCATTTATTGAAATCTATATCTACTATTAGTTATATTGTCTATCCTTGATTATATGTACTACAATAGTTCTTATTCCTTTTGTGTTTATCTCCTTAAGATTTACACACTTGATTTGAGTCCTTATGGATTCAGTATCTCTTTAACCTGATTGTGTTCAGGTTTAGAACTCATTAATTATTGTTATGCATGATCTGTAGGTATGTTAGTATCTTCTGTGTTTCTAGCATATATGTTCTAACACACTAGATGCATACCCTAATTAGAAAGCATGTTTATTATATTCTATCACATGATTCATTTCCCTTCTATGTAGCATACTTATAAGCTATCTAATCATTACTTGTTGTGATAAATTAATCTACTCATTCCTTAGTTAATTTATATTGTTTAGGTCCATTATATGCATATGAGTTTTGTGAGTCTCTAAGAAGTCAGTATCTCCTTACCTTAGTAGTGTACTGAGCATTGAACTAATTAATTGGTTTGCTATGATGTGTATGATAGCATATTATGATAGTACAATCATCATCTATCAAATATGTTCACACATATGAGGTCTTGAAGTGAATGGAAATCGTTTATAGCCTTTTAGTATGTTTGATCATTTCACATGCTGAGTGTTGATTGCTTTCTATGCATACTACTAGCCTGGATAAGAGCTTGTGAGGCACACAGTCTCTTGTGTATTTACTGTAGTTTCTTATTTCTTACTATAGGTAGTGTTTGTTATGTATTGAATTGAGAATGTTGTTTATGTACTTTCACTTTGATAATTGCTCGATTCACATTATAAGGCCAATTTGGTCAAATTGATATAGAGTTGGTAAAAAGATTCCATGGATTGGCATCTCCACTCCTCATCTACGTCACGGCTGTTAGAAGAACAATTGACCTTCATGTAATTGTTTCTATGTATAAAAATCTTCAATTGGTCTCTGAGTAGGTCCCCCATATTTTGGCATAATCGCCTTGGTACTCGATCTAGAGCTCTATCTACACATGCACACACATTGTATGTTTATGTTCTTTATTCCCTTGTGTGTGGACTATTGTTATTATGTGAGGTTATTTACCTTTTTAACCTTTATTGCTTACATGTTTCTTGTTTTTCTGTTCATGCATATCTCCTTCTTTCTATCTACTTCTTTATCTTGCATAATATGTAATATGTCTTACTTATTACTATGCCTAAAAATTTGATCTGTTACTATTTTTCTTCCCTACTAGTTGTTATGACATGTTTTCTATATGTATGTGCCTTGCATACTGCTTACTTCTTCTCCTACACCTATTTTCATGAGCATCATGTCACATGTTCTTATCATGAAGTGTTAAAGTTTTAGGATCTTCTTTCTGCAGTCTTATCATTCATATGTATGTCATATGGAATGCATCTTGCCTATTCTTCTAGGTTCTTCTTTCTTGTACATAGTATGTTATGTATTGCTTCTCTATTAGTCTTATGTTAATTTGTGTACATCTTTTACTTACTCCCCCTTCTCTTATGCTTGAATTTTATCTTTGGAGAAAACAGTAGTGTTGCTACAAGCATGTTTACATGAGTGTTTCTCTATACTATGCTTGTATGGGTTTGCCATGTGCATATGTATATCATATAGATTATTTACCTATATTTAGGACACTTAACTTGCATGCATTTATATGATTAAACATGTGTGTTTAATTGGAATTGTTGGTGTTTAAGGTGTTGACCCTATCTAAGCATATCTCTTATTTATATGTTAGAACCTGAGCCTTTCTCACTTGCTTTGGTGTATTTGTAGCAATCCTTGTTTCTTCTCTCTTGGGGTGTTACTTGTGTAGTTAGTCAGTTCTTTCCTTCTTATGCCTAGTGATTATATGAGTGTTGTTAATGATCTCATTTAAGGCAACTACATGTAGTTTATATCCTTTTTCTCTCTCTGAAGGCAACATTGTACGGCTTGTGCTAATAATTTCTCTTAACGCATACTTGTCTTTTTGGCCTATGTTCTCCTTGAGTCCATCTCTGTCATCATAATTCTTTATTACTATATTTCTTATCTATGTCTCTACATTGTACTCATCTTCCTTTACTGCTTTAAAAAAATAAAAAAGGGATATTTGTCTTTGGTCATTTGGCATTCTCCTTTTCTCGTTGCTCTCTCTTCTTAGGATTGTTCTGCATATTTTTATGTACTCCTAACTTTTGCTTGAGAAATGATTTTTTTAAGGGATCAATAGAGTTGCATAAGTGGCATGTATTTGACTTGATTTGAAATGTGTCTTTAATGACATACGTTTTCATTAAGCGTTTGTATGGCTGAATTCTTGTATTGAATTTGCAAAGAACATCTTCTTATACACATGCCATAACTCTGTGAATTAATGAGGATATTTTGAGAGGTTTGTGTATATTTTTGCTTTGATGATTTGTATGACTCTAACAAGCTACATAATCCACTTTTAATGTCTCTCGAGGTGAAATCGTAGGTGCTACTTGGATAGAAAGAGGATTGAAGCCATCCTTGATTCGTCTAATCCTTTCTTACCACCAATGATTTCTTATCTTTAGTATCCTTTCTTTAAGCCATTATGTTATGTCGTCTTTTCTTTGCACCTAAACACTGGCTTAGCTAAATTGATTATTCCCTCTTACTTTTTATACCCTTTGTTGAGCTTGTAAGCTATGAGAATGTCCATTTTACCCTCCTGGTTTTAATTTAAGAATGAGAGAGAGAGAGAGAGGAAAATAAAGATTGAAAATGAATTTTAAAAAAGGTGAAAAGAACAAGAAAAATAAAGTGTTAAGATTCTTTTGTTTAAAAAAAAGGAGGAAGAAAGAAAAGAAAAGTGAAAAGATGATAAGCATATTAAGGAAGTGTTGCTTGATCTTCTGAATTATGTGTAATGTTTTCATAACTTCACTTATTGAAGTTTGAGAAGTAAAGAGAAAAGAGCCTGTGTTTGAGGGTATTGGTTTCTTGGACATAAAATCATCTATCTAATTAGAACAACAAAAGTGGGTTTAAGCCTAAATGTCTTCTCTTCCATCTGAACCTCTATCTATCATTATAAGCATCAAAAGACCTATTGATTTCTCCTAAGCTTGCATTTATATTATTGGAGAGAGAGACTAATTGTAGACATATGAAGTTTGGTCCAACTTGAGTGTATATTTCTATTTTCTTGGTTAAAATAGAAATATAGAGTTAAGTAGAAATATAAGACCTTTATCTATCTATTTGCATTGCAATGTTTGTTTATGCTACATGTTAACTATGCTTAGCCTATTGTGTGTACCAATGTAAGGATAACACAATAGTATTTGGATAGACTAAGTGCTATGTTTGCATGATACATTCATGTGGTATGTGCTTGTTTCATGCATACATGTTATAGGTGTATAGTGAAGTCTTTGTGCTTCAAGTGTGCTCTGTATAGTGGGGTTGAGTTCCTTGTGATAGAGGATTAGATGAGTTTATTCAGGAAGCTGAATGGAGCATTCAAGATGGATACACTTGGAATAGGTATGCCTTTTGGTTTTTGGTAGTGTCATTATGTTGTTTATGGGAACAAACAACTTTAGGACATTTTCATGATCATCTTATGTTTGATGAGTTTATGTATTTAGTTTTGCAGTGTTTTTTTCACGAAAAGGCAAAGAAGGAGAATGTGAGTCTCATTGTTCGTGTGTTTGTATATTGGTTTCCCATTTACAAAACATGATATTTGTTTTATGTACTCGGTGTTATATCATCATCTATGTAAGATTGGTTACTACAGATCAATAATACACACATGTACATAGTTAGGAATACTTTATATGCAAACATGTTTACACACAACACGAGGTTAGTTTTCATAGTATGCATGCTAAGTGGAGTATTGGTTTTCGACAAGGGAATGTGCGAGCGAGCTAACTTGTCACTTGTGGTTTTGGTTCATTTCAGATTAAAGTATTTATGGAAACTACTAGGTAATTTTTGGAATAAAAAAATGTGATTATAAGTGTTGGCGAGGTGGCTAGGAAGGTGACCGACAAGGTGGAAATTTTAAACTCTATAAATACCCCCTCACTTTTTTAATTTTTGTTATCCATAAAATGTAATAGAGCTTTATCAAATTGATATCTCGTTTTCTTTTTTCGGATAACTAATACCTCGAGTGTTGTTCGGTATTATTCATTTGTGACTGTGTGAGCAAAACCATGCTTGTGAGTGGTGAGTACTTAAGGTGGTGTTTGCTAGTGGATTCTATTTGCTGAGCCATGTGTCGGTTGGTGGTTGCCTATGTGTAAATGTTTTGTATTCACTTCACACGTTATTGATCATTGATTACTGATCATACCATTGTTTATGGTGTGGACTTTGGAAGAGAGTCGGGTTCATATGTCTAACAAGGTTATTACAAAAGCAGCATGCCAAAGCAGCAATAGGTAGTTAAAATAGAGGTCCCTATTGATAGAGGTATTGGTAGTTTTATTTCTCTCAGAGTGTAATTATTTTAATATTTAATGAATTGTATGCTACTGAGTGATTGCCTTACGCAATCACAGGATTTACCACATAGATAGAATTTCTATATGTTGAGCCATGTGTCGGTTGGTGGTTGCCTATGTGTAAATTTTTCGTATTCACTTCACACGTTATTGATCATTGATTACTGATCATACCACTATTTGTGGTGTGGGCTTTGGAAGAGATTCGGGTTCATATGTCTAACAAGGTCGTTGCAAAAGCAACAAGCTAGAGCAACAATAGGCAATTAAAATAGAGGTCCCTATTGATAAATTTATTGATAGTTTTATTTCTCTCAGAATGTAATTATTTTATTATTTAATGAATTGTATGTTACTGAGTGATTACCTTATGAAATCACAGGATTTACCATATAGATAGGATTTCTATATGAGTTTGCCTCATTATATCTAGTGTTATGCATGCTTGACTATGTGGTTAGTATAATCAAAGTTTATAGGGTGCATGTTCATACATACTGAGGTTTGAACTCTAATTGGAAAGCTTCTAATTTTTTCTTTATCACCTGCTTTTCATTTATTGAAATCTATATATGTTGCTAGTTATAATGCCTATCTTTATTATCTGTATGACAAAAGTACTTATTTATTTGTATTTATCTCCTTGTGATTTGCATATTTGATTTTAGTCCTTAAGAAGTCAGTATCTCCTTAGCTTGATTGTGTAACAAGTTTAAGAGTCACTCATTGTTGTTATGCATGATATGTAGGTATGTTAGTATCTTCTATGTTTTTAGCATATATATGAACCCAATTGTAGAGTCATGAACCAAGACTTATCTAGTCTTCATCCAGTCTCTACAATGGAATTGTCTGGACAGTAGCATAAAATTCTCTAATAAACTTTAAAGGGTTTTCAATAAGGGTATTGTAAAATAAAGGTAGAAAAGAATAATGAATATTTTTCAATTCAAAATGGATTGCAATCTCTCCTAATTGTATGCAAGAGCTAGTATTACCCATGATAGATAATGTGTACTCCTTCATCTTTTTAAGTTTATATTTAGCATCACCCATTGCACTTAAGATTATTCATCTTTCTCATGATAAATGTCCATCTTTCTATTAATTTGTTTGAACATGCAAATGTTAGTAAAAAACACAAGTTCTTTTCTCAAATATATTAATTTGTTTGAACATGCAAATGTTAGTAAAAAGCACAAGTTCTTTTCTCAAATATCTCTCCCTTTTGTACATTAATAACATAAAAAAAATCAAGACAATAGATTACTTAATATTAATATATAAGCATTATCATACTTATAAAATAAAAACAAAGAAAAACACATAAGTTAGTAAAAGAAAATAAATTATAAATGAAATAATTTAGTACACATAAATATTAAACATAAAGTAAAAGAAATAAAAGAATAGTAAAAGAATTAGTAAATAAATAAATAAAAAGAAAATTAAATTAATTATTTAAAAAAAATATTTTTAAGTTTTATTTAAAAAATTAAAAATATTATACCATTTTTTTATTTTCATTTTTTTAAAATTACAAATAAAATAAAATAAAGTTTAAAAATAATTTTTTATTTATTTTTTAATTTTTTAAAGAAAATTTAAAATATCTAAAATTAATTAATAAGCTAAATATTTTAAATAAAAATCACCATACTTATAACACAAAAAGCTTTTAAGAATTTAATAACAAAAATTTTAAAACGCTATTCATTTTCTAGCAATGGGGCCAAAAAATTGATGTGTCAAAACTTGGTGTATTAATTTTATATATTTTTAAATAGTTCGTAAGTACACGAATCATTTATAGAAAATTATATGTATACTTTCAAGATCATATGGTTTTAAATAATTTAAAAAATTCTAGAAAATAAAAATTATACTTAAACATTATATCACAAAGTTTAGATTTTTGAATATCTAAACTAATGACATAAAAGTAAGATAAATTCAAAAAATATTAGGCAAATAAAAATTTACATTCATTAGAGAATTTATGAGATATATTAATTAGTTAAACATGCTACTCAATATTAAGTAGGTTATTAAATATATAAATTAAGATTATTGATTCTCCAATTTTTTGCAAGAAAATATCCTAAGGCACGAATCAAATTCTTTATTAATTAAATCTTAACTTACCACCTTTGGTGATGCTCACGTATTAATTATTAATAATTATGGTTCTTTTATAAGAGATTTACAAATCATTTAATTGTCACTTTTGATAAGGTCAATAATTTAAACTATCATCAAATTGTCTAAATTAGATTAATGATTTAAGTATCTAAAAACTAACTTTCAAATTTTAAAAATACAACGAAAAATATGTATTCAATAATAATTCTTATATAGATCTTTGAAATAAAGTTATCTAAAGATCCAAGTAATCAAATCAAAAATCAAAGAGGTAAACCAAATTCAGATAATTAAATACTAAATCTAAGTGTCTTGTTTATTAGGAAAAATACCTCGTCAATATATTTTTCTTTTATAAACTTCATTTAAACCTTGATAAAAAAACAAAACTTAATTCATTTTATAAAAAAATTACATTTTTTAATATTTTACAAGCATAACAACATTACTAATATCCTATACTATTTTTAGCCAAAAATGCTTAATTTAATCAATGATGAGTAAATTAAACATGCATTTAAAACAACACATAAAGTTAATCCAAAAGGAATATATATATTTAAATTATATATCAAATGTATCCTTATAGAACTTAAGTATTTTTTCTGTTTCTAGAATTCTTCCAAATAGAATTACCAACATTATTTATTGAAATGAAATGAAAACTACTACATAAACTATACTTGTTCAACTCTCAATTTGAGAGAAAAACTTTAAAACTAAGAAAAGTAAAGAAAATGTAGAAAGAAACTAAGAAAATCAGCTATGGAATGAAAGCAATGATTTGGAATAAAGGGAACAACCCTTTATATAGCTACAAAAAGAGATAGAAAAGTGGATCCTGATTGATAAATAATGATGCATATTTTTTCTCTCCCGCAGTATGCATTGAATATGGATTCATTTCAATTAGATACGTTGAATCTGGATGTGCCTCTATTAGATGCGTTGAACCTAGATGTGTTTCAATTAAATGCTTTGACTAGAACCTCTTTTAAGCTTCACGCCTTACATTTATTTGAAATATATGTAAGGCTTACATTTATTTGAAATATATGTAAGGCTTACATGTGTTTTGTCTTTTATTCTTCTTTGGTTGCAATAAGTGCTTTCATGTACAATTCTTTAAGTTGAATCAATCTAAAACCAAAAATTCCTAAAAAATAACTAAATATACCCATGATTTTGAAAATATAGATTTATTCAAATAATAATAGAATTATATAAAATACAAATCATGTTTCAAATAAAATATAGATTTTATCAAGCACTCATCACTCTCATCCATAGAGCTTTGGCGAGTGTGCAAGTTTCAAATCATAGAATATGACAGTGACATCAGAACATATGCCTTACTCTCTCTTATTTATGTAGGTTGCTCATCTGTTTGAATCTTCATATAAAGTATGCATGGCACCTATTTGAGTTGATAGTGTATTCATACAAGTCCTCATTTCATCTTCAAAGTTAGGATGTGAAGATTAAGGTTCAGCCAAATTTTCCAATTTTTCATCGCCTAGAATGGCAACTGTCTCCCTTGGCCCTTTTTTAGATCTTTTTATAGTTTTTTGAAGGTTTAGGCAAAGGATCTAGAGATGGTACTACAGCCAAGGTCACTCATGTATTTTACAATTTCACTCTTTAATGGAAGGAACACCAACAACTAGTATCAACTTTTTATAAGGCATCCATAAGGTAGTCTAACCTTAGGATTTGCGTCGGAGGCCAAGGCAATGATTTCATTCTGAATCATAGACCTGACATCGAATGTCAAACCTTTACCAAGTCTATATAATAAATTGGAATGATGATCCAATATGGGTTGGATGACTAGAGGGTAGCATATTAGCACATATCATTATGTTTAGAATTCCATAGAATATCTTGAATTCACTGGAGGTATACAACCCTTTAAGGTTAATGCCAACATTTGGTGATCCCAATAATTCTGTTAAGAGCTTTTTTTAGGGTGTTAAATCTATTTATATATATCTAAGGGTGACTATTGTAAACAATTAAGAAAATATTATTTAGGAAAGGAGTTGATATATCCACAATTTTATTTTGGGTAAACACCTTATATTACATCGGTAATGGTTTTTGATTTTTTTCATCCACATTTGAATATAATTCCCAAAACAATGTTGCACAAGGGAGTAACAATTAACTCCTAGCCAAAGGCCCTAATGGCACAAGTCACTCCAATCTCTTGAATGTCTTGCCAGACAATAACACACTCTAGTAAAATAGGACATTTAGAAAAATAAATCTTATATTTGGATTGAGATTCTTAAGTCCACCATTGTGGTCTACTCAAGGAAAGGGCACTGTTTGGAAATTTGTGACATCTAGAAGCTAGTAGTAGCAATAGAAAGATTGAAAAGTGTTTAAATTTATGAAAATAAGCCCAAATTTTTGTCGTAGAACCTTAAAAAAATTTCAAACTGAAACTTGAATTTGTTGCAAGGGTTATATAGTAGGACGATTGTTGGAGGTTTTTGTGTGAGAGTAGTCGTTGAAAAAGGGTGTTTGATGAGTAAGAAAATGATAGAAATTATGGGAAAAGTGTATGGACTTGGACAAATATTTAGGTTTTTATTGTGAGAATTGAACCTAGAAATGCATTTAGGAAATGTTTTCTAGTGATTTTGAACCAAACAATATGGATTTTGTTGAAGATTTTAAAGAAATAGGTGAGAGAGTCAAGAGTTTAAGGGTTAAGCCTTGGGTGAGAAGAAAGAAAATGAAGCTGGTATACAAATTGTAACCATTGGATCGATCGATCAACATTCAATGTTCGATCTATTGAGTTTGTGATAGATTAAGATTCAAAAGTTATTTGAAATGATAATTTTAACCCAATGTCATGCTTCTATATATAAATAACAAGAAGAAGAGAACTCACTCTAAGGAAAATGACTCCCTAAGGATGTTTTTACTAATTTGTAATTGGAATCAAAATAAGATGGAATCTAAATAAACATGTTGTTTCCATTTAATAGTGTTTAATAACAATTTGAAAGAATCGGAATAACCTGAAAACATATTACCTTTGAAATATGAAGTAAACATTTATAATGAAAAATCTAGGAAATAAAAGTTACACTTTATGAAACTATCCTTGTAAATAAATTATTATTTATATTTGGCTTATAATTAATATATTAGTTTGATTTTAAAATAAATAATTAATATAATAATATCTATAATTTTAATTAATAATTAAATTTTACTTAATTTATCATCATTCTCTAAAAAAATTAAATAATAAAAATTTAGTTAATGTGTTGAGTTGAAAAGATGAAGGTTCGGTAAATATGTTATTTTCTTGCCCTAACCCAATTTTAAATGGTATTATTGAAATATTATATTTTTTAGAGGGTGAAATTGTCCCAAAAATTGTATAAAAAGAACAAGAAAGGAAAACAATCCTAAAAGGGATTGGAAATCAAATTGGAGAAAATTTAGGAATGAAAGAGGAATTTAGGAGTTATTCTCTTTCTCTTTCCTATGTATTTTTCTCAAGTAACACATTGAAAGGGAGTTATTACCTTTATTTCCTTTCCTATTCCTAATCGGAAAACACACCCTTAAAACTGAATTTTATTTTATTTTTATAAGTGGTCACATAAAATAATAAAGTAATTTAACAATAAACAAGTGCACATCCAATTGAGAATTTATTTTTGATCAAAATTTGATTAACCATTGTATAAACAAGAAAGAAACATAGATAGGGCACACTAACACGCATGCACATGTAATAACATATCGACATTCACCAAAAACAATATACATGTTTGAACTCTACTAGTATGCCAATTAATTCATTTATAACCACTCATGAAGAACCCAAAATAAAAAGGAACACTACTACAAAAAGGGGTATTAAAGTCGATTCATGTGGTGAACCGACTTTAAATTTTTTTTATTTTATTTTTTTTACAAAATTTACTCATTTTCTATTATACTCAAATTAAAACCTGTATTCGATCACTAAATAATAGCAGGAAAAAAATTTGTTTAACAAATAGTTTAAATAATACAAATAATTGAAAAAAAATATTAATTAATAGCAAAAACATTACTATAGTGTTGTTCTATGTTATTTAAGATCATCATATTCTTCTCCTGATGTTAAAACCTACATATATATTACAAAAATTTATACACATAATAACAAAAAAAATATGAATAATAAGTGCGTAGGATTAATAGAAATACTTACAAAAGTAAATGAAGTGACAAAATGAAGGAAATGAAGAAAAAATGGTGTTTTATAAGTGAGAAATGAGTATAAAAAATTTGAGTATTTTCCTAAAAAAAAGGGATCTAAAAGATTAGTTAGAGATTAAGAAAACCCACTAACCGACGCTAGAATTGGTGGTCATAGGTGGCAAGAAAATGAGAAAGAGTGGAGGAGGTTTTGGGTTTTTGAGAGTTATGCAACGTTTGGAATAGTTTCTATCTGGGGAAGAAAGAAGAGAAAAGAATTTATCTACGTGTGTAGCGTTGGTTCTACGTGTCAATTGACGCTATCCACGTAGGACGTAGCGTCGGTTCCAGGTGTCAACCGAAGCTATACTACGTGGATAGCGTCAGTTTTGTGTAGTAGAGTCGGTTGACATGTCGAACCGACGTTACATGTGGACGTATCGTCGGTTGACACCTGGAACCGATGCTATCCACGTAGCATAGCATCGGTTGACACTTAGAATCAATGCTACGTCCGACCTGGATAGCGTTCATTCTACACCAAACCGACTTTAAATTCATTATAAGTCCTTTTTTTTTTCAAAAGCTGACTTTACATATCGACTTAAATACCCCCTTTTGTAGTAGTGGATATCATATATCATGCAAAACTGCAATTGAGTTTTCAATCTCACAAAAAAACATATTTACCATGAAATAACTTTAAACTTTTCGTTTCTCTTTATTTTATAAAAGAGGCATGATATTATTAATTTTCTTTAACCTCTTTTACTCTTTCTTTTTGTCCATGTCAATTATATTTTTTATTCTTTTATTTTTTAAGCATAATTGCATGTTGCACAACCTTTTTTATTTAGGCTTTGACATTCATGAGCCATAAACCTAACATGATGACTTTCACACTAGTTATGAGCTAGCATTCTTCACTCACTACAGTAATTGCATATATTACAGTAAGTAGTATTCTCAATACTAGGTGTCTCCCTACGATAAGATCTTAGAGTATAAGAAATAGAACTCAACATGACTTTGTAGTCAATATTAGTTATAGTCCTAGAGTATTTCAAGATCAATCATAAAATTCATGCATAACACACACACATGTTGGGTGAGTATTTGAATAATTTCATGTCAACATTGATCAAAACATGGAAAAATATATGTGAGTGCACAATAAACATCAAAACGAGTTAAGATATTAAAGATAAGGTTGTATGTGTGTAAGTCCATTAACTTATTGGCTAAAAAAGATTCTAATCATTTTTTTATTTTATTTTTCATGTTAACAAAATAAAAGAAGTAAAATAAATATAATACTAGGAAATTTCTCATCTATAGTCATTTACACACTCAAATGAAAGTACTTAGGTAAACAATATAAGACAATCATGTGACCTAAAAAACTCTTTTCTAACCCAATTTTTTTTTTTTTTTTGAATTTTGGTTTCTCTATATATTTAGCTTGAGGCTCAACTACCTTAGGCTTCATAAAAAATTCTTGGACTTAGATTTACTTTTCACATTCATCCTAAAAAAGAGACGCAATATGCATGGTATGATGGTGATAATGAGTCTTATAACTATAAGCATGGAAAGAATTATTAACATAGGTAGCAGTCAATAAAAATATACATTTGGACCTAATATGACTCATCCTACCCCAATGATAATACATATGCAAAAACATATTTTTCTTAGAAGGGTAAGGTTTAGATTTTACACTTCCCGTTGGAGGGGCAGTGTGTTTCACAAAGCAAGTTGGGGTTGTTTGTGCAGGTTTAAGTATTGTATGAGCACTGTTAGTTGGCCTTGCAAATGTGGTCTTGGTAGGTAGAAGGGGTGGAGCTTTCATCTAGATATCAAAGTCCATGTGTATCACCAATGACTTTCCATAGCCCAAAACTTTGTTTAGTTTTTCAATGCCTAATGTCAAGTTTTTTACTGTTTCCTTAGAAGCAATATGTTTTTATTTGAGTTTACAGTTTTTGTATTTTGTTCCTACAAAACTTAGATCAAGAGCATCAACATGCTCGAACAATTTTAAATTTTATTTTTCTTAGTCTTTAGTATTTTTTTGTGCACACTAATTATTTCATTCCATTTTTTCACTTTAATTAGAAGTTTGTCTCTTTCTTCCTTAGCACCTATTCAATCCATAAATAATTCTTCAAAACTAGATGCATTATATATAGCTAAGAGAAAAGAAAAAGAGTTAGCTCCATCATCATCTTCATCTAAGCTAATGGTAGAGTAATTTGAATGTACAATGGCTTTACAGTAAAGGCACATAAGTTGGTTTCACCGTCTTATGGGTTATTTTCTTTCTTCTGTTCACTCTCTGTATCATTAAGTGCTCTCCCAGCTTCCTTATTATTATTTGTACATTCTGTAGAGATATGGCCAAAACCAAAACAAGTAAAATATCAAGGACCAACAAGTTTAGAGTTCTTACCAACTAAACCCATAGGGTTAGGTTCCTTTTACCTTTTATCCCTGAACCGATTCTACTATCCCTTATTCAATGAGTTTCTTTATTGGTTCTTTGTCCTAAGGTACTTCTTGAGCCTGCAAGCAAACAAAATAGTAGATTCATCATACAAATCACCATCATTGTTAGAAATCATATTTTGGAGCTTTTAAATACCATGCCCTTGTTATTCTTAGATGGCTCAAGAGTAAGCTCATTTGTTTAGATAGACCTAAGTAGTTCATCAATATTTAGGGTTTCCATATCCTTTATCTCTTCTACGATAGCGACCTTCATCTTATAATCTCCCATCGATGAATTTAGAAGTTTACGTACAAGAATAAGCTGAGGAATTTTCTCACCAAGTGTAGAGCAAGCATTAGTAATATCACAAAAATGAGAATAAAATTGCCAAAGTTTTCTATGTTCCTCACTTTATGAGAGTCAAACTGAGATATTTTCAATCTTGGTTTTGTCTACTTCGCTTGGGAAGTTCCCTCATGAGCAAGAACAAGTGCATCCCATGCACCTTTGGAAGTCTTTTAGTCAAAAAGGAAATTGAACTCGTCTATCAATACTGTAGCAAAGATAGAACTTAATCCTTTTTGGTTTGATCCGCTAAGGATTCTTTCTTCAGTAGTTCATTCTTTTCTTGTCTCCAATAATGGAATCCCGTACTTTTTCTCATCTTGTTTAAGATGGGCTTGCATATAAGCCTTTCAGTAAATGTAATTATACCCATCAAAGAGTATGGGTCTAACAAATAACTCATATTCTTTTACTAGGTCTATAAGTAAGAGTGTGTCCCTACGAATCAAACTCACTAAGTGTGTTTAGTTTAAGCTCTGATACCAATTAAACATTTTAAAATTGACCAAATAGACCTAAAGGGAGGTAAATTTGTTATTTCTAATTTTTTAAAATTATAACTTCATAATCTAATCACATCGGTTAGACATGTAATTGTGTATAAATAATAAAGTGCGGGAATTAAAAATAACACATGAAATTTTTAGGTGGAAACAACCTAGGTCACAATCATGACTTAAGAGTACAATCACTAGTTACCATACCACATAATCTATTCACTAAGAAAAGCTTAATGTTGAAATACAAACTCAATCTTATACTACCCTTCCTAAAATAAGGCCTCATTGTACTTTACTTGTGATCCTCTACTCTATTATCATTACCTTTGAGATTAATATGAGTGGATTCTGACCAATATTCTAATTAACTCCTCACAAATCAAACACATTTAAAAATAAATCTGCAAAAAAAATGTTAGCATAGAAAAAGTGCTTATATATGTTCTAGATGGAATTTAATAAGAAACAAATCATGACCCAAGTTCAAAACATAGATCAGCAAGCATAGAACTAAAATTTCTAGAAAAATAAAATAAAATAGTAATTTAGGTAGTCATTTATGTATCAAATAGAAAATAAGAGTACCTAGAACTAAATATAACCAAAATAACTGCAGAATGATGAAGCACAAAGAAGATGGTAATGGCTCTCAATAGTTATATATTCTATGTGTTCTTAAAGTGAGCTAAGGTTTGCATATATATGAAATTCTAGTATACTAAACCTATATCTCAATAGAAGTGATTAAAATATCATCATTAGGTTTTAAAGCACTTAATTAAAACAAGGGTAATAAATAATTTGACTTAGGGGTCAAGTTAAAAATGAATTTTTAAATCACGTTAATTGCTCGCTCGCTCGATCGAGTTACATTAAGAATTTTTACCTAAGATTAGTCGATCGAAGTTTGATCGATTGAGTAAATGTAGAAACAACCCTAAAGAGACTTCACATGAGTCAATCGAAGCTCAATCAATCAATACCCTCGATCAATCGATCGACTAAAGCAACTTTTAGCAACAAAAAAAAGTAATTCTAATTAAATGTTGTGAAAGTATACTAGTGAATATATGAATACAACACTAGTCATGGAGGATGTACTTGAAATACGATTATCTAAAATTTGAGTATTTTTTGACTTAGTTTGATGAACTTAATTAACGAGCCTAAAATCTAGGTTATAAATAAATATTTTGTCTTCAAAAATCGTCAACACTCGTAAATTTTTTACACAAATTATATTTAAATAAGTTTTTCCTTTTAATTTATTTACCACCAAAATAATTTTTATTTTAATTATCTAAATCATGTACCATAATTAAGAAAGATAATATTCACAATTATAACGTCCTCTATTGAGATTTGAATTTCACATTGCATATTACACATACGACTTTATATATTGAGGCAACCCATATGTTCATTTTCTCAAGTGTTGCAAATTAAGTCATATTTTAATTTTTATTTCTATAATGATCGGAAATGTTTTTAATATAAAAATAAATTTAAATTTAATTTACTAATGGGTCATAGTTATGTATTTTTCTTTGCGTTACATTGACTTATATATGAATCAAATTATACCTAAATAAATGTCTTTAATTTGAGATTATTTAAATAATTTTTTATTTATGTCAATATAAATCAATTAGCACACAAATAAATGATAGTACGTAGAATTACAGCAAACCCTATAGGGGTTCATGTATACCTCTTGCATATTACAAATATGTATTTATCTATTAAAAAAATTAATATGTTCATCTTATCAAGCATGTCTTAATTCATACAAAAAATAATTGTGTAATTATTCTTTCTTTTTTCAATCTCATAACGAAGATACATAAACAAATAAAATTATTATTAAAAATTCAAATTCAATTTCATTTGTATATTTAATTTTTACAATTAAAAAAATTAAAATTTTAATATAAGACTAAATACATAAGTACTAATTAGTATGCGTTATAATATAAATACACATGTATTAAAATTTTTGAGTTAAAGTAATTCATTATTTATAATTTAATCATAATATAAAATACTATTTTTATTTTAAAATTAAATTAATTTTCAAAAATGTAATATTTAAAATATAAAAGCAAGAAAAATAAAAGTAGATATCAATTTAATGGATAATTTTTCATCAAAAATTATTTTCTATTTTTTTCCAACATTAAAATTTTAGTGAATAAATTTTTTTTGAAGTTTAGTAGTTTAACTTGTTAGTAGTATCTTATTTTTATTATTTTTTAAAGAATTATAAACTCAAATTTATGTACATGTACTTTACACCAAGAATTTGAATCCAACCAAAACATAAGTTGTACCGTCAAAAAATTTATAATGTTATTTTAAATTTTATTTTTTTAATAATTATTGTATATTTTTATTTTTATTAATAATAGATAATTTTTCATCACGCAAATTCAAATAAAAACCAACCAGCAGTAAGGGTAGTTACTATAGCTTTTTTCCTTTTTTGTTTTAAAAAAAAGCACTAAAATCATATTTTTTTTATTAAATAAAAAACATATTATAAAATAGTATTCGAATTTAGATTTATGGTAATAGAGCACGATTCTCACGAACAAAATAAGTTATAATAGGTTTTTTTTTCTTTTAATAATAGAAAATAGTAAATTCCATGCTTTTCTTATTTGAATTATGTTGTATATTAATATTTTGATTTATATATATATATATATATATTACATACGGTGGTCCGTTCCAATAACAAATAAACTTAAAAAATAATATTAACAAAATTGTAAATGCTATCTAGTATTAAAAATAATATTCTTTGTTTGATAATAATTAAAAATAAAACTCTATGATATTTATTTATTTCAAAAACATATTGGTTATATGTAATTTATTAGGATTTATGAGTAAGAATACATTTCCATGTAATTACCAAATAATTTTCCAATTTAATAATAATAATAATAATAATAATAATAATAATAAATAAAAAAAAGAATTGAGTGTGAATTGGTTGAAGCTGTAGTGCATCAAAAACAGGAGTTACGGCCAGCAAGTACCAAAGCAAAAGACGTGGAAAAAGAGACAAAGAAAGCCATCGATTGCAACCCAGAAATGTAATTGTTTGTGAGCAAGCGTGGTGTCTCAGAATATTGCAGAAGCCAAGCAGAGAATGCCCGCACATTAACCTCTGATGTATTACCTCATTACCTGTTAGCCTGTGAGCCTGTGAGCCTGTGACTAAGAAAAAGAAAGCAAAACGACAATGCCCACCCACTGTGCCCTTATTCTTATTTCACAAAATGCACTTTTCACTTTTACCCTTCTCTTTACTTCTTTGCATGAATTTGGAAACCAACCTTATCAAAAGTTTGTCTGTGACCATTTTTGACATGACAATGACATGATATTATAAAATAAAATAAAATAAAAAACCTTGAATTAAAATTGCTCTGTTATTTTATTTTTCATTAAATTTGAAATTGGGAATTAAAATTTCTAAATACTTACTCATACTAGGGGATAGGGGTACATATCGGTTGGGTTGCCCTGATTTAATACATTTTTCAACCCAATCCATATTATTTGAATTCAGAATTATTTATATAGAAACCAAGTGTCGACACATAATCCAACCTATTATTCATTAGTTTGGATTGTATTGATTTCATCAAATTATATATATTTAAAAAACTATATATATATATATATATATTAATTATGTTTAATATTTTAACCAAAAATTTTATATGTAATATTTTTAATCATTTATTTAAAGATCTATTTATTGTAAATAATATTTTTGTGATAAACTAATAAGAATGATGGTAATAGTTTTTTTTTTAAATATCAAAAGAATAACATTTTATTATATAAAACATATTTTTTAAAAGATTTTTTAAATTACATAATATACCCAATTAGATAGGATTAAACTGGATGCAAACCTATCATCTGGAGACCGACCAACTCTAGATTTTAAATTATTGAATTAACTCGTATGCTTATAACCTAACCTAATTAGATTAGGTTGATTTTGATGAGCATTAGTTCGAATTACGGGAGCTATGTTTGATAAATGTTATTTATGATGAATCCATTAAAAGTCAGTTAATATAACGTGTAATAATTTTATATATTATAATTATAATTGACGTGATATTTTTTCTTTAAAAATAGTTATGTTGATCTAAATGTTTTTATGAATAATATTACTTCATAATATTTATGATTCATAACAAATTTATGATAATTAAATTTTTCTTATCATGTATAATTATTTAGGTTTTTGTTTGATCCTAAATTATGTGGTTGGTTCTTCCACTAAAAAAAATATCCTTCTTAACTTATAAAATTATCCATATATTTGATCTCATCACTCACATTAGTGACAAATAATATATAATTATTAATTCAATGGTAGAAAAATAATACATTATTTTAATATAAAATTGAATAAATTATTTAAATTTATATTTTAATATCAATTTAAACAGTTTCTTTAAGTTATCATTGTGTCCTATTTTCCTGGTTTAATAAACATATTAAGTTGATTACATGTAATATTGTATTAGGACATGCATTTTGAATTGGGGTTAACAGGTCTAGTCAAAATTAATACAGATAGTTATTTAGATTTTGGGCACAACCGTGGAGTGTACTGCATCTGTTTTTATAGATGAGAAAAGTTGAGTAAATTTGATTTTCCGTACTCATATTCAATAAAATATAAAGTGTATGGAAAAATATATATATGTATACTAATATTCAATCAAAGATACACATGTATTTATATTTTCATATCATTAAATTAACATTTTATACATTTAATTTTAATTATATTAATAGTCTAAAATTAACATCTAATTACAGATTTTAATATATGACACATATATAAGCAAAAAACGAAGGTAAACCAATAGCATTAAAATTATTATAAATTTTGTTATGTATTGATTAAAATAAAAACCTTACTTTTTTTTTAAGTAATTCATCTCCCTCTTGTTTTCTTAAAAACTATCCTCTTTAATAATATTTGTTTCTTTTAGAGTTTTTTTAAGACTTTTTTTAGTGATTTTGTTTCATTTAGGAAATAAAATTATTATTTTGGGTCAATTGTGATCAAATTAACTTTTTAATTATTTAATTATTTTAAAAATGAGTTTAACTTTCATTCTTTTGACATATGTGTATGACATATTAAAATATTTAATTAAATTTTAATTTTAAAATATTATTGATAACATTTAGAGACTACTAATATATTTTTATAAAAAAATAATATGCATGCTCCCTGTTATTGAATACGAAGAATAATAAATTAATCAATCTCATAATCTTTTACGCACAATTTGAATCATTTGAATCATATAATTATAATTTTTACGCTTTCGTTTAAGTAAGTTCGATCTTATTCAGTTTTGTAATTTAAAATTATATTTAATTAAATTGAATGTTTTTAAAAGTAAAAAATTTATATATTTTATTAATAAAAATATTAAAAGGAAAAAATCCTGATATTCATTCTATTTACTTTCTTTTTCTCATCAACATTCTATTAGTAAATAAAAAATTAAAAGAATATAGAAATAACAAGTGAGAAGAAAAAGGAAACTGAAGGGATGGAGAGAAGAGAGAGAGATGCGAGGGAGGGAGAGAAAAAGAGAGAGCAAGAGGGGGAGAAAAGGGGTTATGGCTTTTTTTCTTTTTTTTTTAATTTTTTTATTAATAAAATATATAATTCTTATTTTATTCTTAAAAAAATTTAATTTTTAATAACTTTAAAAATATATAAAACCTAAATAACTCAATACCCCACCATTCCACTCAAGTCAATTACAACTTGGCTATAATATAACTTTAAAATTACGGAGGTATTCATTTTTCCAAAATATTTTCAGTGTAAAAACATAATCAGTGTATGTATATTGTTCAAATTTATGTGAAATTTATCGTTCCTCTTTTATATAAATTCAAATACCATGACATAATTCTTTTAAAAAATAGTAAATATAAAAAAAAAATAGGTTAAAATTTATTATAATTTTTTATGAAAGTATCATAATATGTCATTTAAAATAATTATATAAATTTTTGAAAACTTTAGAGTAAAGGTAATATTTTAAATAATTTATCATTGTTTTATTATTAATTAATAAGTCAAAGATGAAAACAAAATTAAAACACATATTTAACACTAATAGGACTCTTACACAACAGATCTTGATCTTGTACTTATATTATTGAATTGAATTAAGAGTTACTATTTAATTAAGGAAACATGGAATTTTGTTAGAAGATTATGTCGAAACAAAAAGCTAGCCTAGGGTTAATGTCTCATCAATAGCTACCCAACCCAAGTATAGTTATCCAAATTTGCAATCTTTGAGTCATATGGATGGGTCAAGTATTGTTTACATAAGAAATGGAAAAAAAAAAGTAGCAATAATGAATGGGTGGGTATGGGTCCCATTTGGCAGGGCGTGGGAGAGGTCTGAACATGACGTTGTCGGTTGTTTTGTAATCTGCAAAGAGATGAGAAAATTAAAATTTTAAAAAAAAATCAAAAAGTAAAAAAGGTCCTTATTAATCTCAAATTGCAAAATTGGGAATTCTTATCTTTGCTTCTGGCTTCACCACAAGCAACCAAGTTGTCTCTTGTTGGAAGCTCAGAAGCACAATATCAATCAACCCTCCTTATTTCTTCTCTCTCTCTCTCTCTAGATGCCCTCTCACTCTTTACATAAATGATGACCCATTAGAGAAACCAAGTCCTTGGTATTAAAGATGTGGTTAGTTTGCGGCTGCTAGCTGGCTAGTCTCAGAAAACTGTGAGTTCCATTTAGTGGTTTTATTTTTATTTTCTTTCTATTAGACTTCTCTATCTTCCACACAAAAAAGCTCCATATAAAAAAAAGGGTTGGTGTGTGTTTCCATACTGTAGTTGAACTTGAATATAATGTCTTCCATATCTGCTTAAGATATATATTAACTATATGTTGACTCGTATGTTTTGTAACATTAGTGTTTTTAATTCTTTTTTTTTCAGATAAATAAGGAGATCTAAAATCCCAAGAAAGTACAAGATTAATAAATACATCATTAATTTATTAGTTGTTCTTGGGATCAATAGCCAAAGATTAAATTAGCAAAACAATGGAATTTAGAACCCAAGACAATGAAATGAAGACGTCAGGCTCCTTCAGTTATGGTCATTTAAGCAAAGAATCAGCTGGAGGAGAGAGAAAACAAGTTGGGAATCACAATGGTACTAACGCTACTCAAACCCTAGATTACCCACATGATTTTCAGCAACAACAACTCAACCATGGGTTTAAAGATCCAAACCAAGATCGATTTACACAAATTGGAGGAAAACCCAAGTCGAAGAACCCATCAAATTCAACTGTTAAGTATCGAGAATGTCTTAAGAACCACGCTGCGACCATTGGAGGCAATGTGTTTGATGGGTGTGGAGAGTTCATGCCAAGTGGAGAAGAAGGAACACTTGAAGCTCTAAAATGCGCTGCTTGTGAATGTCACAGGAACTTTCATCGCAAAGAAATTGATGGAGAGTCTCATCATTACGGTAGTACAAGTTCTAGATTATCAAGTTTAGTTCTCAGCCCTCATCATCATCATCAGAAATTCTCAATGGGTTTTCATGGAAATCCCAATAATGCCCCTGTTATTGTTCAGCCGATGAGTGTGGCTTTTGGTGGTGGTGGTGGTGGAGGAGGAGGAAATGAGTCTTCAAGTGAAGATCTGAATGTGTTTCAGTCAAGTGGTGAAGCTGTTCTTAGATCACCTCCTTTTTCTTTGTCTAAAAAAAGGTACCGTACGAAGTTTACTCAAGAGCAGAAAGACAAGATGTTGGAATTTGCTGAGAAATTGGAATGGAGGTTTCAGAAACAAGAGGAGGATTCAATAGAGAGATTTTGTGCTGAAGTTGGTGTGAAAAGGCAAGTTTTTAAGGTATGGATGCATAATAACAAGAGCAGTAATATCAAAAAGCAAAATGAGAGTTTGATTGATCAATCTTTAGAGCCTATCTTAGAACCACCAAGTGAAGAGAGAGTACTATTAGATAGATAGATATTGAACTCTATCTTGGCTTGGTAGATGAGTTTGAAGGAGATAGAGCTAGGATTGGCTTGAGGATTTTGACTCGATTCATATTTGTATATGATTCTTCTGTCAAAACCATGTTCTTGTTCTTGTGCTTTTCAGTATTATGATTAGTTATTGGCTTCTTTGTCATTGTTGTTTACATTCGAGGAGGTTGAATTCATGTTTGCATTTTTTTTTCTAGAATCAGTAATGAAATTGGGGGAAAAAAAAACAAACAAAACAATTGTTTTTTCTGATGTTTAAGTGTTTGAAAAATGACATAGGAATCTATCTTTATATTTCACTTTTAATGAAGAGGAGTCTTGAAAGTTTAAGTGTTTGCAGGCTTTTTGTTGATAAATTATTCATTATTTCTACGAACGAAGTAGTGATTTACATTAATCATTCATATAAATATTTTCTTTGAAATGTTGTAAGGGCTTTTAAATTCATCATTAAAATTAACATAATTATTTAAAATTATTAAAATATATAATTTACAAAAATGATTTTATTTTTAAATCCTTTAAAAAATAAAATTTAGTTTATTTATAAAAATACATTAAATGGAATTGATACCTTATACAGGAATATCTGAATGATTGCATTAATTAATACATTTTATGCACAGTTATTAAAATATTTTAGTTTAAAATCTTAGTTTAAATATAAATAAAATTTTAACCATTTGCTTGTATTTGCTATTTTTTTATCAAGGTTAGTCCATGTATTCTATATAGACAAATTGATACTAAATATTTATGAAAATTTAAGAAAAACTAACAAAGCAAAAAAAATGGTTATAGTAATATTTTTCCATAGATAAAAAAAATCAATGACATGACTACTTAATCTATACTCTGTGAATGCTTTCATATTATAATCATAACAATAAAAGTATATAAATTAAATATTTAAATTTTATAATTAATTATAATTTAATGTCGTTAATTTTAAATAAAATTATTATTGATGAAAAATAAGATGATTATACTAATACTTAGTTATTCAAAAAGTAACGCTTATGTTTTATTCTATACTTATTTTTAATAACACTTTACTTATATTATTTTAAAATAGTTGTCACATATGTAAGGATAAAATCATATTTATGGAATATTTAAGGTCACTAGACGTGTACGTCATTATTTTTAATTGGCATGTAATGTCATTTTATATATCCTTTTCCCCGAACAAATTAGGGTGAATTATTTGTATTTTTTGTTGTTAAAAGCTTTAGGCTCGTTATTTTTTATTCATTTTTTCTTTATTTTTTTTTTGTATTTATTCTATTTTTCTTATGTTATTTGTCATTTTTTATAATTGTTGCAGTACAAAAATATAATCAAACTAAATATTTTCAAAAGAAGAACAATATAAGAAAATAAGAAGAAAAATGAAATAAATACAAGAAAAAATTAAGAAATTTATTAAAAATCGATGAGATGGAAGCTTTTAATAGCTAAGAATGGAGGTAACAATTCTTCTTTTTTCCTAAGATAAGGGAAAGTTAAAATGATATTATATGCCTTTTGAAAATAGTCATATACAAGTAATCATAAATTATCCATAAATATTGTTTGTTATTCTATGATTATTTTTCAAAATAGGACAAAGAGTCGCATTAATCCTGTATGTCATGTTATTTGGATCGTTTGGTTTTATGGATTAGAAATATAGTTTTTTTTTGTCCCATTACTTTTAAGAAAAAGGATAACAAAGGACAAAAATAATATTTTAATATTAGTTTAATTAAACATATCACGTGATAATTACATGGATTCATTTAAATGGGTTAGATGTGTCACTTTATTTGTCCTTCCCTCGTTACATAACCATCAAAACACATTTGACATCATTTTTTAGTTGTAATTTCATTTTTAATCTTAATTAAAAAAACAATTTCATAATCACATTAATTAAAGAGTAAATATTTTTTTCATCATTGAATTTTGAGAGCTGTCACAAAAATACCATTAAACTTTTATTTATTACTTGTATACTATTAAACTTCACAAATATTACAAAAATATCATCAATTTTTGTTGTTATTTTTGTACCATTAAACTTTACAAATGTAATAAAAACTTCATTAATACACATGTAATTTATCATTAACTGATCAATATCAATGAAAATTTTGTAATATTTTACAAAGTTTAATGGTATGAAAATAACAAAAACAATTTGATGGTATTTTTATAACAATTATAAATCTTAATGGTATGAAATTAACAACCACTAAAGTTTGATGGTATAAAAATCAATTTATTCTTAACTAAATAATAATATTATATCTCATATATACCTTTTTTCACTTTTTTTTCTTCCATTGCCTTTTTTGCAATAAGAACACGACAAAAAGGTTCATTTTCTATTCTAAAGGACTAGTAGTCACTTGAGCCAATCCTATATGACCTTTACGACCCTTTTTCCTTCAAAATAATAGGACTAAAGTGATATTAAAAATAAGTACATGACTTAAGAAATTTTTGCAATAACTATAAGATCCCATGGTATGTTCTCGTGAAAAAAATATAGTAATAATATTTTAAATTGTGACAATATTGTCACTTTAAAATTAATGTAAATAAGTTTTAATCTTATAGTATGGATAAGTTTTAACCTTTACAACCATTTTTTTCTTTAAAATAATAGGAGTAAAGTGTTACCAAAAATAAGTATAGAGTTTAAGTGTAATTTTTGCAATATCTATAAAACCATATACATCCTATAAATCCTTTGTGTCTTTGTTGGTATTCCTTTGTATAAAACACAATGTTTATTTTATTTTACTTAATGTATTGTCTTTCTCTATGCAATATTGATTATTGACTATCCATAGTGCATACATGTACTTAGTTAGGTACACTTTGTACGTGATCATGTTTACACACACCGTAATGATGGTTTTTGTAGTATACATGTTAGGCTGAACTGCTTGTGATTCTATGTCTTTTTATTTGCAAGTATTTATAGGAAATTACTTAGAAATTTTTGAAAACAAAAAATCAAACTTTAGTGGGTTCACCGACCCCTTTGCTTACCCCCCGTCAACCCTGACCAACGAGGCTTTAACGGGTATTAACCACGTCGAGGTGGTGTATTACCCTCACTGACCTAAGATCTACCTTTATGAGTGTGTTTCCCAAGTTTGTCAAGTCTACCACCCAAGACCCCAAGTTGAAATATGTCATAACTGTCCTATAAGGTAATTCGTTTATTGCATCCTAGCCTCCTTTATCTAACAAGGTGAACACTTCATATACTGCTAGTTCTTTCCTTTGTACTAGTAGTGATCTCTTTCCTTTACATACTAATTTTTCTCCTATGTGTCACTATTGTGATGAACGTGGGAATATTTAGGTAATCGCATCATATTGATGTGTGTTTATACTTAGTTATGTAGTATTTTATCACGGAAAGCCAAAGGGATAGATGGTAAGTTTTGTAAGTTTTTTGTGTCTTTGTTGGTATTTTCATATGCAAAACATAAAGTCTCTTCTATTTTACTTAGTGTATTGTCTTCCTCTATGTAAGGTTGGTTACTAACGATTGATAATGCGCATACGCATATAGTTAGGTACCTTTTGTAAATGAGCATATTTATTCACACCACGGGGATGATTTTCATATTATGCATGCCATGTTGAGTTATTTTTGGTTTTGTATTGTTTTGTTTGTGGGCATTTTTGGAAAATTATTTTGTAATTTTTTAAAACAAAAAATCACAATTTAGTGGGTTTGCCTACTGCTTGACAGCCTTGACCGGTGAGGGTCTAATGTGTATTATCCTCACTAAGGTTGTGTATTACCCTCGCTAACCTAGTATTAAAGAGAGGGTCGATGAGGCCCCCAATGGTTGAGAGATTTTCTATAAATACCATTTCATTTTTTTGTGGTTAATTATAAAATCCAAGTAAAACTTTGTCAAATTTTTATCACCTTGTTTATTCCATTTCAAAATCGTGCTCTTGAGTAATGAGTACTTGAGATAGTTTTTGCTAATGGGTTGTGGTTGACGAGGGTACCTTATTTATTTTCACTGTTGATCGTTGATGATTGATTTCACTACTATATGTAGTGTTGGATTTAGAGGAGAACTAAATTCGTGTGTCTAATTAAGTTGTTATTGAGGCAACAAGCGAGGACAAAAATAGGTACATAGTTAAGGCATGAGTCCCACTAATAGAGGTATTTGCTTTTATACTTGTCTATCAAGTTTTATTTATTTATTTTATTTTAGTGAATTGTTTGCTATCAAATGGTTACCATAAGTAACTCAAGGATTTTACCATATAGATAGGGGTTCTATGTGGTTTTACCTTATTATATCATTGTGTTATGCATGGTCTTCTTTTTGGTTAGTACAATTTGAGTCTCTATCAAATATACTTTAACATATGAGATTTGCAATATGATTGGAAAGCTTATCTACTTTATGCTATTGTATGCTTTCTTTTTTCCTTTGTAGCATGTTTATTGTACATGATATATTAAATTAATCAGCCTATTACTTGATTAATTTAGTGTGCTTCTACTCTATTTTTATTATATGATTCTTTTCGCTATTTACAAGTTTGGTATGAATCTTTAAAGAGTCTACATCTTTTTATCTTCCCTGATGTTATTCATTCGGTGTCAAACTCAATTAGAACCTATGGTATTTTTCTCATGAAAAAATTATAACAATAATATATTTAATTTGTGTTAATATTGTCACTATAAGATTAAAATAAATATATTTTAATCTTTAATTCTAAATTTTATATTATTTTGTTAAATATTTTAATCTTTGATGATGAGTGACAATGATAGTGTAATATTGACACATAAAAATAAAAATAAATTTAAATTATTTTAGTTATTATTGTATGGACTTCAATAAAGTAGTTAATATATTAGTGTTCATTATTTCAAATGTTATTAAAATATCATATTTTAGTTCCAAAATTTAATTATTGGTATCCTTTTCAACCATAATTTTTTTTCTTATTACGTTTTTCTTTTTCTGAAGTTTTCATCCCAATTTTACATGTGTGACACACGTGTCAAACTTTAATTAAAGATGAACAAATATTATTCAAATATCTATAAGAGGTATTATTAATAATAGAATTGGGGTATTAAAAAAATAACATTTTTAATAACATAGAACATAAAAATTACCAATATATTAATTATAGTACTCTAAACTATAAAAATCTCATTAAAAACATGTTTTAATCGCGTTATAAAAGAGATAATTTATCTTCTATCGATCTTTTTCTATACTTATTTTTATAAATCGTTAATAATTTTTTCTTTTCAGTTTTATTTAATAGTATAGAATGATATGAACCATTAAATATATTTTAAAAGGTTGAGATCTAAAGATAAATAAAAATTAATAGAGAAAAGATCAATAGAGGATTTAAACCCAATAAATGAATCATATGTTTGAATTGAGGAGAAAAAGGCTATAAATATATAAAAAAATATGATAAACGCATAAATCAAAATAATAATGAATAAGAAAGGAGGTTAAATTACTCTTATATATTAAAAGCCTTGATTAATTTGGTCGCTCTTCGATTTTTTTATACCAATAAATATTAAAATATAATAAATATATATTTTATATTTTTGTTAATTTTTTACACCAATAAATAACAAAATATCTATATAATAAATATAATTTTCTAAATAGTTATTTTGTATAATATAATCGTTTTTATTACATTAAGATAATAATTCATAGGATAATGATTATATATTTAATTAGTATTCGATCAATTCACTTATGATATCTTTATATATAAAAGAACATATATTTGGTTAACAATAGTTTTTTTTTCATTTTTTATACCAATTAATATCAATATATATATACATATTTTATACTTTTTAAATAGTTTTTCTACAAGAATAAATATCAAAATATTTATATATTAAATATATTTTTATGAATAGTTATTTTATATAATGCAATCATTTTTATTACATTAAGTGTGATACTTCTTACGGTTAATGATTAAATATTTAATGAGTATTTAATCAATTTATTTATGATATGTTTATATATAAAAAGATAATATTTGATTGGAAATCATTTTTTTTAGTTTTTTACACTAATAAATCCAAAATATCAATATAATAAATATATATTTTATACTTTTTTTATTAGTTTTTTTACACCAGTAAATACCAAAATATCTATATAATAAATACATTTTTATGAATAGTTATTTTGTATAATGAAATTATTTTCATTAAATACATATTTTATACTTTTATTTATTTATTTTTGCATCAATAAATACCAAAATGTCTATATAATAAATTGTTTTTATAAATAGTTGTTGAATAGTTATTTTATATAATATAATATTTTTTATTACATTAAGGGTAATAATTTATACGGTTAATAATTACATATTTAATGAATATTCGATCAATTCATTTATGATATCTTTATATATTTAAGGCATCATGTTTGATCGATAATCTATTTTTTTAGTTTTTTTATACCAATAAATATCAAAATATCCATATAATAAATACATATTATTATTTTTGTAGCTAATTATACTAATAAATACTAAAATGTACGTATAATAAATATATTTTTTATAAATAGTTATTTTGTAAAATGAAATTTTTTTATTAAATAGATATTTTATACTTTTTCGTTAGATTTTTTATACCAATAAATACAAAAATTTCTATATAATTAATAATTTTTATGAGTAGTTATTTTACATAATACAATCATTTTTATTACATTAAGGGTGATAATTCATATGATTAATTATTATACATTTAATGAGTATTCAATTAATTAACTTATGATGTCTTTATATACAAAAAAGTCATAATTTTTTGGTCAACAATTGCTTTTTTTATTTTTTTTATACTAATAAATACCAAAACATTTATATAATAAATACATATTTTATATTTTTAAGTTAATTTTTTTCCACTAAATACTAAAATGTGAATATAATAAATACATTTTTATGAATAGTTATTTTGTATAATACAATTAGTTTTATTAAATTAAGAATAATAATTCATACAGTTAATAATTACTCATTTAATGAATAATTATATGTGTCATTCTATTATATTTGAGATTACTCATGGGTAATCACATATTAAGTTCATATGTATTATCTTATTATATTTGATTTATTTGTTAAATGAAGTATATTTCATATTTATATTGTGTGTTACTATCAAAAAATAACATACATGTTCCTCGTAAAATAATTACTATTATATATATATATTCCACTAAATTAATGAACTAATTAAAGTTTTATTAATAAAATAATTATTGTTATATATTTACTCTTCGTTAAAGTAACAAATTAATTAACTATTTATTTTAAAAATATTTTCACACTTTTATATAAAAAATTAATATTAATTTTTCATATTGTCATAATTAAAGACTTTTATTTCTTAATAAAAATTTTTAGAACAATAATAACTATTATTGATCAATTAAGACTATTATATACTTATCAAATTTAAATCATTAACTCATGTCAAATTATTAAATTTAAGTGTCTAGAACTAGTTTGTTAGTTCTCCTCCTAACTTTTTTTAATTTTTAAATAATTTTTTAGCTTCATAACTTGTTTTTATTTTCCTTATATATTAATAAATATTGTAATATTTTTATAATAAATATATAATATTTTTATAAATACATATATTTGGTAATTTAATTGTATATTATCATTATTATTTTTGTTGGTTTTTCTTATACACCACTAAATAAAAAAAATATTCCTATAAGAAATATATCATATTATTATGAGTAATTGTATTTGATAGAATTATTACATATTTTTATTATATTACTGTTCCTAAATAATTATTTTAATCATATAAAAATTATTACAATAACTCATTCATTGAATGAGAGCGCCTCGCTAAATAACTCAAACATTATTTTAGAAAATAATAAGTAAATGCAACGTCCAATAACTCAAACATTATTTAAAAAGAGAGAGAAAATAAGTTAAATTACATTATTATATTCAAACATGAAATCGACGTTATAATTCCATGAATCACAAATATCCCCTACGAGATGAAAGCACATGCACCTATTCTAGCAGTCAGCACTGAATATGAAATCGCACCAGAATTTATAGAGAAATGTCGTATGTTGTTTTTAGAACCTATCAGGTGAGTCCGCTGGCTCTTTATATTCTGCACTCATGTGTATGCTACAAAATTTGAATAATCAAACTGTCAAGCACAATCATGATTTTTAAAATATTTAAATATAAATTTTTTGTAATATATATTAAAATACGTGGCAAAGTGTAATTGTGTAATATCTTCATTCACATAATTTTATTTAAATTTCTTATGTTTGTTTGTGAACAGGGATGGAAGCGAATTTAAAATAGGCTAAATGCATAATTTGTTATTAAATTTTAATTAAATTTATATATAGATATTTAAACTTTTAAAATATATAATTTAGTCTCCATATTTTTAAAACTTCACGTATAGATTTTTAAATTTTTAATCCTATAATTTAGTTCTTAAAATTTTACACATAAGTTCTTACTTAGTTATTAAAATATATATTTATGATTTAAAAATTTAAAAGTTTTGAAAGTTCAAGAACTAAATAGTATGATTTAAAATTTTAGGGATCTATATGTAAAATTTAAAATTACATAATTAAATTGTACGTTTTAAAATTTTGAAAACCCATATATAAATTTAATTAAAATTTGAGAATTAACAATACAATTTAACCTTTTAAGTATTAAAAAAACAAATTTAATTACGATATACTTTCAAATATTTACTGTTTATTAATTAAAAACTTTAAATTATATTTGTATATGAAATACAATGGGAAAATCACCTAACATAATACTCTAAAATGTATAACCATTATCTTGAATTGAAATATATATAAATTAATGTCAGGAGTAATATATTTATTGTTATAAGCTAAAAGGCTTAGTTTTGTGATTTTTCTAATAAAATAATGTACGTAATATCTTTTTATTATTATTTTACCATAATCCAAAAATTAAGTAATATGGTAAGGTATAAATTTAATTCTCTTCTTTCTCTTATGAAAAATTCTAGCCTTTTATTCTTTTTTTTTTCTTTTTCCTATCAAGGGAATTTCTTTTAACATTGGAGCCTTTTTTTTTCAATTACAATAAATAAATAATTATTTTTTCTTTTGCTTCGACTAAATATCACAATAGTTAGTTTATGATTCATTTCATTCTACATATACTTAGATATAGTTGATAATTTCTTTACATAGATATGATTTAACAAATTTTGACAAGTTTTCTTTTTAGATCTATATTTATTGTTCAAAGTTTCGTTACAGTTCATAAATTAAAGAACTCAAGCTATCAAAGATCGTAATTTAATAAAGATTTATTATATTATCAATTAGAAGAATCAATCTTAGATTGATATCAAAAAGAGTTTGAAGGATAATACTCGAAAAAATGTACTCCTTGATCAACAAATATGTTGTTATGATTTTTATGAAATTTAATGTATTTTTAATTTTTTGATTTAAATGTTATTGATATACTTTTATTTTAAATCAATGAAACTTATTGATTCTCCAAAAATTCATTTAATTTACATTGTTTTAAAATAATATTATTCTAATGAATTTTTTGTTATATGATTAAATAAAACTATACTTAAAATTATAATTCTTGAATCAATCATGCTAAAAAAAGGGGTTAATATCTATTTTCTTTACATACAAGAAAATCATAAAAAGACTAAAATAAAATTTAATTATATCGATTTTTTTATATTTACTTTCATTACGATAGAATCAATTTTACATGAGTTTGAAACACAAGTTTCACTATCTTTATTTTTTTTCTTATTAATTTTCTTATATTTTCACTTAATTAAGGTTGCGCTACACAAATATTTCTTAAATGTATCTACATTTTAAACTTTAGTCCCCTTATTATTTTTCTTATGATTTAGTCTCTTTATTTTTCATTTTTTTCATTTTGATCTCTTATTTTTCCATACAATTTAGTCTCTTTATTTTAATCTCCTTATTTTTTAAAATATTTTTGAATCCTATTTTTTAGTTTGTATTAAATTTTGAACTAAATATGTGAAAGTTAAAAAAATAAATTGACCAAATTATGAGAAATTATTTAATGTTTTTAGAGTATATGATGACGTGGTACTCCAAGCTAATAAAATTCAAGATTCGTGTAATTTTATTCTTGAAAAACAATATTCAATACTTGATAGAGAGAGAAAACAATATAATTAGTGAGTAGTATATTTCAAGAGTATCCAAATTATAAGAAAAAAATTAAATAGGTCAAAGTGTAAAAAATAAAAATTCAAGGGACAAAATAATTAAAAAAATAATATAGAGATCAAAGAATGTGAAAAAATTTAGAGACTATTTATATAGTTTTGCCTTTAATTAATATGTTACAATATTGTTTTACATTTAGCATTAAATATGAGCATAAGAAAAGCAAAAATGTAAGAGGTAGGGGCAAACTACCATTTCGTTCCATAATATTTTAACATTTTACATAATTATCAAGGTTAATAAAGCATTTTTCTTAAGGAGAGACTATGGCGGCCTCAAGCCATGCATTTTAATTTTTTTTTTAATTCAAATGAGAATCATCTATTCATTGGGTTGTCCCAGTTTTTGATATTTTTGTGATGAATAATAATTTTTCAAAATTTTACAAAGGTATAGTTTGAGTTCAAATTTTATATTTTTTTTAAAAAAAACCTAATTTAAGGATTTTGTACTAAACTGATAAATGACTGAGTATAAAATTTCACTCTCAACTTTGAAAGAAAGTAAACTTATAATGTGCAAAAGAGAACCTACTACCTTTGTTTCTTGAACCAATCGGACAATGATGAGGCAATACCTTTGACTCCTTCACCTGCCTCTTTCATTTGGTCTATAGTACTTTCTACATCACCAAGCACTGAGTTGATTGACACAATCAACATTAGAAAGAATACCAAAAGGAATGCTTTCTTGGCTGCCATTTTTTTCTTTTCTTTTTGTAGGAAATATATTGAACTTGATCTACCTTTATTATTTGCCTTTAAGCTTTTGTATTTTGATTGGTTAATTTGGTGAATTAAGCATGGACGTATTTATAGTGCCTTAGGGTATGATTGGAAGGTCAGTAGGGCATTAAGAGGCCTCTCTCTCGCACATTTTTGTGATGTAATTGGGAGAATTAGTTTGTTAATTAGCTTTTACATTCATTTTTTAGTAATAAAAAAGTTCAAATTAATCCGAGAAGCACTCATGCTTGTAATTAATGGCTGAGTTTTCGATCTTATCACCTATGCTATCAATGGCCGAAATGTATTTTGTTTCACATTATTTTCGGGTTGCTATATTCAGGAAGTTTTCCAACATGTTACTACTCAAACGTGTGTTTAGCTTCCATCTTTTATATTTGATATTTTTTACTGCCGTGTATATATGTTATTTTTCGTATAAGGTAGAAAAAAAATGTTTTTCATATGTCCAAACATAAGGTACACATATGTTTTTTCTATAACGTAAAAGAAAATATTTTTTAGAAGGGATTTAAAAGTGTTTTAGATAAACTAAGTTATATAAAAAATCAAAAAGAACTATAAACTAGACACTTCTAATCTTATAATTATTGAAAATGATACACTTTTATGTAAACAAATTTATAGTGTATAAGCAATGTTGGGAGTAATTTTATACAAATTACATACTAGTCAAATAGTGGTCTCAACCAGTACAGAGCCTTTTAGGCCAAATCCACTAAATACACAGTCATTAGATAAGTATAATCGCATGATAATTATCTTAAAAAGATAAGAACACGATTAATTTTTAATTATCTTAAATGGATAAAGATCAAATGATTATTCTTTAATTATCTATTTAAGAAACAATTCAGAATAGATGTTTATAAAGCTACACTAAGTTAATCATATCCTCACAAAGTATAGCCATCAGAGTAATTTTTTTATTATATAGATATTCATATATGCACACAATTATTATAACTTGAAATATCACTTAATCTCATAAAAAATAATCATAACTAAAACACTATATTTTCATATAATATTAGAGTAAGAATGTAGATATCCTCTAATCTTCATCTTATAATTACCGACTTAAGCATCGGATGGTCGAAAACTATTCCTCACAAGGTGGTCAGAGGTCTTAACAGTTGTTCATCTTGCAGATTTAAGGAGGATAGTCCTATATGGTGTTAATAAAAATTAGTATCAACAAATAATATAAGACATATATTCCTAAAAGGTTATCCTTAAAGAAATCTAAGTTTCGTACTATTTATAAACATTAAACTAGTATCTTTTTAAGTAAGGTGGGATACTCTTTTTATACCTTCTTTTGTTTGGCTCAATACTTTGTATTATAACATATTTTTATTATATTTTAATTCTATTTAGATCACTTGTCTTTTTTTCTACAAGGTTCATATATTTGTTTTGTGGGAGTTCCATTTTTTTTCTTGGTCCATCAATCGTATAAAGCTTTGATACCATGTAAAATTTGTATAATGTATAAGTAACATGAGTCATCAAATCTTAAAATATCAATATAAAAAAGGTAAGTTTCATGTAGATATTATTGAAATTATTTAATGTGCACTAGTATAATTATTAAAAGTTTTATTATAGAGTTTTCCAAATCCTTCCTAATAAGTTTTACTATATATTTAGTTTCTAGATTATAAAAATGTTTTTTAGTCTCCTAAATTCAATAAAAGTATCAAATTAAAGATAAATAATATCATTTTAATAATTTTTTATTAAAATATTATTATTTTTGTATAAAATATTAAAATTTGATTTTTAACTATGAGAATTAATATGAATTTTTTGTCACAAAAAATTTGTTTTAATATTTGCCTATCACAATTTTTATTTTTTAAACAAAAAAATGTGTTTAATTCATTTACGTTTAGAATACATTATTTTTATTTTTTTAATAATTATATATTAAATTTCATTTTGGTCATGTTAATGACTTATATTTTATCGCTTTTTAATAACTTAACAGGAAAAAAATAACATTTTAATATAATAAATATTAAAATAATGTCTTTAATTAACATCTTTTCTAAAAATTTACTACTAAAAATAAATTTTATAAACTAAATAACTAAATAATACAAATTTTAAAATCTATGAACTTATACTACCTCTCTCTCCCTTTTTATTATATTCATTTTTATAATTAATTTATGGTGTCATGTTATTTTTGTGGGGGAAAACTTATCTAATCAACTTTGTAGACGAGAACAACACTTTTTTTCTTAACTTTTATCTATTTATATTTTAATCCTTTAATTTTTAATAAATTTGATCCATAACTTTTTAAATTAGTCTAAATTTAAAAAATATTATATATTTTTTAATAAAATATATTGATATTTCATTAAATTTTAGATCTAAAAATCACAATAAGTACATCATTTGCCTATATGAAATTCACTCATACATATTTAAGAATTAAAAAACATAAATCACACATAAGAAGAAAGATGATTCTACTAAAAATACTATTAAAACATCATGCGCTTTTTAATCTTGTTCGTCTTTATGTATCTCCACCTCTTATCATTGTTGATTAAAAAGATGTATCAATGAAACTTTATGTTGAACAAAATATTTACATTTTGAGAAGACTTTACAAATATGATAATCATAAAAATAACGTTACTTGAGAACAAGTACTTGTCACTACTTTTATTACTTGTTATGACCTCATGTCACTGTTGAGAAATCTGATTACATATGCATGTAATATTTAGTAATTGAATTATATTGTAAATCTTGTTATACTTTATATTTATGTATTAGCTTATTGTGTATAAAATAAAGAATCTATTTATTTTACTTAGTATTTGATCTTCCTCTGTATAGGATTGATTACTACGGATCATTAATGCACACACACATATAGCTAGGTATAATATGATTACGAGTATGTTTACACACACTACAAAATTGGTTTTCGTAGTATTCATGCTAGGTTGAGCGTTATGGTTTTCAGTGAGAAAACATGTGAGCAAGCGACATTGTTGCTTGTGTTTTTGTTTTGTTTCAAGTGCTGGCATTTATAAAAATTACTTGATGATTTTGAAAAAGAAGAAGAGATTTTTTGGCACCTTGATGAGCCCCTCGTCGGACTCACGATATGGTGGTTGGCCATGTTCTTGGATGATTTCTATAAATACACTCTCTTTTTGTGTTTGGTATTCAGAAAAATAGTTGTCGAGCTCTATCAAATTAACATCTCATTTTATATTTTTGGATTACTATTACCTTGAGTGTTATTCAATATCATTGATTTGTGACTGTGTGAGAAAAATCATACCCTTGAGTGGTGAGTACTCAAGGCGGTGTTTACAAGTAAGTTTTATATGAGAATCATATGTGGATGTGAGCTATGTCTCGATTGGTAGTTTCTTGGATACAAATTTTTATTTGTGAGAACATCTCTGTGGGAATGGGTGGAGCTAAATTGTTTGAGTTTTTTTATTTTGTTGTGTACGATAAGAGATTGAATGTATGTCTTACTTTGGCTATGTGTAATAAGTGGTTGATTGTGTTACTCAAATCGTTGGCTATGTGTGGTACGTGATTGACTATGTGTTCTTCATAGGCGATTTAGGGTTTGTAGTGAGAAGTGCTTCTCATGGTGGTTATTGATTATTCATGTTTAAGGGTTTATCCTCACAGTTGATCTTTCACTTTACACATTATTGATCTACGGTTCTAATCACACCACATTAGATGGTGTTGGCTTTGGAAGAAAGTAGGGTTCATATGTCAGATAGTTCTTGTAGAGGTAGGAAACGAGGGTAGCAATAGACATTTTGAATAGAAGTCTCAACTAATAAAGGTAATTGAGGTTTTATTTTTGTTAGGGTTGTAATTGTTTTATTTCTTAGTATATTTGTTTGCTTCCTAATGGTTGTCACAAGCAACCCAATGATATTACCATAAGAAACCCAAGAATGTTGTCATATAGATAGGAGATCTATGTGGATTTATATCATTATATCTGGTGTTCTACATGATTTAATATTTGATTAGTACAATCAGAGTTTAAAGTGTAATATTGAATTTTAAACTTTGATTAGAAATTTTTTATTATTTACTGCTTGCTTTTTGAATACTATATAATATGTCTGATGCTTTTTTGGCTGTTTATGATTAATGTTTACTGCATTAATTTCTTTTTGTTAAGTATTTTATTTAATGTTGTTGTGTGTTCGAGATGAGTCCCTAAGGAGTTAGTATCCCCTTAAATTGATTGTGTATCAGGTCTTAGACTTCTTCAATATTTTTATGTATGATTAGATTGTGTGTGAGGATAATATGAGTTTATATTGTGTATATACCAACATATTAAATATAGACTTTGTTTAGAAAGCTTATTTGTTATATGTTGCCGCTTGCTTTCTTTCCTTTTTGTGTAGCATGACCGTGGCTTTCTGCTTATTGCTTTTACTGTATTAAATTAATTTGTTTGCTTTATGATTAATTTTACTTTGTATTTGCACGTGGGTTTAATGTGAGTCTTTAAGGAGTCAGTATCTCTTTATCCTGGTAATGTACTAGGTGTTAGACTCTTTATTATAGTTTGCTATGTTATGTATTATTACATACTTTGAAAGTACAATCAACATTCACCGAATATGTTTCCACATATGAGGTATTGAAGTGATTGAAAATCCTTTATAATTTTTTAATATGTATGACTATTTTGCATACCGTGTAATATCTGCTATACATGTTGCTAACCTAGACATAGGCCTAAAAGGCACACTATTACTAATGTTTTTACTACAATTTCTTCTTTCTTACTACTGCTTGTTTTTGTTGTGTGTTGAATTGAATATGTTATTTTGTACTTCGTTTTGTTATTTAATTAATTCAAATTTGTATGGCATGCTTAGCAAAATTGGTATAGAGTTTGTGAAAAGATTCTATTAGTTAACATTTTCACTTATCATTTAGGTCTCAGTTACCTATTTGAGTCAAAAGAACATATGACCTTTGTACAATTAATCTTATGTATGGAGTTCTCATATATGATGTGATCTTATGCAAATTTTAGATAATCCAAAATAGTTTTAGTATTTTAACATTTTTTTAATTAATTAATATGGTATCAAATATGTTATGAAATTCAAAAATTATTTTATATAAAAGGGAAGTCTTTATTGATACACTTATATCTCCTTTAAAAAATACATTATGCTATGCTATAAGGCTACTATTAGCAAATATATGCAAAGTCTTGTTTTTCAAGGCCAAGATGTTTATGTTTGTAATATTTGGTCATTGAAAAATGTATTGTAATAATTCTACAATTATATGCTTCTACTATCACAATGAGTTATTTGTACTAATCAGGTGTGTCAAATTTTATCTTAAAGAAGTATGTTAATGAGCTTATTTACATGGATCTATATACTAAAAGTAGGCTCGTATATAGATTGAGAGTGTATGATCATAAAAGTAAATGACAAAACTTATAGATGTATAAATGAGTAAAAGCTTTGTGATTTTTCATTTTAACTATATTATTATGCCTATGATGGAAATTTATTTCACGACCTTCAGTATTTCATGCACCTAATTGATTGTAACATGACATTATACTTAAAAACACTTATGACCCAATTTAGAGGGCCTATAATAGAATAAGAGCGTTATAAGTGGACTCATGACCTTAATTATTTAGGCGTGTTTGTTATGGCTAAATGTACTTTGTTATATCATACTTCTTAAATATTTCATATTTCTTATGATAGTTACTTCTTAAATGTATTACATGATTGAGTACTTTTAAGCACATATTTTGGACTAGCTTGTAGTTACTTTAGACACTATCTTTATATATATATATATACATATATATATATAAATAAATATATATATATAAATATATATATATATATTTTGATATTATAAAGTCAACATTAGGCTGACTTAGTGTTAATTTTTGGGATTTATTATTATGGATCATTTTATAGAGAGTGTTAGTTGGGATGATGAGGGATTTAATACTCAACTTATCTTCACTTTATGTTTAATAGTAAAAGTTTTGAAGAATAATTGCATATTATTATTTCTTATTTGTTGTTGTTTACATGGTGTTTTGAGTTTAACACTACGTGTTAAAAGTATATTCCACTTTGTTGTTTGCTTGATTCACATTGTGTTACGATACACGATTAAGTTTGAATAGAGATTGTAAAAGGTTTATATGAGTTAGTGTATTCACCACTTTTCTAGATCTTGATTGTTTACTTGGATCGAAATTTTAATTCACTTATATGCAATTATTTCAACAAATGGACTTTGAATTGGTATTAGAGCAAGGTTGTCCTATTTTGGCTTAACTATAGGTGTTAAACTGGTAGATTCGACACGACATAATCCGTTAACCACTGTGCTCATTGGTCTACCAAGATGACAAGGCATGATCTACTAAAATTATAGCACAACATGGTACGATACACAAATCTAAAAGAATATCATGACATAGTTTATGGTCTGTGACCTGTGACTTGTAATAGTTTGGGTCGTGCCCTGCAGGTCTGCACGTTGACATAATATTCATAAAACTAAAATATGTTAAAATTAATGCAAAATATATAAATATGCATATATATTACTAAATGCGGGAGCAGCCCACTAGGTATATAGTATGCCTATAAAATTAAGCTAGGGAGTTCGTCTTCCAAAAATAACAACTTTTATTAAAATAATGGATTAAATAGGTCACAGGTCGTGTCAATCCATTAAGTACGATCCAAAGTGCCAAGCACAACATGACATGATAAAACATATTGTTTAAGAGTATAGGCACGATACGACCTATTAGTTAATGAGCCATGGATTTGTACGTCACGTTAATTAATGGGTTGGGTTGGGTTAGTCTCTTGGACACCTTTAAGCTTAATCGCTTGTGTACTCAATTAATCTAGAGCTTTATCTTCACATACACCATTGTATGCCTATACCCTTTGTCTTCAATAGAATGGGTTGTTGTGTGTTATGTATTTTTTTTATCTCCTTACACTTACAATGATTGCATCATACCTATTTTCATGTTCTTATACATTTTCTTTGTGCATCTCTCTCTAAAGTATACATTTTATTATCATATCAACATATTAAAATTAAATTTTGAGTGCATGTGTGATTGTTTGATGATGCTTTCTAGGTATGTTATGTGAATAATGTAATTTATTTGTTTATTGTATATCTTGTATTTATTGCTTCTTGCATTGTATATTGTGTTATTTGTTTTTATCTTTTGTTATGTTTGGATATTTGATCTTAGGATATTTCAATCTAGATATCGTGAATCAATCTTTAAATTCTATATTATTTTATATATATAATTATATGTTTGGTCGCTTTGAATTTGAATTGATGAATTATTTTTCAATCTATGGGTAAAATATTTTAATTAATGATATTGTAAGTTACAATGTATTTACCCTTCTAGCTTGGGTAAAATATTTTAATCGATGATATTATAAGTTATAATGTATTTACCTTTCTAGTTTATTAGATCTATAATTAAGAAGTTTTAATTTTAATTAGAGAAAATTATAATAAATATCCATTTCTTTGAGGCTTACGTGGAGTCTAGCCATGTAGGTTAGAAAAATTATTTTTAAATAATTTTAGTTTTGAAAAAGGAAAAAGAGGTCATACAAAGTATATAATTAATTTTATATCTAATATTTCATTAGATATAATTACATAATATATGTAACTCCTATGCTTATATTTTTCATGGGCATATATGTAATGTAATTTTTCATTAGAATAAAAGAAAACATACTTGAAAATTGTTCAAGAATTTTTAAAATAGTTATAATATGAACAATCTTTGTTATATTTTAACATCCTTTTAAATTACATTATATTTTTAATTTATTTTATTTACGTACAATTTTAATTTTTATATAATCTTTTTTTTTTCGATTAGTTTTCTTTCTTTCCATGTATTGTACTTTTAATATATTTTATTATATACTCTACTTTTTTATTTTATTTTCTTTTCAATTTTTTAAGAAAATTTATGAGATATATATTGTTTTTCCTTGATTCATTAATGAACTAATTTTTCAATAAACATAAATATTTTATAACTACAGCATATAAATGTCACATAAATTTTTTCATAATGTTATAAATTGTAAAATAATATTATGTCACTGAGTTGAAATAACTATACTAAATTAAACTCTATTAAGAATGAACAAAGTTTTACTATTCAAATTCTTCCCCAATGGCAATCAAGATGGGTAATTAAGATATTTATTAGTATTTAGATGTTGTTAGAAATATATAAAGATTTTAAAGGTAATATATTTTAGAATTTTATATTTGTATAGGTTAGAATTAGTTATTTATGTTTAAAATTATATGTTTCGAATTAAAGATTATAATGTATCATGTTATTGATATAATAATAACTATAATTGTAAGTTTGAGGGCAGATGATGAATATAATTTGTCTTCAATTTTCTCTATTGTCTCTCAAATTACTTATTTTTTTAAACCTTAATCTTAATTCTTTCTCTAACTCATTTTTTCCCATTCTTTTCTCTTTCTTGATCCACGTCATACCTGTTTTGCAAAATTACAAAATTGTTAGCTCCTTAGTTTGGTCTGCAACGGCTTATTCTAAAAAGGGACACTTATTCGTTATATTTGGTGTAAGCAGAGTATATATATATTACAAAGAAGTTTATCAATTTTTAAGAAAATTTATTGCATTTATATCGTGAAAGTTTATTAAAAACAAATCACTTTAGAAGAAATGAATAATTATTTTTAAAAATTAACAAATTTAAATATGATACCTAAATATAATGGTCAAACATACAATAATAAATATGTAATAATTGTACAAATTAAAATTAACACAAGCGATTTTTAGTTTGAAATAAACTAAGTCAAAACAATAATTTAGGAAGAAAATCATCTATTCACATAATCTATCCACCGTAAAAATTTAATATTTAAGTATAAAATCAATCTTATACTACTTTTATACTAATAAGGTTCCAAATATCCTATTTACAAGCTCTTGTTTTATTTTTAATCTCCAAGATTAGCATGAACAAATCTTGACCAATATTTCGATCAACTTATCATCAATCAAACATGTCCACTGAATAACCTACAAAAAAAATTCGTACAAAAATATAAATATATGTGTGTGTTTATATGGATTCAATAATGAATAAATCATAATTCTAACTCAAAATATAATAATAAACACTGAACTAAGCACTACTAGAATAGATACCAAAACATCATATATATATATATATATATATATATATAGTGATCAATCTAATAAAACTCACATATAACAAGAGATTTAGAAATACAATTTATATTACTAAATATAAAATCAATAATAGTAGATAAAGAACAATGAAGGATAGAGAAGAATATGATTACTCTTTATAAATTGATACTACTTTTTCGAATTATAAAATAATGAACAATAGGTTTATATTTATAGGAAAACTTTAAACCCTAAACTTACATAATTGTAAAAAAGACATTCATATACGTAAAAGGATTAGAAATACTCATTTAAAAAAGAGCTATATGATAATTTCATCAATTGGCTTGAGTTAGAATAAAGATTTTAAAACTGAAAGACAAGAGCTTGATCGATTGAAGCCATACTCGATTAATCTAACCAAGTGCTCGATCATTCGAGACTCTACTCAATCGACTTATCAACGACAAGTAAATTAGAAATTTAAATATGAGGAAACCTGATTGAAGTTTGATCAATCTACCATAGGTCAATCGATCAATCTATTACTCAATTGACCGAGTCCTTAAATTTAAAAACTTGAGAATACCTAGATAAAATTTGATCGATCCTCAATCGATCTAACTCCTCTATCATTTGAGACCTTTATTTGATCGATCAAGCAACAATAATTTAGGCACCATAAATAATTCTAAGTATGGTGACATGTGTTAGTAAACACATGAATATAAATCTAAATGTGATAATTATAAAAATTATATATAAAGTATGACTACGTGAAAATTGGATATATCTTCGACTTTACTTAAAGAATGTGAGAATAAACATAGAAACTAGTTTATAAAGAAATATTTTCTCACAAAAAATACCAATACTCATGATATTTTACATCTTGCAACTCATTGTCATGGAGTAACAAATCAACAATTTTTTGTAACAATGAATAATTTATCCTCACTTGAGATAGTAGGAATGATGTCTTTATTCAATAAGTAATTTTATTTGTACCAATTAAGATACCAATCCCAATAACATGTACATTTTTTATTGGTTTTCAAATATAAGGGTTTCACTTGCAAATTAGATAGAAACATATTATTTATGAAATATCTAGTTTATGTTTTAAGTAAGGATATGACTTAGTAGTAACAAGAAGAGTTTTGTTGTTCAATGTATATATTACACTTTTGGCTTAATCAAGTAGATGTGTTATTCTATTTGTACTCACAAGGGCATGGATTCAATTATTATGTTAATTTTGTATTAATTTTTTAAATATTATTAAGTATGATGAAATACATGAGTATTTATAGAACATATATTTTATTTTTAAATGAGATGCAATCAGAATGAATGTAAGTAGGGATATCTAAAGTTTTTCAAGGTACATTCAATACTTAATCCCTTATTATGGCTAATTTCTTGAAGCAAATTTTTGTAATGTGCTTGTAGAACTAATCAAGCTGCTCAATTTTAAAGACAGTTTTATTAATTATACTTCTTGTCCTGATAACGTTACCCATGTGTATGAATTGAATTTGAAAGTATGCGATGAGATTTATTTTATTTATAAATATATAGCTTTTATTAGTTTATGTGAATTTCACGGACTATAAAAATATATTATTTAGATACTTATTTTTTATAAATATGATTAATTAAACACTCTAATTTGAGTTTGATATTTTTAGAGTAACTTATTTTTTTTTGGTACATTTTGAGTTAAATTAAAAAGTATTTTTTAATTAATTAATTATTTTTAAAATTACTATCAATTTATCTATTTTAAAGGAATTGTTTTGCTACATATTTAGTGAGATCATTTAAAATAATTATAAAAATTATTTGCAAAAAATTAATAAAAAAATTATAAATGTAGAGATAGACAAATGGTGAATTCATATTAATTTTACAAAATTTCTCAACTAATTAAAAAATATTGTTTAATTTAACTAAAAAAATACTAATTATTAAAATTTATACGTATAAAATATCTCAATTAATATAATTTGGGATTACAAAGTAAACATTAAGGTACACTAAACCATGTAATTTGGTTGAAATTTACTAAACTAGAAAATTACTACATAACCTATTCAAGTTTACTAGAATTGTAAAAATACTATTTAGGTTTAAAAATAGGCTATTATAATCATTCTACCTTTGTTTCATTAGAATATTCTCACTTGAATTTTATAAAATTTATTAATTTTAATGAAAATATATCTTTTAAAGAATTGATAAGAAGGAGTTTAGTTGTTATTTTTCACAACTATTAATTTTTATGCTATTTAAAAAATTATTTATAATTAAATTCTACTAAAAAAGAAGATTTTATTATTTGTACATATTTTGTTTCACTATATACATGCATAGTGATACTATATACATATATAGTGACTTAAAAAAAGGATTAATAATTTGTTAAAGGTGCTACTTTGAAAAAAATATTTTTAGTGTCTTAAAATAAAAACGAAACCATTTCCTATATAAATAAAAAATAAAACAAAATAGAAAATGAGGTGCATGGAATATGTATTAAAATATCTACGGTTTTAGGCGCGTTTTGCTCGTTTTGAGTTTGAGTAAACATAGCTCGTTTTCCCGCCTTTGGGTTGCTTCGAGATCACACGACTCCCATTCAACATACGCTTATTTTCATGTTCTCCTTGAAAAACCACATCCAAAATCCGTTCAGATCTTCTTCCTATCTTATCAAAGCTCAATCGTCGTCCCTCCGAAATTCTATAATCAGTTCTTTCCCAACCTTGAGATCGATGAGGATCTTCTTGTTTTGGTTTATAGCGTTAGAATATGCTGATTTTCTTGATTCTGGGTAAATCTTAAACATTCATGAGGTCAGTATACAAATTACTTTTCGATTATGGTTTCCCATTTGATTATAATACATTGGTGCGATCAAATTTTTTCACTTCATGCTTAATTGCTATTGTTATTTTCCAGTGATAAATGTTTGGTGAACGGAGTGACTAAATGATATTGATTATCTAGGTCATTCATTCCTCTGTTTGAATCTGTTAACTTGAGTTCTTACTTCTTTATTGTTTGTTCTGAATTAAAACAACTGAGTGAACGAACAGGTTTGTGTATTCCATAATCCATTATAATAGGTACACAATTTATGTTGTGATACATAAGCACTGATATTTAGTTTTTTAACGTTTATATAACATTGATAAAAGTAACACATCAACACTTGGGGGAAGGAACATTAAGCAGAACCACTTTCTTTATATCTACGCACGGTCTGCTTTTCAAATATCCTTTCGACAGTATAAAGTAATTGATTCCTCAGATCCTTAGATTCTTCATCAGCCTGTATTGTCAAAAAGAATAATAAATCCTGTTAGTCCAACATAATATGTGACATCCTAGTTGCCATATCTAAATTAAACTAAACTCGAACTCTATTGGCTAGAGACATTAGTGTCAATTTTTGCAGAGTTCATATTGTTTTTCTCTTGGCTCATAAAGCTGATACCATGTCAGTTTGCAGAGTTCATAAGCATCTTGTGCTACCAATCCAAAAGGTTAATACCAAGGATGATAAGGCTCAAGATACATATGAACACTACATTATTATTAGTCTATCCTAACAATTAGTGTGTCATAGTCAGGTGTCTCTATAGTTAATAAAATTTCCCTTCTGATTAAAATATTGGCCGACTCATTGCAAATTGATCGCTAGATTATTTTCTTGAATTACTAATTGCTGCCTAAAGTATTTTCAGTATGGAAGTGTGTAGATTGGTGAAAAAACGAGAAACCCAATTAGAAAACAATTTGATAGCGTCATGGAGTGATCCATTCATCTCAATATAAGAGGCACCGGCTAATTAATAATATAATAAAATAAGTTATCTTAGTGACTTCTGATTTTTAAATTATAGGACCATGTGCGTATGATCTAAAACAAGTAGGATTAGATTTCATGTGGGCATTTCTTTTCTTAGGTTGGGAACAATATGGAATTATGGATGGAGGAGTGGAATGTATATAAAATAACAACGAAGATATAAAAACTCCCTTTTGGGCCATCGAAGTCGGTTGCTTGGTTTTAACTGTCGCTGCTCACAAAGAAAAGTGAATGACATTATTGGTAGCATTGATGAGTCACGAAATCCCAACTTCCCAAGTCATAAAGCTTTGCTAGTATTTACTAGCCTACTATATTATTCTTGACTTAGAGATCTTATTAATCCTAGAAAATACAAAAAACTTAGATGGCATATTGCTTCTTAAGCTTCCTAAATGTTCAGTAATAGTGTTAGCTCTTGATGTGTATAACAATCTGCTCACACCTTCGAGCACATCACAGTGTGAGACTGTGAGTGAGGAATAATGCTTTTGCTTTGCTTAGACGTTATTTAACTTATTTTCTGATTCATGTGAGCTGAAGAATCAAAGTTATAATGCCTTAATGAATTTGATATTTCATTTGCTTATGTACCTAGTGATGGATAGACTAATATTGAAATTAGACATTTATCTTATAAATCCCTGACCTTGTCAAGACTGAGCACTGACAGTTCGAAGACATTGTGATTATGATGAGTATGTTTGACACTCTTTTACTAAGAATTTATCCAAGTAAATTACGTGTTGATCTCTATGATGGAGGCGTTAGAGTAGGAAACTTGGACGCAGATCAATATGATTATAACAAGGTAAATAGCTATAAGTAAGTTACCTCTGTTCCTCACGAAAACCTCCATGATTACCTCCAGCGGTTTTGTAATTGGGTATAGGGAATTGATCAGATTCTATGTTTATGAGATCCTGTACAAGGATCTCATAGTGCCTCTTTACCTCCTCTGCAGTTTTCCCCCCCACCGCATTGGCTACATTTTGCCAGCGGTCTGGGGTGTCCTTGTCATACACAGCCAGAGCCTTCTCAAATAGCTTGTTTTGTTTAGGTGTCCAAGATGAGTTTGAATTACGTGAGTAAGATAGTGAACTTGATGCCATGTCTCTTACTCGTAGGTACGATTGAACAGAATTAGGAGACGGGGGAGTAAATTAGGCAGAGTTGGGTGAAAAAATGAAGGATAAAAAAGGTAATAGTGGCACTAAGATGAATATGAACTGAGCCGGAATAGTATAAAACTGCTCTAGCAAAGATTTTGCAAAAAGGAGAAAAGCTATAAGTTGTTTCAATCAAGATAAAAGACTGAAGTCAAGGGATGGTATGGGCAAGAGACTTCTCTGCTCCTTATAAACCGGAGGTGAGGATGGTGGGAGTGAGCAAGTTGTCGAATATTTTTAGGGATACAACATGATATGATTCGCTTCCATGAGCAGAGATGGGGATGATAAGAAGCAAAGGTAGGGGTCTAACTTCTGGCGCTTTACGGAAAAACTTTCGAAACTCTCTTACTTATTTTCTGTCATTTAAGTGGAATTTCAAGAGAATTTACAGCCTGGTAGAGATTAGATCCCAATTCTCCGTCTACCCACTAACATAGATGCGCTAACCTTATGAAGTATGAACCTTCAACTCACCTTTGCGATCCACAAAGACACAAGCAAGATATTCTGCTTTCTCTATAGTTGGACCAGAGGATTTTTTTTCCCTTCCTTATTTGTACAACTTGCCATAATATACTCTCTGTAAGAAGTATATGATTATTCTTTCACACTCTAAACAGTAATATTAAAAATGGTGATTGTAGCAATATTCATAATTATTAGATGATACCATGAAAACTAAAACAGTGACAGTTATATGGATTAACATTTAACAAATTAATTACTAAATTAATAGATATGTTGATTTGATAGCGTAAGCTTTACCTTATAGCTGTATATGGCATGTAAATGAGGATATATTATTATTATTATTATTATTATTATTATTATTATTATTATTATTATTATTATTATTATTATCATCATCATCGTCGTTGTTGTTATTGACGACACTGCGGTGTGGTATATTAGGCTAGGTGATAGCCTTTAATTGTGATAAACAAGATTATTATCGTGAAGATAAATGATTATTTGCTACGATGAAAAATAACAATTAGAACGCATGACCTCCGCTATCTTTTTCTATAACCAAACAATACATGGTTGGATAATTAAATCATAAATTTCTCCAGAAAATGTCATACCATTACCTTTTGAGAACATAAACTTTGCTTTCAATCATATACTCTGTGGTCTATACATGTAGGGGGATGGTGATACCATCCTTAGTTTGTCTTTCGGTCCGTCTGACCGAAACTGTGAGTTCCGAAAACTACCAGTGGCGCCACATATATAATTTGGGGGAGTTATCTTATATGCATATTTATGATAATTAATCCCAATATTATAAATAATATTATTTATTTCCTTATATTTTTTAAAATATAAATTTTATTATCTAATCAATATTTTAATAATTTTAATAATAAAAATTTCATTATTTATTCAATATTTTAATAATTTTTATATAAATATCATATCAAAAAGTTATTTTTATTCACTACTTATTTACCAATAAAATAAAGTATTAAAAAAAATATTATTTTATCCATAATATTTAATTTTTTTATAAAAATAAAGAACCAAATGATATTTTTTTATCGTGATATTTGTTTTTCGTAATTTAAACACAAATTTGTATACATGTTTTCTATCACACTAATTATTTCGTATAATTTTCTTAAATTGAATTCATTATTTTTAAAGTTAACTATTATACATATGTTGTTATAAATTAGCATTTGTGGAAGGAAAGTTTGGGTTCAATTTAGATATACAAATATATAATAATAGGTAAGAACAAAATAATAGGTAATGAGAAAAATAAGTGGTACACAATGATTTAAATGATTCAATTTTTTAATATGAAAAGTCTATTTTATTGACAACATCATTACGATGAAAATCTACTAATAATCAAATAGAGGTACAAACACCAATCTTCATAGAGTTTCACAAAATATACCAAGAAAAACCTAAATACACTTAGAAAATAACTCTATTTAATTTATTGATAATATATATGAAGATAAATTAATAAACTTGTTATTAAATCAAATATTACCATATAAATATTAATATTCGACAGCTTCCTCTTTTACTATATTACAAACAAAAGTGGAGAGAGATGACCTTACAAACCAAATAAAGAATGATTGGGGTGGATGGAATCTTGTTGTTGAAAATGATTCTTGCGAGCGGTGGTTTGTTGATTTTTCAACTTCAAAGGTTTTTCTCTACTCTGCTCTAGCATATTATCACGACCTTAATTTTTCAAGTATCGATCGTGCGACACTTAGCACTATCCGTTGCACTAAGACTGCCTTTGAATCCGAATGAAACTCCAAAGAGACTAGAAAGAGAGTTTGCAAAGAATGCTTTGTATTGCTCTAGAGAGAGTTTATCTTACAAATGCTAAGAATTCCCAAGGATGATTACAAATGAAGACCAATAGGTCTATTTATAGTGTGGCAACAAGCTTAGGAGTATGCCACATTTTTCTAGATCCTTCTAGCTCTAGAATATACAAGAGAGTTCTATGTACAATATGCCACAAGGTTCTAGGACCTTCTAGCCAACTCTAGAGTCTTCTAGGTTTGTCTAGCTCCTTCATGCACGTTCCAGGATGTTCTGTAAGCTTCCAACGGTTTCTACATCCTTCTCGAACCATCCGGCACGTTCTAGAACATTCCAGCTCATTCTAGCACCCTCCAGCGTGCTCTAGAACATTCTAGGGTCTTCAAGCTCGAGTTGAGTCCGTCCAACTCTAGCCCTTTCTAGACTTCTCTATGCAACTCTAGAACTTTCCATGTGTCTAGATCCTTTAGGCAGCCAGCATTTAGATTTTTAGGGACATTCTGAACGGGACGTGACAATATGCTCACTTCAGTAGAGAAAGAAATGAAGATATATATATATATATATATATATATATATATAAAGGGAAAGTGGAAGGGTTTAATAATAAATGGTTTTGGGCCACAATTAACAAATCTCTACCTTTGCTTAAAACAAAAAAACAAATTCTTCAAATATGAAATTTCTTAGATTATCAAATAATCATCGTCCAAAGCTCCAAATGGTGATCATCTTCTATAAATACTAATCAAGTTTAAACAGTGCTTGAACTTATTAAATGGAATTGGTTTGGTTAACATATCAGTTGGATTCTTTGTATTAACTATCTTATTGACAACAATAACACCCTGAGAGATAATGTCATGAATAAAGTGATATCTGACATTAATATGTTTGGTTCTTTCATGATACATAGTATTATTGTTCTAGTATATTGCACTATAACAATCACAAAATACAACAGAAGTATCCTGCTGTAAACTCAAATCACAAATCAAACCTTTAAGACGAATAACTTTTTTCACTGCTTCTGCTGCTGCCATATATTTTGCCTCTGTCGTAGATAAACCAACTGTACATTGTAAAGTAGCCTTCCAACTAATGGCATAATGAGAAAGAGTGAAGACTACTTGTCAGAGATCTTCTTCTATCTAAATCACCAGCATAATCGGAGTCCACATAACCAATGACATTGTAATTAGTATTAGAACTTCCATCATATACCATACCAAAATTAGATGTGCCTCTCAAATATTGAAGTATCCATTTCATTGCTTGCCAATGACCTTTGCCAGGATTACCCATATAACTACTGACAACACTAGTTACATGTGAAATGTTTGGACGAGTACAAAGCATAGTGTACATCAAACTACTAACGTCACTAGCATATGGAACCTGAGACATGTATTGCTCATCTTCTTTTGACTGTGGTGACAAATTCAAAGAAAGCCTAAAACGCACAGCTAACGGCGTACTCACAGGTTTAGACTCTTTCATACTTAAATGTTCAAGAACTTTTTCAATATAACTTTTTTGAGTCAAATAAAGCTTGCACGCTTATCTATCCTTGTAAATTTCCATGTCCAAAATTTTCTTCGTTGCACCTAAATCTTTCATCTCAAACTCACCACTAAGTTGAGACTTTAATTTCTAAATCTTAAACATATTCTTAGAAGCAATAAGCATGTCATCAACATAAATCAACAAATAGACAGATGAACCATCATGAAATCTTTTATGATAAACACAACTATTATAATCACTCCTAGAGTAACCATCATCACTCATAAAAGAATCAAATCGCTTATATCACTGCTTAGGGGATTGCTTCAACCTATATAAAGACTTTCAATAAAAAAACGTGATCTTTCTTACCTGGAATAACAAACCCCTTTGGTTGATGCATATATATTTGTTCCTCAAGCTCACCATGTAAGAAGGTTGTTTTGACATCAAGTTGTTCGAACTCTATGTTAAACAATGCAACCATAGCAAGCAACACACAAATAGAGCTATGTTTCACAATAGGTGAAAATACTTCATTGAAGTCAATACCTTTATTTTGACATTAACCTTTTACAACAACACGTGCCTTGAACCTAGCTGTTTCAACCTTAGGTATACCTTCCTTTTTCTTAAAGACCCATTTGTTTCCAACAATCTTTTGGCCCTTAGGCGGTTTCACCAATTCCTTAGTATGATTCTTATGAAGTGATTCAATCTCTTCATTCATAGCAACTAGCTACTAAATAGATTCATCACAAGTGATAGCTTCATGATAACTAGAAGGTTCATGCACCTTAATAGACTCTGCCATCAACAATGTAAAAGAAACTAAGTCTGCATTTGGGTATCTTTGAGGGCATCGAATCTCTCTTATTCCTTTATCTTTAGCAATACTATATGGTTGCTCATGTTTCTTTTCTACTACATCATGAGCAAAATCATCTATCTCATCCATAGATGATTGATTTGAAGTGTCCTCTTGCACATCAAACTTAACATCTCTACTAATAAAAAATTTAGGTGACTTGGTTTTAACCCACCATAATCTATAACCCTTCACCCTAGAAGGATACCCTAAAAATATGCATTTCAATGCCCTAGGCTCAAGTTTATCATCATTAACATGAGTATAAGTAGGACAACCAAAAACTTTCAAATCAGAATAATTAGCAAGAGTACCAAAGAATACCTCAAACAGAGTCTTCAATTCAATTGCAATTGATGGAGACTGATTCACCAAATAGCAGGCATGATCTCAACCTAAAAAGATTTATCTAAGTCAGCTTGAAAGAGCATACAACTCTTTCTAAGAGAGTCATTTTCATACGTTCTATTACATTTTGTTATGGTTTATAACGCACAGTGTGTTGTCTCACTATGTCATTTCTTTCACATAACTCATTAAACTGACTGTCAAAAAATTCCCAACCATTGTCAGTCCTTAAATGTTTGATTTTCTTGCCTGTTTGATTTTCTATACAAGCCTTGAATTTTACAAATTTTAAGAATGCATCATTCTTGTTCTTCAGAAAATACACCCAAATATGACGGAAAAAGTTATCAATCAAAGTCAACATATATCAGGCACCACCCTTAGACATAACATGAGTACTCTAAAGATATAAATGAATATAATCAACAGTACCTTTCGTTTTATGGATAATTGTACTGAACTTGACCCTGCGATGCTTTCCATAGACAATTCTCACATAAATCAAGCTTCCTATTTTTCTGACCACAAAGAAAATCCCGTTTGTTCAAAATAGACATCCTTGCCTCACTTATATGCCCAAGTAATGCCATAATTGAGTAGTATCTGAATCTTGATTTGACAAGGACGAAATTGAAACATTGCCAATAATAGTGCTACCTTGAAGCATATAAAAGCCATGTGACAATTGCCCTTTAATAACAACGAGAACACCCTTACTAACTTTTAAAACTCCACCTTCAACTACATATTTGTAGCTTTGTGAATCAAGAGTACCTAAATATATCAACTTATTTTGCAAATATGGAACATGTCGAACATATTTCAAAGTCCTAACAATATTAGCGTGCATCTTAATTTGAAAAATACCAATTCCAACAACCTTACATGACATTGTTTCCCATCAAGACCACTCCTATCAATAGACTGATAAGAAGCAAAACTGGGGCACATATGGTAAGTGCAACTCAAATCAAGAATCCAAACATCTCCAGGAGAACCAATAGATATTGATAGAACATTTTTACCATCGAAACTAGAACTATTTGCTACACCAGCAACATCATTAGTAACAAAAGAAATTGTGGTAGATTTTCTTTTACTTTTGTGTTTCAGACAATTTACTTTCCAATGCCTTTCTTAATGACAATAATTGCATTTATCTTTTCTTTTTCTAGATTTGTATCTAGACTTGCCTTTATTATTGCTTGTGTCTTTTTCTTGATTTCTATCTTTGGTAAATAAACCACTGCTATTATTACTGTTGCTTGTAAACACCTTTTTCTTCAATTTTTTGAAATTCAAAGCTGTTTTGACATCCTTCAAAGAAATAGTGTCTTACCCATATATTATGGTATCAATAAAATTTTCAAATGAATGAGGTAAAGAACATAATAAAACTAATGCATGATCCTCATCATTAATTTTAACACTATTTTTTAGATCACGAATAATTTTAGTAAATTTATTAAGGTGATTATGTAAAGGTGTACCTTCTGACATTTTGAATATACACAAATGCTGCTTCAAATAGAACCGATTTGTCAAAAACTTGGTCATATACAAATTCTCCAATTTAAGCAATGACTCAGTAGGAGATTCTTCATCACCAATCTCGTATAGTACCTCGTCAGACAAGGATAACTGAATTGAATCGAGAGCATTTTCCATCAATGCATCTTTTTCTTCACAAGATAATTTTTTTGACAATTTATCCTTGCTTTTAAGTGCCCCGTATCTTTATTTTTCATAGACTGGAATCATTCTTAACATTGAATTTCTCAATTTCGTGTTTTGTCGCTGATAAAAAATCTAATATTAAATAAGCTGAAGCACAACTTAGTAAATATGAAATCAATCAGATAACTAGAAGCTCAAAATAAATCCAAAAGAGTGAACTTGATCAGTTTCAATAAATAATAGAATAACCCAATGCTTTGATACCAATCTATTATAAATTGGTACTTGTGGAAGCGAGATTCGGGTCCAATTTAGGTGTACAAATATATAATAATGAGTAACAACAAAATAATAAGCAATGAAAAAAATAAATGATACACAATGATTTAAGTGGTTCAATTTTTAACGTAAAAAGTCTACTCTATTGACGACGACATATCAAGAAAAATCCACTAATAAAAACACCAATCTTTTGAAAGTTTAACAAAATATATTAAGAAAAATCCACGTACGCTCAAAAAATAACTCCTCTATTGATAATATATAACAAGATAAATTAATAAACTTATTATTAAATCAAATATTACTGTATAAGTATTAATATTCAGTAGCTTCCTCTTTTACTATATTACAAATAAAAGTGTCATATCTTTCCCTTTTACTATATTACAACAAATAAAGGTGGAGTGAGATGAACTTACAAATCAAATAAGGAATAATCAGGGTGGATGGAATGTCGTTGTTGAAAATGATTCCTATGAGCTGTGTTGTTGATTTTTCAACTTCTAAGGTTTTTCTTTCACTTAGCTAGAGAAAGAATGAAGATATATATATAAAGTGTTAGAATATTGTTTTTTTTGTTATGCCATGTGGCTTCTTTTTATTTGTTTACAATTGTATAAATAAGAGTATTTTTGTATTTTTTTAGTATTAAGAAAAATATACGGATTGTTATTTTTTCTTTTCATTTTTCCTTTTCTTTTTCTCTCCTTCGTAATATGGTATCAGAGCAAATTTTTTCGCTCTCGCTGATCTTTCTTTCTTCTTGATTCTTGATTCTTGATTGTTCTTCAATGGCTCGTGGAGGAGGAGCTCGTGGAGGTAATAGTGGAGGCAATCGGAGCAATGAAAATTCTTTCTCGGTTTTGGATAATATTGATCGTATTCACTAAGATTCCAACAGTTCTTTCTATCTTGGAAATGGAGATCATCCAGGGCTTGGCTTGGTTTCGAATCCTCTAACAGGTAGTAATTACAACTCTTGGCATCGATCTATGATTATAGCTCTTATTGCTAAAAACAAGTTTGGATTTGTTGATGGATCTATTGTTAGACCAGAAATTCGAGATAATTTGTATCATTTTTGGTCTCGTTGTAACAACATGGTTATGTCGTGGATTTTGAATGCTGTTTGCAAAGACATAGTAGATAGTATTATGTATATTCATGATGCTCGAAGTATGTGGATTTATCTTCATGATCGGTTCAATCAGAGTAATGGTCCTAGAATTTTTCAACTAAAACGACAAATTCACGCCTCATTGAGGTTCTAATGATGTTAGTGCTTATTTTACCAAACTAAAGATTTTTGGGATGAATTACGTGATTTTAGACTGCGCAACGGTATGTAAGTGTGGAGGAATGAAAAGTTTGTGATTATCAACATGAAGACTATGTTTTACAATTTTTTATGGGTTTGAATGAGTGCTTTCGGTCGAATCCAAGACTCAAATTACGATGAGTGATTCATTGCCTTCGATTAACAAAGTTTTTCTCGAGTCATACAAGAAGAAAGACAACGATCTATGCATTTTTCTAGTTCATCTACGCCTCTATTTCGGCGTAAGGAGTGGCTAGTAACAATTACAGTGCTTATAAGGAAAGAAGAATACAAGTCATGCATCTTGTGGTTTCTTTGGTCACACAGGTGGATAAATGTTACAAAATTCATGGATATCCTCCTGGTTTAAACCAAAAAGGTCATTACGGAGATTTTTCTAAGGGCCGAAGCAAGTAGTAAATCCGGGGTATTCCAATCGACAAGTTCTTGAAAGCCACTTAGCTAATCGGACTTCTTTTGTTGTTGAAACTCAAGTTAATCCAGAGAATCACCAGAATTTCGATATGATACTTCTCCTTTGCGTACTTTATTTGCTAATGATTGTCAACATTTGATATCTCTGTTAAGTACTCGGATGCGGGGGATCTACCAGGATCTTAAAGAACATCGGCCTGTGGTGTCGAAACTTCATTGGTATTTCTTCTCTTATATCGGTAATGTTTGGATTATTGACTCATGTCTTACTCATCATCGTTTGTCATGATTTGAGTTTGTTTGATTCTTTTGATAACAACTATACTTCTACATTTGTGCTTACACTCTTTTGGACATTTTGCCGTTTCTAAGATAGGCTGCATTCGATTATCGCCTTCCTTAGTTTTATCTAAAGTGCTACATGTTTCTTTTTTTCGGATACAACTTATTATACTGTTAGTTCACTCAAGAGCCTCTCATATTCGTTAATTTTTCATGATGATGGGCTGTGTGATTCAGATACTCGGGGCGTAAAGATTGGGACGAGTAAAGAGTGGGGCATACATACCATCTTAGTGTTTGACTTTGTATCAACCTAGCCACAACTTTCTGCTATTGCTTGTAATGCTTCCTCTGTTTTGTCATTTGAGATGTTATGGCATTATCGTCTAGGACATCCTTCTTGTTTGGTTTCTCGGCGTAAGGATAAGATTCCTTCTTTCAATTTTAGAAGTGAAAAAAAGGCCTCTTTTAATGCTTGTTTGTCCTCTTTATGAAAAGCAAAGGCGTTTGTCGTTTACTTCTAATAATAAACTTTCGGCTTTACCTTTTGATCTCATTCATGTTGATGTATGGGGTCCATTTTGAGTAATATCTAATGAAGGTTTTCGATATTTTTTAACCATTGTTGATGATCTTGAATATACTTGGGTTTTCCTTTTTGCATACTAAAGTGAGGCTCGAGAAGATTATTCCAAATTTTTTATCTTTGATTCGAGACCAATATGGGAAGCATATCAAAGGAGTTCGTTCGAGACAATGCTAAGGAATTGGATTTGACTCATTTCTACAACTCTAAAGGGGTTGTTCATTATCGATCTTGTGTTGAAAGTATGCAACAAAACTCGGTTGTTGAGCGTAAACATCGACATCTACTTAATATTGCTCGTGCTCTTGTTTTGGTCAATATTCCCTACTCTCTTATTGGTGTGATCTTGTTTTGTTGCTTCTCACCTTATGAATAAAATTTGTCGCCATCTCTGTTCTAAACTCTAAAACTCCATTTGAAGTCTTTGAATAATAAGTTTCCTTCTTATGATCACTTGCGCTCTTTGATTGTTTTATGCTATGCTTCGCTTTGTTGAGTAAACGTGACAAGTTTTCTCCTAGATCTAGAGCTTGTATTCTTATTGGTTATCCTTTTGGGATGAAAACCTATAATTAGCTTTGGATTTAAGAGTAATAAGACCTTTGCTTCTCGTTATGTTGTGTTTCATGGAGACCATTTTTCCTCTAGTTGTCAATAGTTCCTCTACGATATTGGTGCCTTATTGTCCAACAATGTTCTTCCTTTATACATTCTTGACAATATTTCTCCTTGTTACAGTATGGTGATGTTTTCGATATTGTGCATCTGTTGTTCCTGCTTGCTTCTTCGATTTAGTCTCTCCACATGGGCATTTACGTTTCCACTTTCTACTAGACCGACGTTGTGTTAAAAAGCCAAGCTATTTGCGAGCTTATCATTGTGGTTACGTTTTTCATGATTCTCTTGTCAATCATCATTCTACTCGGCATCCTATTTCTAATTTTCTGTTATGACAAGATCAAAGGGGATTTTAAAGGCGACAGTTATGTCCATCTCTAACACTTTGAGCCTCGATTTTTCTCTCAAGCTTACGGTATTCCTGAATGGGATAAAGTTATGGGCGATGAGTTACACGCCTTAGCCTTTCAATAATACGTAGTGCAGGTGTCTCTTTCTGTTGGACATCACGCCGTTGGTTGTAAATGGGTGTATAAAGTCAAGTTTCATCTTTGATGGAATTTGTTGAAAGATACAAAGTGCGACTTGTTGCAAAGGGTATAATCGTGAGGGAGTTGATTATTTTGATACCTTTGCTCCTGTAGCAAAGCTTATTCTTGTCGAGCTTTTACTTGCTTTAGCTTCGATCCATGGTTAATTAACATCAATTGGATGTTAATAATGCTTTTGCACGGTGACCTTTACGAAGAAGTATATGACTATTCCTCGAGGTTATAGTCATGGGGAGAAACTTGCAGTTACCTCTGTCTTTGTTTGCAAACTGGCAACAAGTCCTTGTATGGTTTAAAACAAGCATGAGCAATAGTATGCAAAATTTTCTAGTGCCTTGATTGAAGAAGGCTTTCGTCGATCAATGATCATTCTTTGTTTATCAATGACAAGGGATCGGTTTTCATGGTTATTCTTGTCTATGTTGATGACATTATTATAGCCAGCAGTGATGATGTGGCTGTTCAACACTTGAAGAGTAAGATTAATGCTAGATTCAAGTTGAAAGATCTTGGAACTTTGCGTTACTTTCTTGGTTTAGAAGTGGGCAGAACAGAGAGAGGCATATTGGTTTCACAAAGGTCTTATGCATTGCCTGATGCTTCTCTTTATAAGAGGTTAATTGGGAAGTTATTATACCTCACCATCACTAGGCCGGATCTATCATATGCTGTTAATAGACTTAGCCAATTTTTGTCTCAACCAAGACTTCCTCACTTCAAAGCTGTACAAAGAGTTTTGCAATATGTGAAAAGGACTCCTGGACAAGGTCTTTTTCTTCCTAAGTCTGAAGTAGAACTTAGAGCTTATGCTGAAAGTGATCTATCTATAACAACTTAAGTTCAATTCAAAGTTTTCTCTACGATCTTGATTGAAATTTGGTTGTCTTTGACGATGGGCGTTCCATGCTCGGGTTATTGTGTATTTTTAGGAGACTCGTTGATCTCCACGGAAGTCTAAGAAACAAACTACGGTCTCTCGGTCTTGACGGAGGCAGTACAGTCATGGCTAATGCCACTGCGGTGACTTGGTTATTGTCATTGTTGAAAGAGTTTGGGGTAAGTCATTCTAGACCTGACTTGGTTATTGTCATTGTTGTGCTTTACACATTGCAGCGAATCCTGTTTTCCATGAGCGAACAAAACACATAGAAATAGATTGTCATTTGATTCGTGATAAAATTCAGGCAGGAGTTTTGAAGACATTACATGTTTCTACTCGGAATTAATTCGCAGATATACTCACTAAGACTCTTCATCCTCCTATTTTTCAAGGTTTGTTGGACAAGATGGGGTAGGTCTTAACATCTATTCTCCATCTTGAGAGGGAGTGTTAGAATATTGTTTTTTTGTTATGCCATGTGGCTTCTTTTCATTTGTTTACAATTGTATAAATAAGAGTATTTTTGTATTTTTTTAATATTAAGAAAAATATACGGATTGTTATTTTTTCTTTTCATTTTTTCGTTTTCTTTTTCTCTCCTTCGTAATATAAATAAAAAGAAGAAGGGTTTAATAATAAATGGTTTGCCACAATTAACATATTTCACTGTAATTAAAAGGGTAAATAAATATACAAATTTATTATTCCTTTTAAAAAAATGGATTTCTATGCGTCTTTGTTTTGCCGGGTAGCCATTCACAACTAGAAACCCTCTTTCGGGATTGTAGAGTGGTGTTTTTACTTTCTTCTTCCCCCTCTGTTTTTTTTCTATATTGTGAGGGTGGTTTTGTAAGTTTATCTTGTGATTTAGTTACTGTGTTATCCACTAATGACCTAGTAATTCAATGTCATAAGTAATCTTGTAGTAAATTGAAAGTAGAAGGTTTAAATCTTTTAAAAAATCCTCTTAATAAAAAAATTACTGTTTTTATCCGTTTCTGGGAGCAACTTTCCAAAAGGATTTTTGAGGGTTAGTAACCCAGACGTGTAGATAATAATTTACAGGTGTTGCTGCTTTGTCCTGTTTCAGTTTCCGTGGAGAAATTTGAATTCTTCATGTTGCAAGGAAGATTCGAATTAGTAGATTTTCTGAAGAAATTCAGTGTTTCATGACAACACCGAGAAGATGGAGCACGAATAATTAGCATGGAAGAGAGGTTGAGAAATAAACTTTCATGAGAACTTTGTATTGATTTCTTGATTGTAATTTTTACATTATATATTGTATTTAATAAGAGAAAAGCTAAGCAAGCAAGCTGTTACATTCTGTTACATTTGTTTGTGCTATAAGCAATCACAACCATTTAATAAAAACCGGATTAAATCTAGCCATCTATGGTAACTAACTCTAACAACTGATCACATGCTAGCCATAGCCCTTAAGCCTCATGCCACACAATGCTTGTAACATAAATAATGATCACACCCACGTGGGCTTGCACCAAAACCATTTTCTTTTTTCCTTTATAAACACTGCATATATTGCATTACATATGCAGCACATTGGCTCGTGGAGTGGCACTGCACTTGATCAAGAAATCTTGGTTTCTATTCACTTGTAGAACTGGCACACAAAGGCACTACATTGGTCTTAACTGATGAAGCAATACCACCATCTTAACTCTCAATAGCCCCCTTTAAATTGAGTGGCATGCACATAACACTTAGTTTGTTGTGCAAAAAATGAAATTGATGAATAGAAAGAGCCTCGGTGAGAATATCAATTAGTTGATAAGTGGAAGAGATATGCTGAGCAAGCAGCTTCTTAGCACTAACTTTTTCACGAATGGAGTGCATATCAAGTTTAAAAAGTTTGGTGCGTTCATGAAGCATAGGATTGGCACCAAGAGCAATACTACTAAGGTTGTCACACTATATAATGAGGACATTAGGTAGTGACACACGCAAGTCTTACAAGAGACTTTTAATCCACATGATTTTTGTTGTGACTGTAGCAAGTTTCTTATATTTAGCTTCAATAATAAACCTAACCACATTACTTGTTTACAAAAAAACCATATGATAGGGTTGGCACCCAAGAAAACACACACATATGGTAGATTTTCGATTATCAACATAAGCACCCTAATTAGCATATGAGAAACTAGTTAAAAAAGAAGTTGAGCAGATTGTTTACACATAATCCCAAGATATATAGTGCCTTAGAGGTATCGAGGTATATGCTTCATAGCACCCAAATGAACATCAAAGGGTTTAGCCATGAACTAGCAAACTTTATTTATTAAAAAAGTAATTTCAAGTCTGATTAATGTGATATATTATAGTGCACCTATAACACTCTTGTAAAAAGTAGAATTTTCAAATAGAATACCATCAATAGTTGACGAAGTAGGAAATGTAATCATTGGAGAACCAAAGGCTTGGAAAAATTCATATTAGCGTTCTTGAGCAAGTTTATGAAATACTTAGTTTGTGTTAACAACATATCATAATTAGGTAGAGAAGTAACCTCTAAACTAAGAAACTAATTGAGTAAGCCAAGGCATTTCAGTGAAAATCTATCATGGAGAAGCTAAATGAGAGCATGAATAGCTCACTCATTATCACCAGTGATGAACATCAACATAGACTAGAAGGCACATTGGGGTTGAAGATGTAAAATTGCAGAAAAGAGAAGAGTTTGCCACTAATATAATAAATCCCATAGAACACAAGGCTACATTGAGTGTATCAAACCAAGCTTGTAATGCTTGCATAGATAGCTTTTTGAAGTTTACAAACACAGTGAGATGGGTAATTAGAATAAGCAAATCCAAGAGTTTGGGACATGTATACTTCCTCAGTAAGAACACCATTAAGAAAGACATCGTTTATGTCTAATTGATGCAATTTCCACTTGTGTTTGAGAGCTAAGGTGATGAAAACTCTTATGGTAACATGCTTAACAATAGGGCTGAAGGTTCCCTTAAAATTAAAGCCAGGAACTTGATCATAGCCCTTGGCAACTACTCTAGATTCCAACTTGTCAACCATTCGATTAGGCTTTCTTTTAACTTAAAAAACCCATTTGGAATCAATGATCTTCATGTCACAAGGAGGTGGAATCAAAACCCAAGTATTGTTCCCTGTAAAGGCCTCATATTCATCTATCATAGATTGATGCCACCCAACATGACTAAGAGTTTGTTTAATAGTGTGAGGTTCAATTTCAAATAAGTCAACAACATAAATTTTAGGCTTAAAAAAGCCTACCTTGGACCTGGTAATCATAGGATGTTGAATAGAAGGAACATTGCAAGGAGTAGGAATAATAGACACAAGAAAAGATAATGAGTTATTTGTAGTTGAAACAATATGATTATGAGGTATAGAAACTGATTGATTAGATAAGAATGTAGTGAGGAAGACATATCATTGACAATATAAGAATTAACTAAAGGTCCATTAGTAGTGAAACAGATGGAGAAACAATATGAAGGATACATTGAATATGAATGGGGCTAACAAAAACAGAAGAAGCAACATTGGCAAAAGGAAAAAAAGTGCTCATTAGAGGCAACATGCTTAGAGATATACACACGTATAAAAGAATGTAAACACTTGTACCCTTTATGCAACTGGCTATATCCTAGAAAGGTGTAAGGTAAAGAACTGAACTGAATTGAAGTTTGTTATTGTTAGAGTGTCGAATGTAGGGAAAACATTAACATCCAAATACCTTTAGATGATTCTAGTTAGGAGACTCTTTAAACAAGACTTCAAATGGTGTTTAAAGATTATGAATAGGTGTTGGTAATCGATTAATGGTAAAAACAGTGGAGTAGCATGCTTCATCCTAAAATGTATAAGGCATATGTGCATGAGCCAAAAGAGCAAGTTCCTAATTCATAATGTATTTGTACTTCCTCTCAGCCAACTCATTTTATTCATGGGTATGGGGATAGGAAGTTTTATGTATAATAATAATAAATGCAAGATAGGAAGAGAGTTTTTGATATGCTTCCCCTAGTCAGACTAGAAAACCTTAATTGTTGAATTAAGTTGAAGTTTAACCATAGATTTGAATAGAAAAAAAAGGCTTCAAACACCATATTTTTGGTTTTAATAAAATAAATCCATATGAACTTGGAAAATTGATCAATAAAATGCACATAATATCTCAATCCATTGTTAAATGGTATAGGTGAGACCCATAAATTAGAGTGAATAATGTCAAGAAGAGCATACACAACATAATTTAATAAATTAAAGGGTAGCCTATGAGCTTTGCCCATTTGACAAGAAGAATAAACAAACTATTTATTATTGTCTTCAAATGGTGTTTTATAATGCTGTAGAGCCTTTCTTATAATAGGTAAGGAGGCATGAGCCAACCCTTGATGCCACAAAGCTAAAGAAGATAGAGAAGTAACAAATGTAGAAGAGGTACTAATAGTGTAGAGGATGAACATTTAACCTTGTAAAGGTTGAGATTAATAGAGTTCATCAATGAGAGGTCCTCTGAGAAGCTCCTTGGGGAGTTTGTCCTTTACACAACAAAAAGAGTCATGAAATTCAAAGAAAATAGAGTTATCTTTGAAAAATTATGCAACACTTAATAAGTTTTTAGCAATATCAAGCACATGTAAAATATTGTTAAGATAAAATGATCTATAATCAAGAGAATTAGCATAAAAACATGAAGAACCAATGCTAGAAATATGAAGTGTATTATCATTTTTCACCATTAACTGGTTCTTGCATGAATAAGGTTGAGAAATAGCCAAGTTAGAAGGATCAATAGTAACATGATTTGTGGCTATGGAAACCAAAGAGGTTCTTAAGAGACATCAAGCATGCCAAAGAAATTTGAGTAAGCACAAGTTGAAAAAAGGAAATTGGATCATAGCTAGGTTGGGAAGGAGAAGATGTTGGTGGAACATAAGTCCCAAGTTGAGGAGACACTAAATTGGTAGATTAGGTAACGAGGGTAGAGATTGGAAATATTGATTGGATTGAGAATTAGAAGTAAGAAACGCCTGTAACTATTGAGGATTAGATTGTGGAAGTAGCGGTAGTCTAAAGGAGGACCGACTAGGCTGAGCATCAGGCCCTTGAAGTTGAGGTTGATAGTTTGCGTTAAATCATTTCCAAGAACAAGAAACAATATGACCAAACTTTCCATACAATTGGAATTGAGGTTTATTATTGGAACTAAATCTATCTCCACTTCCATATCAATTTCTTTCTCTACCTATTCCAAATTGATTAGGAAAAGAAAAGAAATATGGAAAATGCTGATTAAGAATAGAAAAGCCTGGATGAACACTAGGGAAATATATAGCAGATGACAAAGGCATAGGTGTATGATTTTGCATTTAATATTGCATCTATAGAGGTTCTATGGTAAAACAAGCAGATTGAGACATACCAAATGATGAAAAATGTGTTTTTTGAAATAGATTAACTAAGGGTACACTACTACAAAATTGATATATGGCCTTGGTTTTTAACCTTGATCGTAGGTTTATAACTACAGTTATAAAAACCAAGGTCTAAGTGAGAGAGATCATAGACTATTATTTGTGGTCTCGGTTTTTAATTGAGGCCATAGATATACCCTATAGTCTCAGTCTTTTATAAAAACGAGGCCACATGATATATCTATGGCCATAAATTTAAATAAATGTTCAATTATTAATTACAATATTAAAAGTTAATATAAATTACAATAAATTTATCAATTATAATATTAAAATTAAGAGTACAATTACATTTGAGAGTTTATACACTAAAACATAATAAAACTTTACTAGCTAATTCTAATATTTATAATGACTATGAAAAATAGCCTTACTATTACAAGTTGACTTCTTACTATTACAAGCTTACTTATAGACACAATAATAAATATACAGATAACCTTTCCTTCATCCTTTAAATTGACCAAATAGGTTGCAAGAACAGTAAAAGAAGAAGGATGAGTAAGGCCTATTAAAGATTGATAGAGGGATAGTATGATAAAACATTTGTATCTCACAACTTGGTTAAATTTGAAACCTAGTTTCACGTGTTACGTGCAAATATCAATATATCACTTGCCATTTGTTTACTTGAACATAATCAGAACTTGAGCAAATGATGACAAGAAGAGACTTTAGTTATTTTTCAAATCACTTACCCTTAGTGTAACCAAAGACATATACTTTTTGTTTGTATATTTTACCACTCTACTCAAATTCTTTCTAATAACACTTGAAACAAATTTAATCATCAAGTAAAATTGTTATCACTATGAAAAACAGTAATGCATCTAAGATGAGGAAAAAATCAGTTATATATTTAGCAAATTGACAAAGAAACGATACATATTGATGCTCACTTCTAGATTTGAAAAGTCCCACGTGGCCTGGTATATGAAGTCTAATTGATCCCACTTTCATCTAAAAATTTTATATAAACAATAACAACAAAATGAAAACATAGGTGAACTTACCTTCAATTCACGTAATATTATGTAAACATTTATGGTTAAGACGTAAATGGTAGGTAACACAAGCATACTCTACTGAATTTTACATGCTTTTATGCTAAAAGTCTAGAACTAAAAACATTTACATTATATTAATATCAATTTCTCAACAATCAGCAGAGGAAATCAAGAAAGGGAAAAAAATAAATGACAAAATTCACCTTTGTCGAACATCACCACCAAGTTTAGCATCAGTGTTATTTATATGAATAGATGAGACCTATATCAGATGAGGAAATAGATACTAGTGCTTGCAGGTTCATGGAATTCACATCCCACAGAGATATATTTTCTACTTCTGTAACAACTAGTTTTCCCTTGTTTCTCCATTGCAAAGGGATTGAACAATCCATTTTCAAGACTGACTTTTGCACATTCCATTTCATAATTTGCTCCCCATTATGGATGATCTGCTTCCATCTTTAAGGATTCCTTTTTTTCTTCATTTTTCTCCTTTTTGAGCTTGTTCTCCCTGTGTGTAGCTTCAACTTAAACTCATCTACGACTATAACATTTTCTCCTAGAAATGTTGTAGATGAATAAGCTTCAAGCCCAATTTTATCTTTAATTGGCATATTAGGGCCTCTAATAGTGGACTTTGTTGGAGATTGCTGTAAAGCTCTTTAATTTAAGGAGCAAATTAAGGAGGAAAACATGGAGTAAAACAAGGAGCAATTCATGGAGCAAAACAATGAGCTTAATTCAAGGAGCAATTGAAGGAACCATTAATTTAAGAAGTAATTCAAGGAGTGAAATTTCCTATAAATAGATGTGTAATTGTAATGAATTAATCATCCAAAGTGTTCATTCCAATTGAGAAAAGCTTAGAAAGAAAACTTTTGTGAGAGAAAATTGAGAGTAATTTTTTTGGGTATAATTGGGTTGTGGGTTATGGGTTGTGAGTTGTAAGTGTTGTAAACACCTTGTGTAATTTCTCCCCTTTCAGTAAAAAGATCTGCAGCAGGTTTGGAGACTTAAGCAAGATTGGCCGAACTCCGTTATCAAATTTGTGTGTTATTTTTCTATTCTTGCTTTCTCATAAATCTGGCTTATCGAGAATTTACGTAATTGAATTCGATGAAGTACGAGCATTTATACTTTTGTCTTCTTTACTAGAAAGCTGGAATGCTACTATCACGACTGTGAGTAGCTCGTCAGGAAGCAATAAGTTGAAATTTGATAATGTTCGAGATCTGGTGCTCAGTGAAAAGATCTGACATAGAGAGTCATGTGAATTGTCAACTTCTTCAGTTTTGCATACAGAGTCAAGAGTGAGAAATTCAACCAAAGGGAATGGATGTGGCAGAACAGACTACCGAGGTAAATCAAAGGACAGAAGGTCCAAATCCAGGAATCCTAATAATTCCTAGCTCGAAGACTATCGAGTGTTGGAATTGTGGAAAAACCAGGCACTACAAAAATCAGTGCAAGAGTGCATGGAAGGACAAACAAGTGAAGGCAGAGACAAATGTTACTTCCACCTTAGGAGGAGATGATGCATTGATATGCTCTTTGGAGAGCAAGGAAGAATCTTGGGTGTTAGACTCTGGAGCATCATTCCATGCTACTTCACAGAAAGAATTCTTTGAGAAATATATCCCCGGAAACCTTGGAAAGGTATATCTTGGTGATGATCAACCATGTGCTATTATTGGCAAAGGTGTAGTGAAGATTGAGTTGAACGGGTTTGTTTGGAAGCTGAAGGATGTCAGACATATTCTCGATCTCAGAAGGAACTTAATCTCAGTAAGGCAGTTGGCCAGTGAAGGCTACACTACGATCTTCCATGGTGATGATTGAAAGATTTCAAAGGGTGTAATGATAGTTGCTCGAGGCAAGAATAGTGGCACTCTTTACATGACAGTAGAGGCACGTTGTTCAATCACAGTTGCAGTAGGCAATGAAACACCAAATCTGTGGCACCAGAGACTAGGCCACATGAGTGAGAAGGGGATGAAGATTATGCATTCAAAGGGAAAACTTCCAAGTCTACAGTCTACGGAGATAGACATGTGCGAAGATTACATACTTGGAAAACAAAAGAGAGTCAACTTTAAGACAAGTTGTAGAACCCTAAAGAAGGAAAGGCTAGAGCTTATTCACTATGATGTTTGGGGACCAACGACCGTCTCATCTATTAGTGGGAAACACTACTTCGTGACTTTCATCGATGATCACTCTCGGAAGGTATGGGTTTACTTTCTAAAGCATAAGTCTGAAGTATTTGAGGCTTTCAGAAGATGGAAAGCTATGGTGGAAAATGAGATGGGTTTAAAGATCAAAAAGCTTAGAACCGATAATGGTGGTGAATATGAAGACACCAGATTCAAAAATTTCTGCTATGAGTACGGGATCAGAATGGAAAGAACTGTGTCAGGCACGCCTCAACACAATGGTGTAGCTAAGCGTATGAACCGAGCGTTGATAGAAAGAGCTAGAAGCATTCGTATACAGTCAAGTCTACCGAAGCAGTTCTGGGCAGAAGTAGTCAACACGGTAGCTTACTTGATCAATCGAGGCCCATCTGTTCCATTGGAGCATAGAATACCAGATGAGGTATGGAGCGAAAAAGAGGTGAAACTATCACATCTAAAAGTTTTTGGCTGTGTAGCATTTGTGCATATCAGTGATCAAGGCAGAAATAAGCTTGATCCTAAATCCAAGAAATGCACATTCATCGGCTATGGTGAGGATGAGTTTGGCTACCGCATTTGGGATGACGAAAACAAAAAAGTTATTCGTAGCAGAGATGTGATTTTCAACGAAAGGGTGATGTATAAGGACATGCATAAAATAGACGCCAATGACTCAGAGCATAATGAGTCAGTATTTGTAGATGCAGATGATGTCCCAGATAGTTCTGCAACAGAACCAATTGTAACAAGTCCTCAGCCAGAGGAACTTGTTGGACAGAGTAGTACACAAAATTCTGACACACCACAACCTCTTACTCCAGCTCCTATATTGAGAAGGTCTTCTCGATCTCATGTGTCTAACAGGAGATACATGAACTATATGTTGCTGACTGATGGAGGGGAGCCTGAATGCTATGATGAAGCTTGTAGATTAAAGATTCTAGCAAGTGAGAGCTTGCCATGAAAGAAGAAATAAATCTCTCATCTCCAACCAGACATGGGAACTAGTTGAGTTACCTATGGGAAAGAAGGTACTTCATAACAAATGGGTGTACCGGGTGAAAGAGGAGCATAATGGTATCCAAAAGATACAAAGCCTGCCTAGTTGTCAAAGGGTTTCAACAGAAGGAAGGAGTTGACTACACTGACATTTTTGCTCCTCTTGTGAAGCTCAATACTATCAGATCAGTGTTGAGTATTGTAGCCATTGAAGATCTTCATCTTGAACAGTTGGATGTGAAGACTGTATTCCTTCACAGAGATTTAGATTAAGAGATTTACATGTACCAATCAGAAGGTATCTTAGAAAAAGGGAAGAAGAACATGGTGTGCAAACTTAATAAGAGTTTGTATGGCCTGAAACAAGCCCCAAGACAATGGTACAAAAAGTTTGATAGATTCATACACAAGGAAGGTTTCCAGAAGTGCAATGTCGACCACTATTGCTACTTTAAGAGATATAGGTCCAGTTATATCATTTTACTACTTTATGTTGATGATATGTTAGTATCAGGTTTAGATATGGATGATATCAAAAGGTTGAAGCATCAATTGTCAAAGAAGTATGACATGAAAGACTTGGGTCCAGCAAAGAAGATTCTTGGAATGCAAATCACATCAATCATGTTTTAGAGAGATTCAACATGGGCGATGCCAAAACAGTTAGTACACCCTTGGTCAATCACTTTTGCCTATCCAAGGATCAGTCCCCTCAGACAGAGGAAGAAAAAGAATTCATGGCTAAGGTTCCTTATGCCTCAGCCATTGGAAGTTTGATGTACGCAATGGTCTGTACAAGACCAGACATTGGCCATGCAGTGGGAGTTGTTAGCAGATTTATGTCAAACCCAGGGAAAACTCATTGGGAAGCAGTCAAGTGGATTTTGAGGTATCTGCGACGCACCACAGAAAAGTGCTTGTACTTTAATAAAGGAGAGTTAAAAGTACAAGGGTACGTAGACGCAGACTTTGGAGGTGAAGTTGATCACCGATGAAGCACCACCTGTTATATATTTATTGTTGGAACTACAACTATTAGTTGGATGTCACAAATACAGAAAATTGTCACTCTATCCACTACAGAGGCTGAGTATATAGTAGTGACTGAAGTCATTAAAGAGATGATATGGTTTCAAGGTTTGTTAACTGAGTTAGGATTCAAACATGAGAAGAATGTTCTGCACAATGATAGTCAAAGTGCAATACACTTGGCGAGGAATTCATCATTTCATTCTAGAACCAGGCATATTGGACTTCATTATCACTTCATCAGATCCCTATTAGAAGATGATGTGTTAATACTGGAGAAGATTCAAGGAAGCAAAAATCCAGAGGATATGTTAACAAAGGTGGTGACTATTGACAAATCAAGTCAGGCTCAACTTAAGTCAGGTCTCACAGAGTAACAAGACTAGAAAAGCTGCTGCATTGATCGAGGTGTGAAGACAGATTGAAATTAGTCTTCAAGTGGGAGATTGTTGGAGATTGCTATAAAGCTCCTTAATTTAAGGATCAAATTAAGGAGAAAAACATTGAGTAAAACATGGAGCAAAACATAGAGCAATTCATTGAGCAAAATAAGGAGCAAAACAAGGTGCTTAATTCAAGGAGCAATTTAAGGAACCATTAATTTAAGGAGTAATTCAAGGAGTGAATTTTCCTATAAATAGATGTGTAATTGTAATGAATTAATCATCCAAAATGTTCATTCCAATTGAGAGAAAAACTTAGAGAAAAAAGATTTTGTGAGAGAAAATTGAGAGTAATTTTCTTGGGTGTAATTGGGTTATGGGTTGTGAGTTGTGAGTGTTGTAAACATCTTGTGTAACTTCTCCCCTTTCAGTAAAAAGATTTGCAGCAGGTCCTGAGACGTAAGCAAGATTGGCTAAACTCCGTTATCAAATTTGTGTGTTATTTTTCTATTCTTGCTTTCTCATAAATCTGGCTTATCGGGAATTTGTGTAATTTCCCAACAGACTTTGCCTTTGTTCCATACTAAAGAGCAGATCATCATATGTATCTCTTTCCGATCCAGGCTTCCATAAATATCATTAAAGGTTTTGACTTTTCATCCTTAAAAGAATCCTAAGAGATTAAAACAATAAAAAAAATGTAAAAGTAAAAGAGAGAAATCTCATCATTCTACCCTAGAATAAGATAACAAGACCAATAGCTCAGAATGGTATTGATTCATGAAAATTAACTACAAAAGCATGGTAAGTTTACTGCTTCTGAAGGGAATATGAGAATCACTATTAGCAATGGACTCATCCATTTTTTTAAGTGCCATATTCCCTTAGTTGGTCTTTGTCCTATGTGGAGCTTGAGAGGGGTATGCCAATATTTGTTTTCAATTCCCATACAATATAATTATGAAATATTAACATTTAGAAAATATTCCAAAGAGGGGAGGCAAAATTAAGTACTATAACACATAGTGCTATCACAGTCTTGGCAATCTTACCAGCATTTTTGACTTAGACTCTATTTGACCTGCTTGCTCCCTTCATGATAGTCTACCATACTAATTTTATTTCCTACATAAATACCATTAAGTTAGAACTTCAATAAAAGAAAGAAATCAATGAAACTAGTGCATCAGCAGATCAGTGCCTCAAGTTCTATTTAGATTCAGCTTTGTTAGACCATAACTAGCTTTGATAGGCTCATGAGTCATATACTACTCACAAGTTAAATTATCTTATAACAGATCAAATGAAGAGATTAGAAAAAAATTTACTAGAAGTACAGTTGCATAACCTGTTTGTTAAGTACCAAAGTGACACAATTGTTCAGGACCTGAAGAATTCATAAGCCTCAAAGTATTTAGCTAAGACAAGATTGAAAAGGTGATGAACGGATTCCAAGACAAAACTGTGAAGGGTTGAAAATGCATTTAAGAAACATTGTTGACTTTGTTACCTTTCTAGAGTGTTGACTATGCACATAAGAAAAGTGTTGGCTACACATACACCTACAAAAATAAAGGAAGAGAACAAGATAAATTATGTTAAACTAATTATGTTTTCTAAGTCCTAAAAAAGAAGTAAAGTTAACTAATTAAAAGAAACTTTAATTGGGAATATGGTTTCTGAAACATTTTTTTTAAGTTTCAAAAATAGTAAAATGTACAAACTTGGATAAAAAACTAAACTTGAAAAAGAATTGGTTACAAACTAGGCCATTAAAGAAATATATACATTCAAGCTAAAAGCACAAAATGGTCAAAACATCAAGTTAGTACCTTCATCTAGCCTCTTCATCAACTCTATGAAAGGTTCTCCAAAAGAAGTAGTTTGCTTTTCACTAAACATTTTTACCTCGGGATACTCTCTGAGAAGACCTTCACATAGTAAGACAATAGTAAATATAATTATTTGATGAGAGCCAAAGATAAAAAAAATCAAATCATGCAAGTATGCAAATAAGTTTCTTCATAAATTAACAATACAATGAATTAATAAATCTATATTGACAAGAATAGGTCATATATTGTAAAGTGTGTTTATATTGTAGAAGCACTATTACAAATATTTGAAATTTTTAAGCGACCAGATACCTATGTGTTGGCATACCTCCCCATACTTTCTTCAGTTAAAAGGATAAGATGATTTTTAACCTTTTCCAATCATGCCTGAGTAAAATGGAGTTGACAATAAAAGGTTATAAAAACAAATCAAATATCAGAGAAATCATCAAGTTTAACTTTGCTTTTGCACGTCACTCAGAATTGTGAAAGGAATCTACGATGTATCGGAAAACACACATTTAACATGACCCATATCTATGTGGATTATCTATTAAACTTGCATCAACTGTTAGTCTAAAATAGAAAGTTATGTAGGATGAAAGTGACAACCAAAAATTTGCTTATAGACACATCTTAGCTAAGTGGTTGTAGTGCTTAAAAACATACAGGGCCAAAACATTATAAGACTTGAAGACATTAACATGTGGATTTATAATTCAAGGTTGTCTCCTCTTTTGTACAAAAATACACTTGACTCAAACCCACTGATAAATACCTTTGCATAAGTCAACCAACCACCACACTTACAAATATGAATAGCTTTTCAAACAGAAAAGCTAGATAGGGGTATAGGTAGAAACCCTAAAACTCAAAAATTTGAAAGCTTTTAATCGTGTTCTAACCACACTCTTTCTTAATTTCACACGCTCGCTCTTTACACATGATACATATAACTCTTTCTCACACACAAAAAGGGTCAAATAACAAATCAAATTCACTATTCTTACCCAGTATTTGCAACTCATTTAAGAGAAACTCAAAACAAACAAAAATCTATTAGTAACTAAAGAAAATAGTTATAAGGAAAAGTTTTCAAGTATATACTCTCTTAGATCTTTATCTTTCTTCTCTCTGACTCAAATGCTCTCGCGTTCGCAACTTGCACTTTTTAAAATTTGTAGATTGCCAAACCCTAATTGCGTTGCACTTGTGCTAGCGACGTAAGTTCATTTAGGAGGGAAGAGAGAGGGAAAAGGAAAAAAAATAAAGGGTCGGGAAAAAGGGAAAAAAATTAGGAGGAAAAAATAAAAAAATAAAAAATTGATACATAAATTTGGTGTAGTGTAAAAGAGAGAAAATACATGAAATTAAATTAATAGAGAAATGAAAAAATTAAATTGTAAAGTAATTTTTTCATTTTTTAAATGAGTAACATGTAATATATTTTTTGATTTCGATTTTAAAAAGATTGAAAACTCTATTATTTTAATTAGATCATGGTTTTTAATAGTCGTGATTATATAAGTTAATTTATATTTAAGTAATTTTTGTAGTTAACTTATGGTTACTATTATTGATAAAAAACGAGCCTAAATTTTCGAGACCAAAGATCACTATTATAGTAGTGGTAATAAATTCTCCTTGACTTCATTTAGAGTCTCAAGCCAGCTTTTATGACTGAGCATTAAAGAAACTACATCATCTAATATAACTTTCTATGTTTGCATCTTTGATGAAATTATGGATACAATGGATTCAAAATCCCTTTCAAGACAAGAAACAAGATAAAGAATCTTGTCATCTTCTATTAAAGCATATCCAACAGATTATAGTTGACCTAAAAATTCTTTGAATTTTGAGAATGGAATCAATGAAATTTTGGTTTTCTTTTCTCATCTTAAGAAATTCTTGTTTGACTTATATAATTCTTCCTTTAGATCTTGATGAAAAGAACTTCTTAGTGAGGACCAAGCCTCTTTAATTGTATCAAAACCAGAAATTTGTTTAAGAATTTCAAAACTTACACATTTCATTAGCCAACTACTAATGAGTTTATCTTGTTTAATCAATATTTGTATTGTAAATTGGCATTACCATAAGTTGTTAGAGAAGAAGTAGAATCTTTAGAAAGGAAATCTTCAAGATCTAAGCAACACAAATTCTTTTCAATTTGTTGGTGTCAAATGATAAAATTGCTACGATATAGTTGAATTGTTGTAATCTGGCCTTGAAAATTAACCAAAATGCGATCAACTTGATTCGCAATCATGTTTTTCATATTGTTATTCATCATTGGATAATTCATTGACAAGTAAACATTACTTGCAATGCTATGATACCATGAAGAAATTCAGTGTTTCAAGACAACAACAAGAAGATGAAGAAGAAGCAAGAATAGTTAGCATGGAAGAGAGAAAGAGAGGTTGAGAAAGAAACTTTCATGGGAGGACTCTGTATTGATTTCTTGATTGTAAATTTTATATTATATATTGTGTTGATAAAAGAAAAGTTAGTCAAAGAAGCTGTTACATTTGTTTTGTGTTATAAGCAATTACAACCATTTAATAAAAACAAGATTATCTAATCCATACATGTGGCATATCTATTGTAACTAACTCTAACAACTTATCACATGCTAGCCTTTAAGCCTCAAGCCACGTTATGCATGTAACAAAAATAATGGTCACACCCACGTGGTCTTGCACCAAAACAATTTTCTTTTCCTTTGTAAACATTGCAAATACTGTACTATATATGCAATACACACTTGCTTGTGCAATGAAATTGCAATAGATCATGAAATCTCAACTACTATTCACTTGTAGAAGTGGCACACAAAGGTATTGCATCGGACTTAATTGATGAAGAAATAACAATGACATTACTACCTTTTATTGATGATGGTTTAATTGAATATGCGATATCATTTCCACTCTCATTATTGTCCTTTTCTTTATTGCATTATTTTGAAACAATTCTATTCAAATTAAGGTCTCTTTTTATATTTTTATTACATGCTACATAACTTCAAATGATTTCAAGACTTATGTCTTAATAGTTAATACCAACATTATGTGGACTTGTTAATCACATTTACATCAAGAAAATTAATTATTGATCCGTTGATGTGATATTTTAAGTCTATAAAATTCAAGTTTAGTGTATTTATTTTATAGAAAAAATACTAATACCAAATGCTTGGTTAAAAAGACGTGAAATATTATTAGTAAGGAGTACAACTTCACTTATAAAGTAATGAATAATGCTAGATTCATCAGCCTATTAGTTTAAATTCTAAACTAAAAGAGCATATTATGGTTGGTGCCAATTTTTCCTTATTTTGCTTAAGGATTGTCAAATGATTAGATTGTTCAATAGGACGTACTTGAGTGCTACTAATTTACGAAAGCTTTTAGAAAAAGCTGGAAGGATACACCAGTACCACTTAAATTTTATTTTCTTAGATAGAATTTTTCTAAATAGTAAGTATCCAATTGATTAATAAATAAAATACGATAACTAAATAATAGAGAAAAATAAATAGGAGTTGAGACACGAATTTTACGTGATTTAGTGTAAGGTTTAATCTAATGGTAAGGATGTGAGAATAATTAATTTTCTCAAATTGTGTTTACAAAGTGGGTATAAACTCTTAAATATTTCAATATCTCAATACGATTAATCTAGAGATTTTTCTCTAACAAATAAGAGTGATCACCAAATGTTTTATTTTCAACACTTTGAAGCTACTAAATTCTCTCAATTGTAACTCTTTAAATGAAGTTTTTGGGATGCTTAAGATGACCAAATGAGCTCTTTATTTATAGATAAACAAATGCATTATTCGTCATCAAGAACAAACATTTGCATTATTTATGGTCAAATTTTTGCTTCCTCATTAGTGTCATCTTCATTTTTTCTTCTATTAGATGCATCCCTTTTGAAAAAACGAATTGTAGGGAACTTGGATCAATGTAAGCCACTTTTATTTTCAACAATCTTCACCTTGGATCAAATTAAGTCAAGAAATTCAAGTGATGGTTCTCTCGATCCTTGCTACAAACCTATAGGTGCTTAAACTTGCCGGATCTTTATCAAATTCAAACAATGTTTGAACTTGATTGATTTTATTACCTTGGTAGAAGTATCTTTCTATCATTGATAACTTCTAGCACAAAGTGGAAACAAACATCTATGGGTTTTGTTCTTCTATGATAGACTTGATTCTTTGCTAAATGAACATTACTTTGACTATCACAGTAAATATTTAGATGGTCTTGTGCAATTTCAAGTTCTTCAATAAACACTTGTAACCATTTAGATTTTTAACAACTTCAATGATTTCCATATACTTGGTCTTTATAGTTGACATAGCCATTTTGGGTTGTAATGTAGACTTTCAATTTACATGTCCTCCACCAAAAGTAAACATATAACCAATAGTTGATCGATGCTTAGCTAAATCACTAGCATAGTTGGAATCGACGTAACCAACCACTAACATCTAATCCTACTTAAACACCAAGCCAACATCTACGATACCTAGAATGTATTAAAAAATCAATTTCATAACCTACCAATGTCCTTTTCAAGGATTGTGCATATATTTGATCACAATATTAACGAACTATGAAATATCGAGTTTTGTACACACCATAGCATATATTAAGTTTCCAATTGCATTCGAATAAAAAACTTGCAACATATACTTGTGTTCCTCATCTGTGGTAAGAGACAAAGAAGCCCTAGGCTTGAAATGAGAGGCAAGTGGTGCACTAACAAATTTTGACTGTTTATTCAAGTCAAAATAATGTATTAGCTTCTTCAAATATTCTTTAAGAGATAAACATTTATGCTTATTCTTTTATTTATATGAATCTTCATACCCAAAATCTTGTTAGCTTAATTAAGATCTTTCATTTGAAATTCTTGATTCAACTGTAGCTTTAAAAATCTAATCTTATCTTTGTTTGTAGAAGTTATCAATATGTCATCAACATATAAATGAAAGATTCATCATCCAACTTGTGAAAGTATAAACAATTATTAAATTTACTTTTGTACTTGTGCCCTACCATAAATTGATCAAATAACTTGTACTATTGTCTGGGCAATTGCTTCAAACCATATGTTGATTTGTTTAGCTTACAAGCTCAATTTTCTCTTTTAGTAAGTTTGAATCCATTAGCCTAAACCATATACATTTTCTGTTTCAAATTATCGTGTAAAAATATAGTTTTAATATCAAGTTGAACTAGTTCCAAATCATATTGTGCAACCAAGGCCAACAAAATTTGAATAGTAGTATGTTTCACTATTGAAGAAGATATCTCATTGTAGTCAATGCCTTATTTCTGAGCATAACCATTGCTACCAATCCTGCCTTGAAGTAAACCTCATTCTTGTTAAGAAATCATTCTTTCTTTGCAAATACTCTTTTGCATCCAATTGCCTTCTTGCCTATGGGAAGTTGAGCTAACTTCCAAGTTTCATTCTTTTAAAGAGATTACATCTCTTCCTCTATTTCATGTTTCCATAATTGGTGTACAATATTGCCAATGACCACTTTATAAGTAGTCGAAACACCATTTTTCATTATTGATAATGCATATGTTCCCAAATCATAGTCATCGAGTTGAGTAGGTGGGAGAGTCTATCTTTGTCTTTCTAGTTGCAATTTTATCTTGTTACTGTGTAGGTTCTTGGGTGGGAGCCTCTTCATCATCTTCTATCATTGGAGGATCATTATTTTCTTCCACGACTTCAATTGGGTCAGTCAACACTTTCTTTAACTCCATCTGTTGTAGAGTACAATTGGTTTAATTTTTCTTGTGATACTCTTTCTTCTCTTCTTATAACTACATAGAAGATTCATCAAACGTTATGTCCTTATTGAAGATTATCTTCTTTGATTATGGATACTAGAGGCGATATCCCTTAACTTAGATGTTATACCAATGAACAAAGCTTTTTTACCTCTTTCGTCTAACTTAGATTCCATTAAATGATAATAAGCAGCGGAACCAAAGACATGTAAAAAATCATAATCTATAGCAACCTTTCTAGGCCATACCTCCATATAGGTTTTTTCGTCGAGTGCATTTGGTGGCAGATGATTAATGAGATGACATGAATAGGTCACTGTCTTAGCCTGAAAGATCTTTCCCAACCTAGCATTGGAAAATATACACCTAAGTTTCTCCATTATTGTTTGGTTCATGCATTCTGTCACCCCATTTTATTGTGGAGTTTTTTTGATAGTAAAGTGTTGAACAATTCCCTCATCTTGAAAAACTTTCAAGAATGTGTCACTTTTGTATTCAACACCACTATTTGATCCAAGTTGTTTAATCTTCTTGTTAGTTTGAGTTACAATCATCTTTTCCATTTTAGGAAAACATCTAGGACTTTACTTTAATCTTTCATTACATATGTCTTGACTCCTTTGAAGAAATCATCAATAAAGAAACAAAGTTGTCCATCCCTCCAAATGAATCCTTTTTGGTAGGGTCCCAAATATCTGTGTGAACATAATCCAAAAATCCTTTAGTATGGTGGATTGTTGAATCAAATTCCACCCTAGTTTGTTTTCCCAACACACAACGTTTGAAAAATCTAATTTTTCTTGCTTTTACTTCCTTTAACAAGCCTTGATGTATCAAATTATTCAAAGCTTTCTCACTGGTATGTCCTAGATGCATATTCCATAACTTGGTTGTTTTAGAATCTTTATCTTCTATAGAAATAGTAATTGTTGTTCCAACAAGTGTACTTCCTTAAAACTGGTAAATGTTGTCTCTTCTTGTGTCTTTAATTACCACAATTCACAAGTGCAAAATTTAAGACTCCACTTCTCATAGTTACTCTAAGATCTTTTTATTTTAAGACTCCTAGTGATATGAGATTCTTTTTCAAACTTGGTATGCATAGAACATTTTTCAATACTTTGGTTGATCCATCATTAGTTTTTAAATACATTGTACCTATTCATGTTGTTTTGCAGGTGTTATCATTACCCATATAAACAATTCTACCAACAACCACTTTAAAACTTGAAAACCATTCCTTGTTAGGACATATATGGTAGTTGCAACTTGAATCCAATATCCACTCATCAAAATGACACATCAAATATATATCATCCAAGGAATAATTTGACTCATTATCTCCTTGATCAATTTCGCAAGCATTGGAAATTTCTTTGCACTTATTTTTCTTTTTTAACTTAGGACAATTATCTTTTCAATGCCCATTCTCTTGACAAACAACATGTTCATCTTAAACAAGACTTGCTTTGACTTTAAATTACCCCTTTTATAGGTTTATGATAAAGAGCGGCCTCTTTCTATCAATACTTTTGCCATTGCATCTCTATACACAACTTTGTCATTTTTCATGATTTCATAGCTATGCAAAGCTATGCAAATTTATTCATAAGAAATTTTTATTCTTTTCATGTAGAAATGTGATGATGAGTTGCTCATAATCATCAGGAAGTGAATTCAATAGCATTAAAGCTTTATATATATTACCAAATTGTTCATCTAAATTAAACAAATAAGCCAATAAATTACTAAACGAATTAACATGATTGTTCAATGACGTATTAAGTGTGTACGTAAACTTATAGAGTTTATTCTACAAGAAAAGACGATTAAGAGGTATTTTTGACATATACTTATTCTCTAACATCTTCCACAACTTCTTTGGTGACTTATCTTTTATGATAAAATAATTTGTCTGTGGTGAGATACAACTAAATAGTATCACATGCCTAACGATTGAGCTTTACTCAATCTTTCTCATCCATGTCTTTAGGTTTGTCATCAAGAGCATGACCTAACTCTTGTTGGTATAATACATCTAGTACCTTACATTGTCACATACCAAGATTATCGGTACTATCAAATTTTTCATTTCTCATTGTAGTTTTAACTTGCTGACGAAAATGGTGCCAATGTTAGCGTCACAAGATTTGAAGACTCTGACATACACTTCTTTTTACTTTAACAAATAATTCCGTAATAACAAAATTTGTTGAATATGGATCGATTCAGCTATAGTATTGATTGTTGTGTAGGATCCACTTGAATATCACTAATTTAAGAAAGCTCATAAGAAATACCGGAGGGACACATGGGTACGACATAAATTCTAGTCTCCTTAGAAATAATTTTCCTAAATAGTAAGTACCTAATTGAGTAACAAATTAATTACGATAACCAAATAGTAGAGAATAATAAATTACGAAGTAGACATACAAATTTTATGTGGTTTAGCGTAAGGCTTTATCCATGAGTAAGGTTGAGTGAATAATTCACTTTTTCAAATGGTATTTAAAGTGGGTATAAACTCTTAAATATACCAATATTCTAATACATGCAATTTAGAGATTTATCTCTAACAAATAAGAGAGACCACTAATATTTTCTCTTAACACTTTAAACCTACCAAAATAAACTTCCTAATTTTTCTCTTTCTCTCAATTGCAACTCTTGAAATGAAGTTACTAAGATGCATAAAATGAGTAAATGAGCTCTCTATTTATAGATAAATAAATGCATTATTTAGCATCAAAATTTGACATTTGCATCTTTTATAGTCAATTTTTTGCTGCATCATTAATGCCATCTTCAATTTTCTTCTATTAGGTGCCTATCTTTTGAAAAAGGGATTGTAGGAAAATTGGCCCAATGTGCTCCCCACTTGTATTTTCAACAAAGCTCAATGTCTTTCTTATCTTTTAACTTTTTCTTTTCCTTTAAGAAAATAGCTCAACACCTAGAAGTTAAAAGTTAGCACAATATATCTTTAGCTATGCCCTTCCTTTTCCTATTAAGTGAATAGATTTTTATATTATTGAACTTTATGGGATGTTATAAATATATTATCGAATTTTTATTTGCTACTTTTATACTATTAAACTTTACATTTGTGACAAATATACCATTGACATTATGCATTTAACAGAGGTTATTGGCAAGCCATATGTATGATGCACATGCGATTCTAAAATACCTAAATTCTATGCGTAGTCCAAACCAAAACCCTAATCTTCCAAATCAAACTCCCATTCATACCGTAATCGACCCCATCGAAGACCTCCGTTGAAGAATAACAACAACAAACCATTACCTGATGCATCATTGAACATCTCAAGTCATGGGTATATTCAATTATACCCCTATCAAATACCCCCATGATTAATCTTGTCACGATTACCTATTACCTTTTTTTCTTATTAATCTTGGTAAAATTAAATGTATTCACAATTTGAGATGTTTGATGATGAATTTGATAATGATATTTTGTTGTTGTTCTTTGATGTGGGTCTTCAATGGGGTTGATTAGGGTATGAATGAGTGTCTAATTTGGGAGATAAGGGCTTTAGATTGGACTACATGTTGAATTTAGGGGTTTTAGAGTCATATATGTGTTTCACGTTTGGCTTGCTATTAACTTATGTTAAGTATATTTGTCATAGTAAAAAGTTTAATAGTATAAAAGTAATAGATGAAAGTTCGATGACATAATATCAAAACCCCAAAATTAGATGGTATAAAGGTTTATTTACTAGCTACTCTTGAATTCTTTTTATTCTGAAAAATGATGATTTGAATAAGAGAGTTCCTTGTAAAAATATCAAGCATTTACCAACTCTTAAAAACTTTACTATTCATCATCTTTAATAATGATATATATATGTATACATATATATTTAAATTAGTCATTTTATTTACCGTCTTTGACACAATTAGAATTGGCTGAATATGAAACCACTAAAAGAGTCTTATTATCCTATACATTCGTAGACTAGCACTGCTTAGGATGGAGCATTAATCTTAGTCTTGAATATTTTAATCTCAACATCATTGTCTCAGTAAACTAATTTAATAATCAGCTTTGTTCAGTTGATTCGCCGTCTTCCTTTTTTCCAAGTTCAACTTCTCAACCATTTCCTAGTTATAAAGATAAATTTTTACCCTCTGTGGAGATATTAAGGTCTGTGCACAGTATTATTAGTAAAAGCATAGTATTATTACCAGCCGGCTGCCGGTACAATTAGTAAAGATACGGTATTTATTTAGAGAGGTTATTATTTTGAGTCCAAATATATTAAATGTTTAATTGTGTTATATAATTTTTTTAATAGATAGAGTTTTATTTTTAACTCTCTTTTTGTGATTCACATATTGTTTTTTATTTTGTAAAAAACATAAATTTTATATCTACTTAAAAAAGCGGGATATTTTTTAAGAATAAAATGTAAAACCAACTCACTAATTAGGTTATATAAATAAGTAAAAAGGTACTAAGTTCGTATAGGATAGGCTATTCATCCTTTAGGATTTTTTTTGTTCACGTTGTTTTAGAAAAAATTATCATCAAAGGATAAAAAATGAAAAGCTTAAGCTGTCTATAATAAATAATAATATTTAAAATTATGACTTTAAATAATATTATTTGAAATATAAATATCAATTTTAAGCAAAATAAGAGAGAGATGGAAAGTTACGTTAGAGAAGTCCAAATAGAAAACAAATTGTAAACTTAATTGAATCTTTAAATCTTTATCAAATTCTTAAACGCCAACGAATAATGAGCACCTTATTTTAAGATTTTTCATTGCTTTTCATCGAATTCTTCTATTGTTAGAGTTGAGTTGACTTGAAGTGGGGCAATGAAGGTTGAAACGACAAAAAGAGTTTGTATTGAGAGGTGAAATGTACAAGTCGGAAGGAGGGTTAGTGCTAGTGATGGTGGATAAAAGAATGAGGAAGAGAGGGAAATGCTATATATGATGTCGATTGAATGAACACATAATGACACCAAATCTAAGGGAATGGTCTTCATCGGCGGGAAGTATATGTAAAAAGATAAATAAAACCCCCTTTAATGAAGGCGTGTGATTACTAAATGATCAATTTTATTAAAATAATGCTAAAATATTGATTTTATTCTTCAATGATCATTTTCTTAAAAGCAATAGGACAACAAAGCTTTATTTTTAACTTATAGGACTAAACAATTCAAATGATCTAAGTTATAAGACTACTCTCTTTGTCTTATAAATAAAGATTATATAAAAATCAAATGGTATATTAATAAATGAAAAAAAAGTGTGTAGTTGTTATGAAAGTGAACTCCTAAATATTACAAATGTTTAATAATCCAAGCACAATAGAAATATTTCAAAGCATACAACACCCAAATGAAGAATATTCCAAAAATCACAAGCTCAAATCCTAGAAATGGAAATCAATGATAAAGGAAATAATCGAAAAGAAAAGATAAGGAAATAGCACATAGAGATTTATAATAGTTCAATTCAATCAATGTGGTGAATCTAATCCACTTTTTCACTTTTCCAATGGATATGAATTCCACTAGCTTCAAATGACGGAGACTACAGTAGGAGATTAAAATGAAGTGAATACACTCACTCAAGAAAAAAACACTCAAAGCGATCTATCAAAAGCTTCAAAGCTCTAATAATGGTAGATGCTTTTTTTCTCTCTCTTTCTAGCTCTTCTCTAGCACAATAATGAACTCATTTGTGATTTCCAGGGCATACTAAATGTGCTTATACATGCCCAAATGGGTAATTATAAGAATGTTCATTATGTTTCAAGCTTTCTTCCCTAATTTTGTAGGCCTTTCGTCATTTCGTGTAGAATATTTTAGGCTCGATCGATCGAGCTAATAAAACTAGGCACCATAAAACAAGTAGAAACTCCTAGATCAAATCTCAATTGAACTTCCATTGATTGGCCCTGTTAGATTGATTAAGCCCTATCTCGATCTATTGAACTACATAAGAAACCATTCTCTTTGTTCCTTGAAATGCTCCTAGTCTAACCTTTGATGCTTGATCATCCATAATGGTTTTGAAGCATCCCTTATGAATTTACATCACCAATTACAATTCTTCACCTTTTGGAACTCATTATCTTGTGTGAAGAGCCATCCCTTTCATCTTCATTTAGATAGGGTGGTCACCTTTACTAAGGTTTGACACTTCACAAACTTTACCAAGGGAATCGGTTTTGTTTCAATATCCATCGGGTTATCATGCTTGTTAATTTTCACCAACTCTATCTCACCTTGTTCTATCATCTCTTCTATGAAGTGTAGTTTCACATCTATATGCTTCGTAGGGTTATGAAATTGGGGATTCTTGGTAAATAAAATTTCTCCTTAATTGTCATAAGGAACCATGACTCTATTTTTCTCAAACCTGAGTTCATTTTCCAAACCTTTCAACGATATAGCTTCTTTCACTGCTTTCATTATGGTAACAAATTTCGCCTCTATAGAAGACAAAGTCACTATTGATTGTAAATTGACCTTTTAACTCACCAAATTTTCTCCAAGTGCAAAGAAGTATCCCATGATAGAACGCCTTTTTATCACAATCACTAACAAAGTCATAATCCACATAGCATATCATACCAACACTCAACTCTTCAGAGCGATCATAGAAAATACCAACTCATGTTGTACCCCGTAGATACCTAATTACACAATTCATTATCTACCAATTATTTTTACCCTGATTAACCATGTGGCAGATCACCAAGCTTGTACCAAATACAATATATGATCTTGTACAAATCATTAAATATATTAAACTACCTACTATACTTGCATAGAGAATCATTTCCATTACTTTCTTCTCCTCGTTTGTCGAAGGAAAGTTTGAGACCGACAACTTAAAATGTGATGCTATCAGAGTTGTAGTCGGTTTAGCATTGACCATATTAAACCAATTTAGCACCTTCTTATAACATCCCTCTTGGGAAATGAACAACTTGTCTTTTCTTTGTCTCTTTTACTTTCCATCCTCAAAATTTTCTTAGCATACCCAAGATTCTTCATCTCAAACTTAGAGCTAAGTTAACTCTTCAACTTGATAATTTGAGACTAGTTACAACTAGCTATCAACATATCATCAACATATAGCAATAAATACATAGTGTTAGAGCTACTTGTACCTTTTAAATACATGCAATTATCATGGTTACTTCGTTTGAACTCGATCTTCACAGCAAAGTCTTCGAATATTTTGTACCAACATCTTAGAGATTTATTCAAGCCATATAATGACTTCCTCAAGAGACACACTATGTTAACCTTGCTCTTTTCTACAAACCTTTGGGGTTGCTTGATGAAAATTTCTTCCTCAAGGTAGCCAGGCAAAAAAGAAATTTTCACATCCAATTGATTAAGTTCTATATCATTATACATAAAATTAGATAACAATAATATAATATAACTATATTTAACAACAGGTGAGAAGATTTCAATAAAGTAAATACCTTTTCTTTAGGTGAACCCCTTTGCAACATTTCTAGCTTTGTAACGGACTAGCTCGACATCCGGTACACCTTCTTTCATCATGTAGACTGAAATTAGTTTCCATGTCTTGTTCTTGTGTAGATAACTCATTTTATCTTCCCTCCTTTCACCATTTCTTAGCATCCTTCATACTCTTGGCTTCTTCAAAGGACATTGGATCAAGTACCAAGATCTCTGACTCTATACTTAATGCATAGGCTTTGAGGTTCAACCTCTTAGGAGCTCTAGTCACACGCCGACTCAGATCTTATGCCAATAGGTAGTCATTTCTTGATCTAGGTGACTCAGGTTCAATGGTGTCTTCTTCTTCTTCTTCTTCCATCTCTATACCATAATTATCATCATTAGGAAGTTCTTGTATAATTGGCCTTTTCTATTGCCTATGTTCACCTCTAGGTTGGTTATTATAAACCAATGACTTTATCTCAAAACTAATACATCCATGTTCAGATTCTTGTGGTGAGTCTTGTTTCTTTGGAAGCCCAATATATATATCATCCTCCTTGAAGGTTACATATCATTAGTAAGGAACTTTTTAGCATCATAATACCATAGCTTGTAACCTTTCACACCACTAGTATACCCCAAAAACATACACTTCAATGCTCTTTGCTCCAACTTCTCTTACGTCATATGTACATATGCAACACACCTAAAAAATGCTAATGGTCATATTTGATAGGTTTGTCAAACCATACTTTTTCTAGCATCTTGAAGTTGAGCAGTACTGAATGACATCTTTTGATAAGGTATCTATCCATAGTAATGGTTTCTCCCCAAAATATTTTGGGCATATTTGCATCAAAAAGCATACACCTTACTCTCCCTAAGTGTATTCTATTCATACTCTATGCCAAACCATTTTTTTTAGGATTTCTAGAAATAGTCATGTGCCTTGTGATACCATTCTCCCTACAAAAGCTTGTGAAAGCCTCATTGTAAAACTCCAAACCATTGCTAGTTCTCAAACACTTGATCTTTTTCCTAATTTAAGTTTTTAAAGTTTCTTCCACTCCATAAATGTTTGAAAAGCTTTATCTTTATTTTTCATCAAATAAACCCATAATCTTCTAGAGAAATCATCATCAATAGTAAGAATGTACCATGCACCACCTATTGATGGTATTCTCTCTAGCCCCCCATAAATTTGAATTCAAATAATTGAGTATGTCACGTTCCTTCAATTTTGCCAACGTGAACTTCACTTTATTCACCTTTCCAAAGATGCAATGATCACAAAATGAAAGTTTGTCAAGTTTATCATCACCAAGAATCTTTCTCTTGGAGAGTTCCTCAAATCATCTCTCACTAATATGACCCAACTTTTTAAGCCAAAGGTTGATATTCTTCTCTTGGTGACTCACCACAACAACAGTTGTTTCCATAGTAGCATCAAGGTAATAGACCCCATTTCTTTGTATACCTTTGAAGTATACCAAAGAACCTATACACACTTTCAATTGATTATGCTCTCTTTTGTAGCTATAACCCATATTGTCCAATGTACCCAATGTGATATAGGTCTTCTTTAATGCTAGCACATGCCTCACATTCTTCATTATAAATTTTGAATCATCATTGTGACAAAGCCTAATTGACCCAACCCCAGTCACATTACATGCATGGTTGTTTCCCATGTGAACTATACCACTATTCACTTCCTTGTAATAAAAAAAACCAATCCTTGTAAGGTGTCATATGAAAAGTATACCATGAGTCAAAGACTCAAGCACCATTACAATTTCTTGAAGAAATCGTAAATGCCTCTGTACTATCATAACCCATCTCATCTACAGCCACTGATGCATCTCTACTACTAATTTCTCCCTTGGTGGATTTCCCCTTTTTCGAACAATACCTCCTCAAATGCCCCTTTTTTGTTAAATAGGTAGCATCTTACCTTGTCTTTTGGACCATGATATTTTGATCGATATTTTCCTTTGCCTTTACTTTGCCTTCTTTCTCCACCTCTATCCCACGAATACATGGTATCACCACCATCCTTATTACCACCAATGTAAAGTTTTTCCATTCTCAACTCTAGTTCTCTCATTTTCAAATGAGATATAATTTCTTCCATACTTAATAGTCGTCTTCTCTTCTTTGTAGGAATTCGGTAGCTTGTGTAATAATAGGTGGGTGAGATTCTCATCATTTAAACTCTCTTCAATGTTTGTGAAGTCATTAGAGATTCTTTGGAACATTACCAAATTAGGTTCCAAGCCCATTGATGTATCAATTCGAAACCCAAGAAATTGTTCTTTCAAATGGAACCTACAAGACATCATCTTTTGCATTTATATTTCGTCCAACTTCCTCCATAATTCCTTTGTGTTCTTTGCACTTTGAACCTCACAAATAACATTATCATACAAGTGCAAAAAAATTGAGATGTAAGTTGCCAACAACAATTCTTTCTTTTGAAATTTTGTAAATTCATCCGGATACTTCGGAGTCTCATTTAGAGTTTGAGTTATCTTTTGTTTAACCAACAAATTCTTCATTTTTGCTCTTCCAAAATGAAAGTTCTCGGTGCCATCCCACTTCTATATTACAAAGGTTTCAATTACTGAACTTGCTTATGCTCCCCTTTGATCGAGTGCTATTTCTATAAAAAAGATTGAATAGGACAATTTTTCAACATTCAAGAATTGTTTCTAGACACATCCTCACCCCATAATAAAAAACACCAAAAGTTCACACACAAGAATCACAGAATACACCCAAGTCGAACAAGACTCTCTTTCCACTTGTTATGAAAGTGAACCTTCTAGATATTACAAATTTGTACTAATCTAAGCACAATAGAAATATTCCAAAGCATACAACACACAAATGAGGAATATTCCAACAATTATAAGCATAAATCCTAGAAATGGAAATCAATGATAATGAAAATAATAACAAAGAAAAGATAAGGAAATAACACACTATGATTTATAGTAGTTCAATCTAACTAATGTCTTGAATATAATCCATTTTTTCATCCCTGTAAAGGAGATGAGTTCACTAGTTTCAAATGTTGGAAAATACAATACAATAGGAGATTAAGATGAAGTGAATACACTTACTCAAGAAAACAAGCACTCAAAGAGACCTTTCAAAAGCTTCAAAACCCTAACAATGGTGGAAGATTTTTCCTTTCTTTTCTAGCTCTTCTCTAGCACAATAATGAACTCACTTGTGGCTTCTAGGGCACACTAAATGTGCTTGTACATGCCCAAATGGAAAATTATAAGAATTCCTATTGTGTTACAAGATTTCTTCCCCAATTTTGTCGTCCTTTCTAAAATTTTGTGTAGAATTTTTCAGGCTTGATCGATCGAGTTAATAAAACTAGACACCAGACAACAAGTAGAAATTCCTAGATCGAAGCTTAATAGAAGTTCGATCGAGCTACATCAAAAACCATTCTCTCCATTCCTAGCAATGCTCTTAGTTCAACCTTGGATGCTTGATCACCCACGTTAGTTTGCATCACAAGTTACACTAGTAAATACAGCTATGGCTGAATGATCAATCTTGGGATTTTATGTAAAAGGATTTTTTTGAAATGCTTTCAATATTTTGATAGTTCATGGCAAGAGGCTTTATGCTAGTCACCATTTTTCTTCGCAACTTGAATGGACTTCTTTTGTAGGGAATTATTCAGTAGTTGTTGTAAAAAAGTAAATATCATCAAAGTATTTTGCCTTTTATTGGTGGTTGATGTCGTTATTTAATTCTTTTCCTTTTCTATGGGTCAAGGTTATCTGATTCTTCTTGTCGGATACCAATAGAATGCTCTAATTGTACAAAATAAAAATATATGTTTTTATTACATATGTGCTATAACGAATCAGAGAGAGATTAGTGAAATCAGTTGCATCTGATCACATTGGCTTGGATTCTTACCTTTCCACGAGGGCCAGCTAGCAGATGACATTTTGGTAAATACGCAACAATTTCTGTAAAATGTTCCTATATATATGATATCAGAATAATTTTCATCCAAGTCCATTCCTTGTTAAAATATTTTCTAACTGGCAAAATTAAAGTTCACTATTTACAGACCTTTTTTTTTATTTTTTACAGTCAAGAGTTAGTGTGTCGTTCATATCTATAGCTTAAAGGTGAGAGTTACAATATTATTTACCCCACTATCAAATGAACCACACACATGAATGAAGGGAGGGCATGTGTAATTAATTAACTTCTCATCTTTGTTTTTTACTAGTAATATTTATGTATTAACATACATATAATTTAATTTTTGACAAGTCCTTATCAATTATCAAATTAAAAGTATGATTAAAAGTTGTCTTTAGTTAAAGTTATCTTATTAGAAAATCACAATTTTTACAACCGAATAATTTATTTATTCTTTGTGAAAACCGAAGGAACAAAATGTGTACACAAAATTACTTCTAATATAGGTCGAGATTATTAGAGCAATAGGAAATTAACAACTAATAAACTTGGTGACATCTATGGAGTTAAAAGGGTTACCTTTTCCACACGAGGTCATGTCATCTTTAGCCAAAATATTTGAGCTTTGGACCCCAAATAGGGAGGAATTACTGAATAATATATATATAAAAAGATAGTATCTAGACGGATAAACCGGAAAGATTTTCAAATAGTTTAATTTTCTTCGTGGGGAATATTTTGACGACTTAGGTTCCTAAAGATAAGTAGATGCATTAGGGATGTCTACCATTTTTAATGGTGTATGCTGCATGTTGGACATAAATTCCAACATTTTAAAAATATTTAGCAGCTTATTTCTGTTCTGAACTTTCCTATGTCTTATTATTGAGATTTATGACATAAAAACGCAAATAAATTTACACTCATATCGATTATTATACCTTGTGATACAATAATTGATGTGAGTGTTACTTTGTGTGTTTAGCATTTTTTATGATAAGTTATTTATTATTTATGGAATGAATGATGTAAATAAAATATAAAATTAATTTAAATTATTATTTTCCTTTCTTTTTTCTTTTTAAGGCATCTTGTTTTCAGATGAAAGCATTAGGCATCTTACAATGTATCATGACGTCTAAAGGAATACATTATCCTCTCTCATGAAATAATAAGATGGTTAATTATATTTTATGTTATTATTTTAAATATTTAATTTTTATAAATTCATAAATATACTCGTCATGTATTTATAACTTTAAAATTATATAAATTTTGTATAAATACGTTAGAATTTATAAACGTTATATATATATATATATATTAAAAATAAATGTCAATAATTCTAAATTTTTAAAATCTTAAATATATTATAAGTATGTTTTCAATTTTATAAATATTGTGGTTATATTTGTAATAAATATAATATATTGGGAATATAAAATATAATTAACTCTTTTTATAAAACAGTCAACCAGGTCTATAACTAAACCGTTTTAATTAAAAACAAATTTATAGCTAAGATGAACTTAGCTCAGGTAAAGAAATTCTGCCTATGATTTCCAGACTTTCAACGATGTTAAACAGATCTTGAAGTTTCATTGCTTTGTTTTTTTAATTCATGTTTCTGTTTTTGCATTTGCTTCATTATTGCAGGACTAATGATCTAAGAAAACCCCATGTTACCTATTTTTTTGATGATGGTTCAATATAAATATTGATATCCCAGTTAGCTGGATACAGAAGTCACAGCAGGTAGGTTTGCAATAATTGTGTAGCTATTCTCTGGCGAAATTAGTACATGTATTTGGTGTTACAAAAATATTTTTTATTATAACTTGACTTATACATTAATCTATACGTCAGAATCTAATTGATCTTATTAATAAATGATTTTGAAATTATTTTATCATTTCACAATCTTTAATTTTATATCTATACAAAAATTAACACGAGATACATATCACTCTTAATGTTATCATATGATGTTATTCTTTTATCTAAAACTTAAAATATCTTTAAACCAAACGCAATACAAAATGAGCCAATCTTCTACTTTTTAACTGAAATGAAGATCGTTAAATAGGCATAGACAAAATAATGAAAAATAATAGTTTGGGAATTTTTCGTTGGTTGGTGAAAACTGACTAAAATTTACAATTTTCCCTAGTTTCTTTAAACCAGCAAAAAAATCCAAAAACATTTTTTCAAAAAAAAAAAAAAAAATTTTCGTCTGTGTTTTAAAGAACCGCCGAAAAAAATTGATTTTCCTAGGATAATATTTGGCCAATTTTGTCATGTAAAACTTGTGTTCATAATTTTTTTAAAAAAGCACCAGCAGAAAAACAATTAAATTTATCTTAAGAGCATTCAAATTAACACATTTATTTCACAATTACAATAAACCTAATCTATCAAATAAAAATCAAAATATTTAACTAAGTGTTAATTTGAATGTCTTAGACTAACAATTTGTATACATTTTAACGTTACACAATATTTTTGATACACTATAGTTAGCTAGGATCTCTCTTAAAGATGGAAAGAAAGATATTGCCCACTCATCCCTTACTTATCAAGATATTTAGAGTGTATGTCATGTTACTTCGAAACTACAAAACAATAACAAAATCATACAACGTGTTAAAAGTTCTAACTATACATGAAGAAATAGAAACTTATAAATATAAAAGTATGAATTATATATCACATCACCAACTGATGAATTATCATGCTAGAGGATTTATTTATATATATTCCATCATGCATAATCACATGAGATGTTGTTTGATGTAATAGACGTTTATAAATCAATACTAATTGTTATGAAATGTAGTTTTAGCATAACTAATGTAACGTAAGGTATTTGAGTGTTTGAGATATTTATAAACAAAATATTTGTATATAATATTAATTTATAGGTGTGTTTTTCAAGAATATTTTCAAATCAAAAGAAATTATCAAGCCTCAACGTCCACATCTCAGGTATATTTTTATTCTCGTACATTTTAGATTTCATATTATATATATAAGAACATTGTTCATATATGCCACTTGATTGATCTAGTGATCGACCAAGTGGTGACTAGATCGATCGAACTTAATTAAAATTGGTTAAGTTAATTTTTAATATGATTAGATTAATCGAAGTATTAACTCGATCGATCTATCAACTTATTTGTAAATTAATTAATTTTTTCATTATATTGATCAAACTATTCATATTCGATCGATCGAGCTCACTTGATTGAGCAACCATACTCAATCGATTGAGTTACGTCTAGATTGATTGAACAACCAGATTCTCAAATTTAAGCTAATTTTTATTCAAGCTAATTAGTATTTTTACTATATTGTCCTTATGTTTTTAAGCTCTTGTAATTACTTTTAAGGATGATTTTTTAATTAACTTTTGACTTAGGGTTTACACTCTTGTTATTTAATCATACAATTGGCTCACAATTGTTTTAACCAAACAAAAGCATTATTGAGTATTATTCCCTTCATCTTGTTCTCTCTCTTTTATTTTGCTAAAACTACTTAAGTAGGTTTTTTCATTAAGTCAATTTGTCAAATATTTATAGATGTGTTTGATGAATTAACAAACATACAATATTTGTAATATTGGGCTTTAAACTGATTGTTTTAGGGGTGTTAGTTGATTTTTTTTATCTTATATATTTGTTAAATCATCTAGTTAGGATTATTCATTATTGAATTTTCTCTAAGCACACATTTGCACTTTTGTTAATATGCTAACTTTTCAGGTACCAACTGTATGAATTTGATTAACTCGTGTGACTTGAGTTCATCAAAACGTTGGTCTAGGCATGAATACCTTTCTTGTAGAGGCTATGATGGAAGCAACGGCTTGTAAGTAGATTATGTGGGGGTATTATCATAGTGGGTTGTTTGATTCCTAGCCTTAAATGAACCTTATTTTTTATAGTGGTTAGTTAGGTGGTCTGGTGGTTTTCCTTTAAATCATTGATATAACCTAGGTTATTTTCACCTAAAAATATTGTATGTGAATGTATTTTTACATTACTTTATTTACACACGATTGGGTGTCTGGCCGTCTTGTGAATTTTTAATTTGTTATACTTCCGCTAATCTTCTATTCAACAATCCTTTAACTAGTTAGGTCTGTAACTAAAAAGAAACTTTTCATTTGGTATCAGAGGAGGTCATTAGATACCCTTAATTCTGCCTAGGACCTTGTTACAGATAATTTAAGAAATGGTTCATCTATAACCCATACACCTTATTTCAATGGGTCTAATTACCCATATTGGAAGGCTCGTATGAGAGCCTTTCTACTGTCTATAGATAAGAGTTTCTAGAACTCTGTACTTTATGGTTAGGAACCACCTGCAGCTACTAAAGATAATGTAGTCACTCATAATCTTAGGAATGAATGGACCAATCAAGATAAATTTGGTAGTAATTGGAATCAAAAGGATATTAATGCTATTTTTAGTGCTATGTCTATTAATGAGTTTTGTCGTATTTATAATGTTAATACTACTAAGCATACTTGAGATATTTTAGAGGTTGTTTATTAGGAAACCATACAAGTTAAACGAACTAAACTTTCAATGCCTGATAGTTAATTTGAAAATCTTAAGATGAAAGAAGATGTGATATTATTAACACATCTGTCAATCTTAGAGAGAAAATTGATGATGTCAGGATTGTTTGAAAGATTATCTACTTATTATCAAATTGCTTCCATGCAAATGTTAGTGCCATTGACGAAAGCAATGATGTAGATACCATCAAATTAGAGGAACTAGTTGGCTCACTTCAAACCTTTAAGATAAGCTTTCCAAAACCACCAAAGAACAAAAGTATTACTTTCAAAATTGTTATGATTGAAGATAGTGACAGTGATTATGAAGAATTGGTAATCTTTTAACCAAAAGATTGAATAAAATCCTCAACAAAAATAATCTTTAAATAAAGGACAATCAAGTTTCCAAAAGGATCGGAATTTGAGAGAACACAAATATGTGAGTTATAATGGTAAGAAATCTAAACCCATTGGACTTTAATGTTTTGAATGTATGGATTTTGGTCACTTCGTAGTTGACTAGGAAAACAAGAAGAACCAAACTAGAAGAGCTTTCAATGCTACACGTACTGACTTTGAAAGTAATAATGATAATCTAGTTGAATCAAAAAATTATAGCACCAACTACTATGCATTTATTGCTACTGCTGGTAGACACTCCAATAATTCTAACATTGATTCAGATGATGAGGAAAGTGATGTTAAATTTTTACTCAATAAATTTAATGTCACTAGTATTGAAGAAGTATTTATAGATTATGTAAGATGCAAAAGAGAAAAAGATAGATTTCTTGTAGAAGTAACTAAACTAAATGATAAACTAAAATCCTATGAAATAAATTCCTCGGTATTGGGAAAATAAAAAGTTGATTAGTTTGAATGTACTAATATTTTGAATTCAAGTCTTGCAGATCTTAAGTAGAAAAATAAGTATCTCATGCAAGAACTTTAATAATCAAAAGAAGTTGTGAAAAGGTTAACCATTGGTGGGGAAAGGTTAAACAAAATTCTAGAATATGGAAAATCGATTGTAGACAAGATAGGACTAGGTTATATAGATGAGGATTTTACAACTTCAACATTAAAAACCACATATGTAATCCTTATTCTTTGTAGGCTACACATACAAATTCAACATTTAAAACCAAATCTGTAGGAACTTCTAACCCTACTCATAATGTTACTCATTATACACAAAAAACAGTTGCACATGTGATAGAAAAAATTGTTAAGTTTGTGTCTGTCTGTCATCATTGTGGTAGGAAATTTCATATTAGGCATAAGTGTATATTTTTGATGAATATTTCTAAATCTAATAATACTTAACATGCTTCACATAGTAGGACTCATAATCATCATCCATCTATGCATGCTCTATCATATTCTAGGATGAATAGAAATTATAATAACATGTTCAAGGATTCTACTAGAAAGTATGAAGTTGTTGGTTCGAAAAGGTATGTAAAATTCAACACTTGTAATTCTAGACTAATCATCATCACCCTATAATGCATACTGCATCTTCATTTAGGATGAATGAAAAATTTAAAGGTAAGTCTAATAATATGCCAATGAAAACTAAGGTAGTTGATTTTCAACCCAAAGATATAAAGAAACTAAAATTCAAGAAAGTTTGGGTTGGGAAAGATTATTTCTTTCCAGTCAATTGACTATCATTTTTTGTTCACTTAGATACTTTTGTTTGAGTGCTTAATTGATCTTAGGTGAGAATCTTTAGTTTTTTTGTTTTTATTTTCATTTTTATTGAATTTTCTTTAGTTTTAAAAACAAGGATACAAATAATAAAAAAGAAGAGAAGTAGATTGGATTGACATTGACATGAAGATTACATACCATTCTCATACTTTTGACTACATCTGTAACAATTGGATACTATGACTTATGCACTTACATATCTTATGCATCTAGTGATCAATGTTAATATGATCCTATTCACACACTTACTTGACATATATGTTGTTATGCATGAAATGTATGATTGATTATATAAGTATTTACAGCCTTAGATAACCTTGACTACTAGAAGTGTGTTTGAGCTCTCTCTTTCACATTATAAAATGTTGCTATAGAGAGATACATAGTTTTGAGAGAACTACCTACTGTGAAGTACAAAGCTACTGCAGTGAAAAGAGAGGGATACATCACAACTAGTGTAAAAGTCATCATATTAGGTTTTTATCTTATGCATAATTCCTTAAAAAATAGAAAACGAAAGTACAAAAGTGTTTATATGCACAAAAAATAGAGCCACAAATGGTTATACAGAAAGAAAGAAAAATAAATAACCAATTCCCCATATAAAAAATAATACAAGAGAGGATTATGAAAAGAAAAAAATTTACTAAGCTCTCTTTTAGTTAGTAAAATTTTATGTTGTGCAAATTTGAATTCCACTGTAATTTTTTCATGATTGGTGATGCTTTTTATTTTAAATCCCTTATAACTAGTCATGAATGACTAATTGACATATTAGTGTTGTTCCAAAACTCAACTTACTTGTGATGACTATGGATATGTCACTATATGTGTGATTATGTTTGTATGTGTTACTTACATATGTTTATGTTATTAATGACAAGTCACGCTTTGAACCCAAAGTAATTGTTATTATATCTATGTAATGTTGTAGTCATGTCTGGATTAATCTACTATCCTTTGCTAAAAAGAAATCTTTTTATCTTTAATTCATGTTTGATTCATTTGTCTATTTATATCTCTTGTTTATGTTTGTAAATTTGTATTCCAAAAAGAGGGAGAAACATTGGTATAAAAAATTTTAAACTTTAATTGAAACATCAAAAAAGGGAGATAATTAATTTAGGGAGAGATTTTTATTTTTAATTTTTTTTGGGAATATTTCATCCAAGGGGTTATTTTTTTAATTTCAATCATTTGTTTAATCTTCTTTTTAACATTCTTTGCTTTTCTATTATCAAATACATTGAACTATCGTGAATAATGAGTCATTCAAGACTAATTATTTGTTTGCTAGTGTTTTTGTTTTTTAGTATAAACAAGAGCTATTAAGATATAAGCGAAGATGGTTCATCGGATCATAGGATAGTTATACTATGTATATTTTTTCCTATGAACGTTATGTAGTAAGAGAGATGTTTCATCACATAAATATATCAAAGGGGGAGATTGTAAGGTTTGTGAGTATTGGTAATATTTATGAACAAAATATTTGTATGTAATATTAGTGTTTAGGTATGTCTTTCAAGAATATCTTCGAGCCGAAGAAACTATCAAGTTTCAACGATCACATCTCAGGTATATCTTTGTTCCAATGCACATTAGATTTCATATTAGACATATATGACCATTGTTTAAATAGATCACTCGATCAATGGAGCTTAATTAAAACTGGTTGAATCATTTTTTAATATGATTAGATTAATTGAGTTATTAATTCGATCCATCAAGAGCTAGATTGATTAAGACTAAAGATTAGATTGATCAACTTATTCATAAATTAATTAATTATTTCACTAGATCGATCAAACTATTCATAGCTGATTGATCGAGCTTAACTAGATAAATCGAGTTTGACTAGATTGATCGAGCAATCGATCAAGCAAAGTCTAGATCGATCGAGTGACCAAGTTTTCAAATTGAACCTAATTTTTATTCAAGCTAATAAGTATTTTTACTATATTATCCTTATATTTTTAAGCTATTCTAAATACTTTTAAGCATTATTTTTTAATTAAATTTTGACCTATGGTTTCAACTCATGCTATTTAATCATACCATTGACTCATAATTTTGTCAACCATACAAGAGAAATATTGAACATTATTCCCTTCATCTTATTCTCTCTCTTTTATTTTGCTAAAACTATTTAAGTAGGCTTTTTATCGAGTTAATTTACCAAACATTTGTAGTTGCATTTGATGAATTAACAAGCCTACAATATTTGTGATATTATGCATTAAACTTATTGTTATAGGGTTTTTTGTTGATTTTGATTTATCTGATATATTTGTTAAATCATCTAGCTAGCATTGTTTATTATTGAATATGCTCTAGGACAAACATTTGTACTTGTCTTATTATGTTTACTTTTCAGGTGCCAACTGTATGAGTTCGATTAACTCTTGTGACTCTAGTTTATCGAAACGTTGGTCCAGATCTGATTACTTTTCTTGTAAAGACTATGATGAGAGCAATGACTTGTAAATAGTTTACTTGGGACATTACTTTGGTGAGTAGTTTAAGTCCTAGACTTGTAATTGGACCTTATTTTTTTTACAGTAGATAGTTAGATGGTATAATGGTTTTTCTATTAGGTCATTGGTGTGTCTTAGGTTGTTTCAACCTAAAAATATCTTGAGTCAATTTTTATATTTTTGCATTACTTATATTTACAAACGATTACATTTCTAACCGTTCTGCGAATTTTTATTTTGTTATATTTTTGTTGATCTTCTATTTATTCACCTTCTAACTAGTTAGGTTTGCACATAAAAAAAGATCCTTTTTTAACTAATATTAAGTAATAAAAAAATTACACTTTTTCACTTTGAAAATACTAATACAATTTTGAGACGAAAGTGCTAGTACACTAAAATATGGAAGCATTGGGGAAATAAAGAATAGGTGAACAAAACTTTTAAAGATAATCAGATTATTATTTGGCAATAAGTACTCTAATTTATGATAACATAAATACAAAACTAATTAATTAGCTAGACAATAGTAATTTCTAACTATTAGAGCACTCTACAACTCTAGAATAAAACTAGTCTAGTTATATTCACTACTACAAAAATAGGCATTAAAGTCGGTTAAAAATTGACTTTAAATAAATTTAAAGTCGGTTCGCTGAACCGACTTTAAATTGAGCGACTTAAAATGTAAAGTCGGTTCATCGCGTGAACCGACTTTACCCATACAATTTATGATTTATTTTTATTTTTATTCTCATTTTTCGTATTATTAAATATATATATAGCATAAAAAAACTAAAATATAAATAATAATACAAATAATTAAAAATTTAAATATATTTAATTACTCGATAATTAAATTTATTACAAAAACAAATAATGTATATATATATAATACATATAGTTAACTTAAATTACAAATAAAATAATGTCGTCAAAGTGTAATTGGATGCGATCGAGTAAGCTTGGTTGGCATAGAATCTTGATTGGCCTTCATAAGCATTATTACAAGAAAACTAGACAAAATTAGGAAAGAGAGATGAGATGTAAGGAAAGTAGGAAAGAGAGATGAGATGTAGTTTGGGCCAAAATTAGGTCCATATAACAATGCATTCCCCTAAATACATGAGCATATAATCATCTATCAAAAAAGTGATTTCAGACACAAGAATAGATAGAGAAATTAATTCATTAAAAAATTGACTATTATGTTGTCAGATGCTATTCAAGATCATCAAAATCTTCTCCTGATTCTTCTTGTGATGATATAATTTGAACCATATGTTCTTCCCATTCCTCTCGTAAATCATCAAATATTTGCTGGTCGTAGCACGTCTTGTTCCAACCAAAGAACTACATGTATATTTATAATCAAAATAAGAATATAATTTCATTTATTTACAAAAACAAACTCAAATATGTTAAAAAATTTTATGTATATGGGTGAAAGATATTACCACATCATCAATTGGAATTTTGATATTTGTGATGATTTTGCTCATAAACTTCATGACATAATAACCACACATGACTCCATTATTTTGTTGTGGAACCTACAAAAACAAGTGTACATGAATTTTCATATTCGAACATCTTTATTATTCAATTGTAAAATTAATAAAATTATTAATATTGATTTGTACATACCATAACTTTTGTCCATATAAGCTTATGAGATTTTTTAAGGGCAATGCCCTTAAACTTGTTTCACAACTTCCATGCCCTATCAAGGTTTAAAACAGTTAGTTTTTATTAAATATTACAAAAAATAATAGAAGAAACTAATATATATGTAACTATAACTCTTACATTTCAACAACTGCTTTTGTATCTTTACTCAGTTCTATGGAAGCTGAGTCACAGTACCAAGCATGATTATTGAATAGATCAATGATTACCAACATCCAATGATCTTGGCCTTGTTCAAACATTAATGGCCAAGGGATTATCAACTTTTGATTTCTGTTAAGCGTTAATGCTCTATCACATAATTGTTTAGCTCTGATGCTAACATCCTTCTCTTGATATTGATTGACATATGAAGAATCATAGAACATTGCTAAATGTGATGAGTGATTATGTTGAAGTCGATAATAGCACGCCCTATATAAAAGATATATATATATATATATATATATATATATATAATTAGATAATATAAATATAATTATATATGTTCTACATAAATAAAAGAAAAATAAATAGATTGAGGACTCACCTTGTCCACACTTGAATTATACTTAAATCGATCTTTTGATATTCAAATAGTTGCAATAAGCACTCGATCGATATATAAGTTTGGCCGAGGTCTACACCAGAAATTTCTATAGGAAGTGGCACAGTCCATCCATCATTTATGCTAGATGCCCTCCCAACAATAGTCATCAAAGTGCCAAGATTTCTGTTGAAGTTTAACGCATAATTATGACTATACTTTTTCCAAGGCTTCTTCTTAAATGACTTGGTGCACGATGATTGGCCACTAGACATAGATTTAGTATGAGATACTTGCTTCGTATCTCTTAAATGTGCCGCATTTAAGAGTTCTGGTATAATAGACTAAAAAAAAGTATTATATATGTATTTTTTAGTAACAATATAAGATATAATAAAATAATAGTAGTAAACAAGTGTTATCTTTTAAGTTAAAAAATATATCACGTCAAAATTTAGAACAACTTGAATCGATGGCCAAGCCACATACTGTTCAACTGCCTCTTGGACTGTGGTAGCATCAGAAGGCACATGTAGTGGACAATCATGAAACAATGATTAGCATCTTTTGAACTGACAAATTGCATAGTTTGTGCAACCATCTTCACCCCACTATTTTGATTTACTCAGACTTTGTCCCTAGCTTGAGTCGTAAACCTCGATCCATTTATTGTGAAACTATAAAATGATTTTAAATCGAATTTTGGCCCATGTGCAAGCCATTGTAAACTTTCTGATATTTTATGATTGGGTTTCTTGAGTTCATCTCGAATCTATGTATACAAAAACACAAAATGTGTTTAGAAAAAAGTTTTAAAACATTGAATAGATCTAGGAAGATACATGCATGAATTTTTGTTTGTGACACTTACATGGTTGCAAAACCAATTAATAAGCTCTCGCTTATGTTCATCATACAACCATTTTTCTCCTCCTTTTTTTTATAACGAGGATCGATCTTCAATAAGTTTAAATGCATCCTGTAATGTTATTAAATATATATTAAGTTATATATATCATCATTAATAGTTAAATATAAAATATTTTTGCAATCATGAAACAATGAACATCACTTACTCTATGTACGGTTGTGCCTCATTATTATTTACCAAAATGATTCGGTGTGCTTTTTCCCATCGAGTGCGATCAATAAATAATTTCTTACTTCCACCAAGCATATGATTACCTACTTGGATCATGTGACATTCTAAGAACAACTTGTGCGTAGGATTCCCAATTTCAGTGCAACCACTAAAGTATTCAGAACAAAACTCAATGGCCTCTTCAACAATGTAGCGTTCCACCATGCATCCTTCAGGTCGATTTCTATTATTTACATATCCTTTAAGGACTTGCATATATCTCTCAAAAGGATACATCCACCTTAAGTAAGTAGGACCACATAATTGAACCTCTCGAACTAAATGAACACATAGGTGAATCATTATATTGAAGAAAGAAGGAGGAAAATATTTTTCAATTAGACACAAAGTCTCTACAACATCTTTTTGTAAAGAATTTAACTCGCCAATTGATATAGATTTCTTGCATATTGTATTGAAGAATGAACAAAGCTGAATTATTGATAATCGAACATGTTTTGGAAGAATTGATCTAATAGAAACTGGTAATAACTGTTGCATTAAGATATGACAGTTATGTGATTTCAATCCATACAGCCGCTTATCGGTGATAGACACAAAATTTCTTAAGTTGGATGAGTAACCATCAGGAACTTTCACACCCTCCAAACATTTACAAAACACATCCTTCTCTTTTGGAGACATTGTATATGATGCTGGTGGTAAGTATGTTCGATTCTTATCATTTTCCACCCTTGGTTCCAATTCAGGTCGTATGCCTAGTTTCTTTAAATCCAATCTTGCTTTAATTCCATCCTTTGTTTTTCCAGGTATATTAAGTAAAGTACCAATCACGCTCTCACATATATTCTTCTCAATAAGGTAATTCCCAAAATATTGATTTTTTTCCAACAACCATGGTAAGTCGGTTCAAACTCTTTTTCATTTTCACCAATTTCATTAGTTGACCTCTTTCGTTTCCCTACCTTAGTGAGTTTTTTTTCATCTTTCCATATCGTTTGAATGTCATCCCATTCAATTGCCTTAATATCTCAACACCTCGCAAAGGTCGAGTTGCATGATCATGATCTTCTTCACCATCGAACGGTTTCTTTTGGTATCTAAACTTGTGTCCAGATGGAAAAAATCTTCTATGTCTTCTATAAGACATCTTCCTTCCATGAACAAGATAAGTTGCAGAAGTTCCATCACTGCATATAGGGCATCCCTTGTAACCTTTTGTTGCATGTCCTGATAAGTTTCCATAGGTAGGAAAATCATTAATTGTCCATAAAAGGACCCCTCTCAAGTTAAAGTGTTCTTCTTTATGTGCATCGTAAAAATTTACACCATCATTCCACAACGTCTTTAAATCATCTATCAGAGGCTGCAAATATACATCAATATCAACACCGGGTTGTTTCGGTCCTGAGATCAATGATGTTAACATCATGAATTTTCTTTTCATACACAACCAGGGAGGAAGGTTGTATGTTACCATAATTACTGACCAACAACTATATCTACTACTGAGGGAACTATGTGGATTAATTCCATCAGCAGCAATGGCAAGACGAAGATTGCACGGATCAGATGAAAATTGAGGAGATAAATTATCTATTACTTTCCAATTTGGAGAATCACAAGGATGACGTAGCACCCCATCATCAGATCGATTATCTGAATGCCAAGTCAACATCTTTGATGTATATTTACTATTGAACAACCTTTGAAAGCGAGGAATCGGAGGAAAGTACCAAAGAACCTTTGCAGGCACGCCTTTCTTATGTGTTGTACTCTCATTTGTACCATGCTTCCATCTCGATTCTTTACACATAGGACAATCATGTAATGTCTCATATTCTTTTCTATAAAGAATGCAATCATTAGGACAAGCGTGAATCTTATGATATTCCATGCCAAATCGACTAAGAGATTTCTTCACTTCATACATTGAAGATGGCAATTCAATACCCTCAGGAAACATATCGACTAGTAGATTTAGTAATTCTGTGAATCCCTTGTCAGAAAAACCATGTTTTGCCTTCACATTGTACAAATGAACCAATCACGACATTTTAGTGTATTTTTTGCATTTTGGATGCAACGGTTTTTCGACATCTTCTATAAGTTTATTAAAGGTTTCGGGATCATCCTCGTGTAATTCATCTTCAACACCATGAAACATATTTTCTGTCTGTACATTATGATAAGATGTATGTATTCAACTCACATTCTTATTTATCTTTTTCCCATGAGTATTGTCAATATTTTCTCCATGATAATACCAACATTTATAGCTCAATAGAATACCATTACGGATAAGGTGATACTTAACCTCATCAAATTCATGAAATCGTTCATTTTTACATTTAACATATGGGCATCGAATCATACTAGTTCCAGTATTACTATTTTTACAAGAAAATTCCATGAAACTTTTAACTTCAAAAATATAGTCTTGCTCAATTCTATACTTTGACATTCAAGATTTGTCAATTTTCTATTAATGACATTAATTAAACATATTACTTAATTATGTATACAATGAATATATTTCAAGTATTATTATATATAAATTTCCTAATTATTAGAATATATATCAAAACATACATAATACAAAACAATTATCATTTTAATCATTTTACAAAACCATTTCTATACAAATTAAAAAATAAGCAACATGTTAGCATGAATATATAAAAACCAATCACTTTGGTTGATTCTAATTTCTAATCATGTTACTATATCATAATTAAAAAGTAATATTAATTATACGTATATAACATTCTATAGAAGTATATAGGGACTACTATAGTAACATATATAACATTTTAACACATAAGTAGCATATATAAATAAAAATAATAATACTACTTACTTTTTCGTTATTATTTGATTTTTATTAATATATATATATATTATTTAAATTATTGAGTTTATACATTTATAATTTTTTTAAGAGTCAATAGATAGCACGTATAACTTTTATACCAATATAATTTCTTACAACATATTATTTTTCTTCTATTCACTACTTAATAAAATATAATTATTTATATATAAATAAATTTATCCACGTACAGTAAACCCACAACATTTCAGATATTATTTCCACATAAAATAAGTCAAACATAATAACAAGCAAAATAAAAAACATACATAAATCAAAAATTTTATACAACACATATATAAAACAAACTGAATAATAAGCTACAAAATTCTACTTAATAAAATATAATTATTTATAATATATAAATAAATTTATCCACGCACAGTAAATATATATAATCTATCAAACCCACAACATTTTAAATATTATTTTCACATAATAAGTCAAACATGACAAACAAAATAAAAAATATACCTAAATCAAACATTTTTACAAAAAATAGGTATAATTTTTTTTAATATTTTGCTCAAAAAAATAATATATCTGAAAGATAATGAGAAGAGGAATATAGCTTACAAAACGACGATGCAAATGGTGGTCGTAGGTGGCCGAAAATTTAGAAAGAAGGTGACGCGCACTAGAGAAAATGGAGGAGAGAGAGGAAGAAAATGGTTTCTACGTAAAAAATGACCCCAATTTGGATATATTAGGTGAATAGCGTTGGTTCTTCACGTGAACCGACGCTATCTATGTGGGTAGCGTCGGTTTGTCACATCAACCGACGCTCTCCACGCAATTAAATTTTTTTTTTCAATTATTATTTATTTAGACTATGTATATACATATATAGAAATAGAAAAAAATAATTACTTTAGAATAATATTTAATTAAAATATATACACAATTAAATAAAGATATATTGTAGGAACATATATAAATTTAAATATCCAAACAAATAAACAAAATTATATAATTTTTAAAAATAATTGTCTAAAAAAAAGAAAAATGATACTATTTTTATCAAACTTAAATTTTAAAGAGTCAAATAAAATAATAATTAATTTTAATTGTATTTAATTTAAAAAATAGGACGTAGCGTTGGTTAACGTGTAGAACCGACGCTATCCACGTGAGTAGCGTCGGTTTGCCACGTCAACCAACGCTACGTCCAATGTGGATAGCGTCGGTTCTATACCGAATCGACTTTAAATTCATTATAAGTCGATTTTTGAAAAAAAAAACTGACTTTACAGAGCGACTTAAATACCCCTTTTTGTAATAATGATTATCTTTATCTTTAATTAAGCACTCTAGTAATTTTAAAGTAAGACTAGTTTAGAAATATTTATTTATCTTATGGATAAGAGGATAACACCTAATGTATAACGAAAGTACTTGTGCGCCAAAATATGAAAGCACTTAAAAATAAAGAATAGGTAAACAAAACTTTAAACCAGCCAAACTCGTACTTTTGCATGATATTATCATATTTGTGATAAAGCAAACAAAGAAACTAATTACATAATCAAGCATTCTAATGATTCTAAAATACGACTAGCCTATTCTTTTATTTCATGAAAATAAAGCCTAAATTCTAAATAGAACAGAAAGATAATATTTCTAATTAATTAGGAATATGTATAAAGAAATAGAAAGAAGAAAACTCTTTAATATAGAAATATGTTTCTATTTCTTGGTTTTCTTCCTACGAGCAAAGTGCATGGTTATTTCAAAAATACTAAAGTGATTCGTAAAAATTCTAAGTGGAATTATAATATTACAATTAAATAAAATAAATTAATCTTTTACTTCTTATACTTATTCGATATTAGTTTCTTCCACTTGTTTTAAACTCGTTATTATTTTTTTTTTCTTGTATGAAATGGTTTTGATTAATGATAGTTATAAATTTTTCACCAAGAGATGCCTATATCTTTAAATAAATTCATTATGTAAGCATTATCATCCATCTATTTAAGTATTTGATAAGACTCATATTTTTTGTCCTTTTAACTCCTTGTACGTGCTAATAGTACATTGCCCTTTTTATAAACGCACCATTACTATGTCTCCGTGATACACTTTCTTTCTTTTATGCTCGTTAGCTACTGCTTTGTATTTGATATCGTATTCCGTAAACTTTTGTTTTACTTGTAAATGAATAATAAGGATCTTATCAATCATTTATTTGACATCCTTGCTTTTTCAATGAACCCTCTAAAATGAACCAAATCCAAGGTATGCTTAAGGTTTTGAAAGATAGTTTTTTGTCTTAAGGCGATTTTCTCTTTTGGTATGTATTTTAAATTTTAATTTAAAATTTTTAATTTTAAAATTAAAAATTAAAAAAAAAATTGACTTTAATTTAATTATTTTTAAATTTCAATTTTAAATTATATTTAATCATTTCTAGAATACTAACATTATATAACATTAATTATAGCTTAATATGATATGCATTAAAATTGTCATGATGATGTCTAAATGAGACGAGAAAGCAGCATAAATCTCTTTAGGAACATAATGATAACTAATAACTCTAATCAAATAATCTTTTCTCGTTAACCAAAGTCCCTATCCTTACTTATCATTAGAGTCATCCTTGAAGCACATTTTCTCTTCCTATCCATCTTCCAATATGGTCCTCATTATCATTATGATCATCATAATCCTCCCATTCATGTAAAGGCAAAATTAATTAATATTTAGATTAATCACTCTACTAATTAACATAAACAAATACCTTTCTTTGATTATTCCTGGAATATTTTATTGGTCACCTGGCCTAAGAACCACCAACGACCCTACGTTGTTTTGAGCCATTTGCAAACTTGTGATGATTATTATATAATTTCCAGAAAAGTGTAATTGTCATGATTATTAAATTATATGTATTATTTATTTTTTATATTATAAATTATATTATTTAATTCTATAGAATTATAAAAAAAGGTAAATTAAAAAAAATTATATTATTTTAATATTTTCTATATTAAAATATTACTTTAAAAATATTTTAATTAAAACATTATTATAATAATATGTTTTGTTTTTAACTTGTTAATTTTTTAGAGTTAAAGAACTAGAAGATAATAATTATAAATTAAATGATAAAATAACATAAATTAATTAACTTAAAGGATTAAATAATATAAATTAACTAATCTAAATTACCTCTCCAACCTCACTTCTTTAACTAGTTATATAATTACCTTACATGTCCACTTTTTGACAAAACTCAATATACATACCTCCATATTCAATTGTACATCTAGTTGTAAACCTCTACTATAGACATAAATAGTACATATGTAGGAAAAAACTCTTTTTGGAAAAGTGATTATATAAGTCTCTCTTCTTGTATCTCTCTTTTTAATTAATAGGTGATTAGCGCGATTTTAACGTGTGATTTTAAAGGTAAAAAATGATTCTTAACTTTAAACAAACTAAATAAATTTAGTAAATGAAACACTTTTTTTTAATGAAAAGTTATATTTTACAAGCTTTAATAGGTGTACACGTACATCCTAACTAGGTTGGTACCTATATGTAGCATCCTTCTCATTTTACCACTTAACTATAATTAACATTAAATAGAAAAAAAAAATAGATATACAAATCAATTCTCAAGAACACTTACAATTAGACTTGTTTTTAACATATGAATAAATGAAAGAACTATTCAATGATAGAGCTTCCTTCATCAATTCGCATAACAAATATTGGGAGTCCTAGAGTCCATATTATTTTTTATTTACAAATCCTTTATTTAATTTTTAAAATACATATTATTTGATTTCTTTGTATCTTTTGCTTTTATCTTTTTCAAATTAAATTAAGATTTTAACTCTATAATTTTTGACTCCTTGGGATAGACTTTACGGGAAGGTTGATTTGAAGACAGGGAGTTAACAAATTCTAACATCTATTATTCTTATTGGAAAATTTAAATTCAAAAATCCATTTACATCCATAAATCCATAAGTTAAAACATAGTCCTCTCATATAAATATATGAATAATAAAAATCTATGCGAGTAGTATTTTTTAAGTTTTCAGCCCATAAGTTAAAAAAGTGTGACAACATAAACATAGTCTGAATCTAACCAAAGTCTTTACTATCCAAAGGTGGTAGCATGCATCCTTCACAAGTTATATCTCAAAAGCATATGAGACCCTAAGTAGGACGCATGAACATCACTTACCAAAGGATTTTAAGGTCCAAAAAAAACTACACAACTAGATAAGTATGACAATTTAAAAGTAGCACCATCTATATTGACCCTTCTCCATCCTAAAAATGGCACCCTTTAAATAACTTCTATAATCCATAGGGCTTCTCGTGGGATGCCTTATTCCATAAGCATCTTAGCACCTAAAGATCATATAATGTATTTCACATGGATTCGGGATGTGATAGACTCACCTTAAGGATAAAAACCTAAATTATGGGAAATGCAAAACTTAGAGTTATCTGTATGTCTTCAAGTTAATAATCATTTATAGTTGTTCATATTAACTGGATGACTAAAACAGTCCCTACTTTCTATAAATTACAAAGCTGTGACCAAAGTTATTTACCATTGTGCTTATCTATAGGTCAAGAATAGAAGAATCTATATGAGATTGCCAACAAAAAAGGAGTATAAGAGATCCCATATTGCACCTGCAAAATGACAACTAAAAAAAATGAGAGATAGTTTCCTCTCCTAAAAGCCACATAAGAAGCATCAGGAAGAGAAGGATTATCCATTCTTATTTGATTGATAATCAGTGGTAAGTTTGTTATAAATAGCATACCTGAGTAAAATAGATGTGAGGGTGGTGTGAAAGGGACCCAAAAAACCATATCCCAACTCTAAGTTCCTTGACCTCACGTAGAGAATCGTAGGCCTCGTTGGTCTTAACTCCTCTATTAAGTGAGTGTGTCCAAATTCTTGTGTCCATACCTATCCTAACAACTATCAAGAAAATATTTGAAGTAATATTGAGATATAAGTGCTCAGAAGATTGTGGTAGATGCCAACCATTTGCATGTAAATAATCCCTATTAACAAATGCATCAGCCTTTCCACTAGAGGGTTGTTCATTCTTTCAATTAGAGGAGTGCCTTGCCAATTATCAATCCAAAATCATACTAAAGAGTTTTTACCAACTAATTATCTAGATTCTTAAAAAGGATAAAATAATAAGGCAGTAAATCGTGCAAAATGGAAGAGCAAACATAATAACTTTATGAAGCTTTACCTTAGCCAAGTACCATTCTAATGTCCCATATGATAACCTATAAGAAATATTTCTTAATATGGCTTTATTTAAATGGATAAGGTCCCTCAAGTTGAGACTCCTTTCAACTACAGGGCAATAACAATCCATCCAAGCAATCAAGAAAAAGTTTAGTTCATCTACCTTTCTTGACCAAAATAAAATTTTGGATGACTTTTGTTAGACAATCTAAGATTGACATCAATCATTTATATATCTAAAAGGAATATAGGAGCACACTTTGAATAATTGAATAAATCAAACATTTACCTCTGCCAATGAGAGGCCAAGCCCTTTCCAAGCTTTTATCCTTATACGGATAATCCTTGAAACCAACACTTTCTCAGGGGCCCTTGAAATAATGTGATACCTAAGTAGGATAAAGAAGTGCCCCAATATGCATCCCAATATTTTCTTGAAGTGACACAATATTACTATGAGGTTCAACTTTATCAAAGTAAATGAAAGATTTATCTAAATTGATTAACTAACCCAAAAGATATCCATACAATTGAAAATCCTAGACAAAACCTAGAAGTTTGACAAACATGCATGACCCAAGATGAGAATATCATAGATATATAAAAAAGTGGTTTGGGGCAAGAAAGCCCATGTGCAAAGATATTGAAAGAAAATGCTTGTTATGAACCAAAGAGATAATGTATCTACTAAGAAAATCTTCGACAATATAAAATAAGAGCTGAGATAAAAGATCCACCTATTGTATGCATCAATAGCAAAAAAAAAAAATAACTCTTGGGTAAACCATTAACTAAGTCAAGATTCTTATTAACGCAAAAACATCTTGGATACAACCTAGAAAGATATAATCAAAGTAGAAGCACTGCATCACTTTTAAAATAAATTCTTATCACATGGTCTCAAAAGCCTTAAGAATATCCATTTTAAGAGCTACATTAGCTCATCGACTAGAAAGCTACATTGCGTTGAAGGACTCAAAATCAATAGCTACTAGAATGAACCCAAATTGATTATGGGACAAAATGTGATGAACACTATATTATTTGTTATTGTTATATCTTTTATTTCTCTTTATAATATGATGTTTTTATAGTTGAATTGACTTTTGTTAAGTAATTATGATTGGCTAATTTTGTAATATGGGATTTTAGTTTTTACTTTCAATGATTGGAAAAATAATTTTATGGTTTAGATAAATAAGTGTTTTATTTATTTTTTATTCATATTCTTAAAATCTTCAACTATATATTAATGATAGACCGAGTCTTGATTCATAATTAAAAAAATATTTTAGAATTAAGCATTAGAAACATTATTTGTGCTTAATTGTGTATTAATGGATAAGAGTTTAATTTAATTTCATTAATAAATTTTAAGCCTGATTAAGAAAGTTGTTGATTAATTGAGATTAAATTAGATGATTAAAAAATATCCTTAACTATGAAGAGAATTTTATGGTCTCACCATAATTAAGGGGGTTCATTTATTTTAAAAAAAATCAATAAATTTAATTTGTTCTTTTCATGAAGGTTATGCTTACAAAATCTCATATTCATTCCTCATCATATTTTTTGCTGTGATTTAATTTACTTGCTATAATTTAGTTTATTTACCATCTTAGTTATTAAAGCAATTTAGAATTTACAGTTATTTTTTCTCAACTCACAACTGATAGAATGTCTAAGAATTATTTATTTCTTTACTAATTTAGGAAATAATTTGAATTTTTAGAATAACTTACCAATTACTTTAAAGGCCGACCTCATGATAATTTATTATTAGTTTGATAGTGATTCATGTATTTGTGAGTTATTAAAGATTGTATATCAAAATATAAGAATAAATGTCTCATAGACATATGGTGACAATATTTGTGATTTTGAACATAAAGTTTCACAAGGAGATTGGCCTATAATGATATATAATGCTTGTCTGCGAGTTTTGGAGTATAAGGATTAGAAATTTGAAGTCATCCCTACATCTGACAAATTTTAAATAATCTTAAATTGATTGTATTAAATCTATTCCAATAATATCCTAGAATTCAAGGGATCTATGTCAAATACCAATGCATGTATGTCCGATAATGATGGTATGCTTCATAAAGTGCCATTGTTTGCAGGAGTGATCAAAGAGGGCACAAACAACTCGATTAGAGTAAATTCTAGATTGTCAACACTTGGGTATAGTTACGTAAAATATGACTAGTTATCATTTATGGATCCTGTGTAATCTCTCTATTTATTTCCAAGTGAGTTAAAAGCTTTTAGGCCTTTAAAGTCAAAGAAGTGAGTGAAAAATGTAATGTTTTTGTTTTCACCCTTAAACCATTTTAGTATGATCTTCTCCCTTAAAATGTATCTTGCTTATCTAACAATCTATCTAGATTAGCATGGGCAATAGATTCGAATTGGAAAATTTCTTGGAAAGAAGAATCTTTATCATATTGTTTTTGTATGTCAGTAAGGGTAGCCAAGGTTGTTTCAATATTACGATCAAAATTATCAAAGACTTCTCTATTCCAAACCTTGAGAACCAAATGATGACTTTATCAATGTAGAGTCATAAGTGCTCTTTTCTTCTTAATATTTGCTCGTTTTATTGAATAAGTAGTATTTTTGGGTTTAAAAATATAAACTTTCTAGTGAAAATATAATTTTTGAGAATTGTTTTGGATTTTTTATGAATATTTTCATTAAAAACCAATTAGAATATGCCACGTGGATTCCATACAAGCAAGAAAGTTGACCAGGCAAGCCACAAAGATGCCACAAAAGCGAAGAGAGCCAATCGCCCAACATCGCATGTATTGAGTGATATAGTGCTATCCATGTGTTAGCACATTGTTCATTTTGATTTCACATCGTGGTCAACGGGCATGCCATGCGTCATCACCTAATTCATTCATTCTTCCACCGGGGTGGCATACAATCCGTAATTGTGAATCACAACATGCCACGTGGTACTAACTCAACCTACATTGATTGAGGCTAGTCCATTCCACCACATGTCGTGCACTGATTCACCCAAAGAATCTTTTGTGCTATGTTTCACCACCCTAGTGGCCAGCATTGTTAATTTTTCCTTTTTTATCTCATCCTTTTATCTAAAGCTGATTTGATGGTCTAGATTCTACCTAAGCCTAATTTAACCCTCTAATTGCCTAATACACCTGATGAAATAAAAAATATCAATTTTTTGAGCTAAGAAGATAGAAAAATATAGAAAAATTTAAAAGGAGATACAATTTCGGTGGATATTGATACTACAATTCAAGAGATTAATTGTATTTCTTCTTTTTTTTTATATCAATTTTTATATATTTCTTTACGAAAAATATGATATTTATGAACAAAATTATGTCTAAAATATTTTATTACTATAGGGTTCTTATGAACCCAATTTTTTACATGTGATGATATATATTTTACCCCAATTATGATTTCAATTCCATTATATTATTTAATTTGATTTTTATATTATTAATTTTTTGGTTAACAATTGATCTATGGAGGAAATTAAATAGATTTGAAAGGATTATTTAATTGTTTGTCTCAATTAAATAACATGCATAGTTTCTAAGCAGAGATTTATAATTCTTATGTATGTGATCCATAATTGATGATCTTAATGAGTAGTATGCACTTTAATTGACATAAGAGTGTGATTAGGTTAATTATTATATGATATGTAGTTTACTTGAGAGAGGAATGTATGGTAGGTTAGATTTAATTGCCATGTAATTGATTGATTATTATATTATGAGGATTTTAGTGATTCACATGTTTAAAAAATTGAGGGATTAAACATGCTTAGATATTTTCTTATTATATTCTTAGTTGTAAAATCTAAGTTAGTTAATTATTGTTATTTATTTTTAGTTCTTTTAATTTTTCTTTCTTAAAACATAAAAATACAAAAAAATGATTTTAATTTTTAATTTTAAAAATTAGTTTCTAATAACATAATATCCGTGTTAATGATATTGTTTTATCATTATATTACTTGTTGCGATATGTATACTTGTGTATTCATTATACACAATTCATGTTAAATCAAATTTTTGGTGTCGTTGCGAGGGATCATAAACATTAGAAATTAATTATTTTATTTTATTTTAGTTATTTTTCTTTATTTATTTTTCATAATTTTGATTTAATTATATTTATTTATTTTTAATTTAGACATCTCCTTTAGTGCCATTAGAAATATAATTGAGTCTATTGGATGAGTAAAGTCCGTAAGGAAAAAATCTTGCCTTTAGATCCCAAAATCGAGCATACTTTGAGATCAATAAGAAAGATACAAGTTGTTACTTTAGTAAAAAAAATGGCTAATCCATTAGAAATAAACAATAATAGGCTAAATTTGAATAACCAGATTCCTTTAATCGATGATAAGGATAGTGTATGAATGAATATGCATTACCTATGTTGTAATGGCTAAATCCAAGTATTACAAGGACAAACATTCAAGCTAATTCGTTTGAACTAAAACTAATGATGTTTCAAATGTTACAAACAATTGGACAATTCAGTGGATTATCAACATAAAATCCTCATCTATATCTAAGATTGTTTATTGAAGTTGGAGATTTATTCAAATTTAGTGGTGTGACTAAAGATGCATTTAGGCTTAGATTATTCTATTACTCTTTGCGAGACTACACTAAACTCTTTGCCACTTGATTCCATTACAACTTGTAATGATTTGGTAGATAAATTCTTGATGAAATACTTCCCACCAATAAAGAATGCAAAGCTTAGGAATGACATTACCTCTTACCAACAATATGAAGGAGAATCTTTATATGAAGCATGGGGGTGATTCAAAGAATTGATGAAATTTCCTCACCATGGTATCCCTTATTGGATCCAAATGGAGACTTTCTATAATGGTCTCAATACTCAAACAAAAACCATTGTTGATGTGTCCACTAATAGAGATTTTCTAGCCAAATCTTAAGAAAATGGCTAGCAATAATTATCAATGGCCAATGGACTAAATGGTATTCATAAGGAGAATAACTCATAGCTCAAGTGTCATCTTTGATACACCTTTTGAAGGCTCAAAACTCACTAGTGAATATAAACTAGATATAAGATTCAAAGGTGTCCTGTGTCTTTTGTGAGAGAGCTCACTTGTTTGATAATTGTCCAAATTATCCTGAATCAACATTCTTTGTGGGTAATGTAAACAAAAATAATAATCCATACTCGAACACATATAACCTAGGATGGAGACAACATCTAAATTTTTCTTGGAATAACAACAATCAAGGTGGTAATCAATTCAATCTTCAATCATTTCCACCATTTGGTTTTCAACAACCATAACAATCACAAGCCCAAGAGAAGAAGCCACCTACTAAGGACAATACAAATTCTTTAATGCAGATGATGAAAGACTTCATCTAGTTAGTAAATACAAAAAGTGTTAACTCAAGAGGCTTCAATTCAAAATTTAGAAACCCAAATAGGGAAACTTTCCCAATCCATAAGTAAAAGGCCTTAAGGTAACCTTCCAAGTGACACAATTATAAACCTAAGAAGAGAAGGTAAGGAGCATTGAAATGCCATAGCCTTAAGGAGTGGAAACAATTTTGAGGAGAAATATGAGACTCAAAATGATGAGAAGAAACATGAAATTAACAAGGATAAGAGGGAACTAATGGATAAAGATAGCACTGAAAAATAAATTATTCAGCCAAAGAAAATAACTCTATAAACCCACCATTCCTTTTCCTCAAATATTGTAAAAGCAAAAGTTAGATACACAGTTTTCAAAATTTAGGAAAGTCTTCAAGAAGCTGCATGTAAATATATCATTTATAGATTCATTTGAATGAACATTTTCTTATGCCAAATTTCTAAAGGACATATTTTATAAGAAAAAGAGGCTTGGAGATAATGAAATAATTAAGTGACACTGGGTTGTGGTAGAAGATGTGCTAGTAAAAGTAGAAAAAGTTAATCTTTTTGATAGATTTCATTGAACTAGATATGGAAAAGGACCATAACATTCTTATAATACTTGGTCGTCCATTCTTAGCAATGAGTATAACACTCATTGATGTACAAAAAGGTGAGTTGATAATGAGAATGCAAGATGAACAAGTAAGGTTTAAAGTCTTTAAAGCATCTGAATCGCCTAATATTGATGATGTTGATGCATGCTATAGAATAGATGATAACTTAAAATAATCTATTGATTCGTCCACACTTAATACTATTACATATGATGTTGTGAATAATGTAGTAAACTTACCAAGAAACAACTCAACCTGTTTTAATTTTAGAAGTATACAATCTATGATTGATATTGTTGATTGTGTGAACTATCTGGAAGCTAAAACTTCCATATGTATACCTAATTTGGTTATGGAGATTTTTGAAATAAGATCTAAGCTCAAGCCGTCTATTGAAGGGCCACTATCTCACACATTTACCCTACCATCCCCAATCAAGTGGGAAATCAAAAGAGTCCAATAGAGAGGTGAAGAAAATGTTGAAAATACATAAATTAGATGAGCTATGGTAGAATGCTTATAAGAATGCAAAAAAATACAAAGAGAAAAAAAATATGGCATGATAAGAGAATTGAGCACCACATTTTTGAACTAAAATATAAAGTATTATTTAATAAATCAAGACTCAAATTATTTCCTAGCAAACTCAATAGTAAATGGACATAGAGGGATGTACCATAGGACTGGATATGACTGTCTAGTCAATAACGTTAAATGTGACACTGGTTGGGAGGAAACCCAAAGTTATTTTACTTATATTTTTATTGTCTTTTTTAGGTGAATAAATATGGATAACAATGATGCAACAAGATTGAGTAGTTTCAACGACATATGTGATGTACCAGGATTAAAGGAGTTTTCTTTTCTTTTACGTTTTCATATTTTTATGTGCATATTGGGGACAATGTGCAATTTACGTTAGAGGAAGGAACTTCATTCTCTACTTTAGTATTTAGTACGTATTTTCAATTTTTAGATTTTTTTTTATTTTTAGGATGTTTTTAATTATGATTTGGGTAGAAATTGATAAATATATAGAAACTAAATGCATGCATGCTTGATATGAAACATATGAACTCAATGATAAAAATTGGTTGTCATGACTAGGATAGAAATGTAACATGCTCGTTAAGATACTTACATTAATCATGTGATATGCTTGTTAGCTTTGATTGGATTGATTCAAATTTTTATGCACATGTTCATGATTGATTTTGGTGTTTTTGTTGAGTGAAAATTTATGGTAAGTTATACGAGTTGATGAGATCTATCATGTTTTAGAATCTATTTAGTCATCCCTTGAAGTGAAATCGTAAATAGGATTTAGCAAGAGAGATGATTTAGGTCTTATTTAGATCAATTGAGCCATTGAAGCTAACTAATGTTAATATATGTAGTCACTCATTTGAGCCTAATTAATAATCTTTTATATCTTTAAGGAATATTTTGTGCCTAATCAATAAGCATAATTGTTTCCTTTGCACCTTTAGCTTGTAAAAAATACAATCATATGTTATGCTATAGCGTAAGATGAAATATAATGCACCATATATATATATATATTATAACACAATTATCCCTCTGAAGAAAAAGAAAAGAAAATTGAAATTAAGTTTAAAGATGTGAAACAAAAGAATATGAAAGGAATGATAAGAGAGGGTGCACTAAAATATCAAGTAAAAAATCAATTGTAGTTAAAAAGTGCATGATGAATAAAAATAAAGTTAAGGTGTGAAAAGAGCCTAAATGTCTTCATTTATCGACCCCACCTAATCCTTATATTATAAGCATGTAATGTCCTTATTGATTTTTAACTAAGTGTGTATTTATATTAGTGGAGAGAGATGTAAAAAATAGACTTATGAGACTTGTTCTAAGATTGAATTGATTAGCATACTCATATAGATTGATTTCATGAGTGCATTGGATAATATCATGTGCAACATACACACAAATAAATTCGTCAAAGAATTGTATGATTGATGCATATATAAACCTTCTTGTTATATAATTATACAACTTTTGAAGAAGATGGTTTTTTCTAAATATGCATGTATATATATATATGTATGTAATATCCATCTCAGTTTATTTAGTTAGACTTGGCTTTACTTGAGGACAAGTAAAGAGTTTTTTGTGAATTTTTTAATGCATGACCAATCAGAAACGCCTCGTGAATGCCACACAAGTAGGGAAATTGACCAGGAGATTCATGTGGATGTAACGCAAGTAGAGAAAACCAATCGCACAACTTCATGTGTATTGAGTGACATAGGCCTTACCACATGTCAGTATGGCGTTCATTTCGATTTCACCTCGCTCACAAAACTGGGGATGAGAATGGGTTGTTACTAGGCTTGATCAAGCCTAAATGTAAGATTTCTTGCACCATTCTCTCTATTTCAGCCTTTTGATAATAAAGGTAACGGTAGGGTCGCATATTTATTGGTCCTGAGCCTGGCTGTAAAGGTATGTGGTGATCATGTGATCTCTTTAGTGGTAGGCTAGATAAAGGTTTGAATACTCAAGGAAATGCAGCCAGTAGTTTTTGGATCTTAGGAGGATGAGTCTTGGTTTGTTTACTGAAGTTGTCATTGAGAGTTATTTGAAGAAATAACCTGGTTCCTTGTAGATTGTTGACCTCTTTGTGGGTTAGGGCTACAATGTTGGTGCGTTCTAACCCTTGAAATTTGTGAGTAACTCCTTTCACCTTGAAGCTAATAGTAAATTTCTTATAATCCATCTCCATCGGGCCTAAGGTTTGTAGCCATTGAACCCCTAGAACCAATATGCAGGCTACAACTGGAAGGACATAAAAGTCTACTGTGATTTGAAACCCTTGGATGGTAAGGTTAAGGTTGACACATTGGCTAGCACTTTCTATCTCCTCATGATTAGCCACCATTACCTGTAGTTTATTTTCCTTGGTTATGGTTATTCCCAATTGGGAGGTTAGGGTTTGATCAATGAAGTTATGAGTACTTCCCCATCAATCAACACCAATACCTTCTTATTTTTCAACTATCCCATGATACGCATAGTTTGTGAATGTTTAGCTCTTGTGATTACATGAAGTGATATCTCAGGTAACACTTCAGGAGATTCTGTTTCCAACTAGAATTCTTCCAACTGATTTGTTTGATCCGGGTGAGGCTCTTCTATCATAAACTGCTGAGGCCACGCACATGAGTGACCAACCATAAATTTTTTGTCACAATAGTAGTATAACCATTTGTTTAGACACTTACGTGCTTCTTGATTAGTGATTCTACTTAAAGTAGTAGGCTAAGTGGTTGTTGCTAAATTTGGTCGATGTTGGGTTGATAGTCCTAACACACTAGTGTTGAGGTTAGGTGAGGATTTTGCTGTCATCGTAGTTTCTTGGTAACATTGGTATTGAGTTGTTTTCTTATGAAGTAAACTCCTTTTTTCGATTAATCTTGCTACCCCTATAGCATTAGCCAAGGTTCGTGGTTGTTTAATTTTGACATCAATCCTGATATCATCTCTTAGTCTCGCGATAAAACAATCTATTAGGAATTCCTCAGGCAAGCCATCCACCCTATAAGATAGTTTCTCAAATGCTTCCTAGTAAGCAGCTATACTTGAGGTGTGCTTTAGCCTAGATAGTGCTTATTAAGGATCCTCATAATCCGTTGGTCCAAACCTTAATTGTATAGCTTTAATGAACTCTTCCCAGGTGAGAGGTCTACGAAATTTAGTGAGCCATTGATGCCATTGCAAGTTAATGTCATCGAGGTGGAACGATGCCAACTAGACTCGTTGTTCCAATAAGGTTTTTGTGTACTCAAAGTACTGCTCAGCTTTGTATATCCACCTGGTGGGGTCCTCACCAGCAAACGTTGGAAATGAGAGCTTCAAGTGAGAGCGAGGGTTTTCAGGAGGGTTTCGAGAGGTGTATGGATGGGGGTTTTCTTCTCTGGAGAAAGGGTTAACCTCAGGAAGGGTGCGAGAGGTGCATAATGCATGTAACTCGGTGAGCACGGCTTGTAGGGTGGTGCCTACTTGGTCGAAACCAGTCTTATGTCGAGCAAGGGTTTCCATTACTTCATTGCAAAATTCAGCGTTGGATTTTCCCTTAGTATCCGTGTCTTTGATACCACTAATACGATTAATTTGAGAGAGAAGAAGAGAGCTAGAAGGAAAAGGCAATTGGCTTAATTCATCATAATATATCCCTCTATTTCTCGGCTATCTTATAGCCTTACAGGAGCAAGAGAGAGCCAAGAGAAAATAACTGAAAATGATAGAAAAGGAAAGCACGAAATAACAGAATCTACTCGTGCCATGTCGTGGGTGGTGAGTGCACTCAGTGAGGGCGGTGGATACTGTTCTTAATCGATTATTGGCACCCCCTCATGATGAGAATGGTTCCCCTCCTCTAGCGAGCACAAACTCTACTATGGTCGTCGCAGCTTCCCCTCTATGCTCACCCGTGTGCGCGTGTGGCTTGACGCAGTATGCACTTATCAAAGGCTAGGGTGGTGCTAGCCTTTGTAGGTAGAGCAGTGCTAGTGACGACTATTTGTGCATGAGTTGTTGGCAGAGTTATCATTACAGTTGAGTTAACAGATAAGGCAAGAGGAAGAGGTTGGGCAAGAATGGGTAGTATTGGGAGGGATATTTTCAATGGTGGGTTCATCAGAAATCCAAGGCATGGAAGGAAACAAAAGCATTATTAATAGGGATTTCATTATTGGCGGTGGTTGCCTTAGGTCTATAAATTTTTGTGGGCGGGTTTGCACTAAAGATCTAGTTGGTTCTGTCTCTTTAGGCTTTTCAACGGAAGCAGTGTTATTTTTTCTACATTTGTATGTGGCATGATCCAATGAGAAGCAAAGATTGTAGAAGTTGGGTACATTTGGTGAATGAAACTTCATATCAAGCCAAATATTTCAAAGGGCTAAATGGTTTTGAAAACTCATGGTTTTTTACTGCATTTTCCACGGAATGACACCAAAGCGAAGGACCAACATGTTCATCTCTTTTAGTCATCAGTACCACTACCACTGTTTTGAATCTCCAATCCCTGCCTCTCGTATCGATGAACAAGACATGACACCATCCCAGTGTTGTAATATTGTTTCCGTCACTATTTCTTGGCAAGGCTTGACTACCTTACCTTTGCTGAATCTTTTTAGTATAATTCTATAAAGATATTATAAATATTCATGAACAAAAAAAAAAAAAAACTCATCTAAAATAAATTTTTTAAAATTTATAATAATAAAAATTACATTATACTGACATTAAAATGAATTAAATTAAGTAAAATTTAAGGATACAATAATTTAAATAATCGAAATAGAGCCGGCTAAAAGACAAAACCATGTAAACAGATTCCTAGAACCCCACTTAAAAGAGGGCTCTACTCACAGGAGGGCACAATCGAATGGATTTTTTTTTTCATTTTTTTTAATTTTAAATTTTTAAATATAATCATGAAAATAAAATAAAATTTTTTCTTTATTTTTTTCAAAAAAATATAAGGAGACAATATTAAGACCCATTTCAATAAGATTATTACATGGTCAAAAAATATGGATTGAAATTTATCTTTATTGCTCTATAAATTTAAAGATATTATTTTTACTATTATAAATAATTTATTTTAAAAAACTATCTAAATTTTTTATTATATTAATCAAAATGTGTAAACACAAACACATAACATAAAACTAACACATAAAAATGTCACAAGCATGACACAATAGGATTATTAAGTTTGATATAATATAACCTAACGAGAATGAAATGAATATTTCTAAATTACATGTCTATAAAAACATCTTAGCATAAATGAGGCAATCTAATTAAAATACTGTTTTCAAAAAAAGAAAAAATTATTAAAAATGCAATGAGATTCAAATTCTTATGCTAAGTTATTAGATTGCCTCATTTATGCTATGATGTTTAATGGAGTTCAAGAATCTCTACCCTCGTAATTACTTGTCAATGTAATTTTAGTTAATCCTTTTCTTCAATGATTGCATGAAGAAATAATGAAATATTCTAAAACCTAACTTTTGAACTTTAATGCTTTACTATAACTTGCTTCTTTGTCAAGCTGGTGTTCACGTTTCTTTCTGCCCTGGATCTTCAATTTTGTTTTAAATTTTAATCTCTTGAAAGGTAATTAAGTTAGTGAAGACACCAAAGGTAGCTCCAGAGGAATCATGAAAGCCTTTGAAAAGAATTTTGACACACAAATGCTTAAAAGTAGGGCAAAAGATTGTCTATGTTTCCTAAACCCCCAAAAGAATTAAGCAAAGACATATTTCAATACGATTTTTAATACGATTATTTTTTTCCTTTATTCCTTTTTTAATAAAATATAAAAATAAAATTTATTTTTTTTCTTTATTCCTTTTCTAATAAAATTAATGGGACAATGTTAAGACATATTTCAATACGATTATTATATGACCAAAAAGCATATAATTTGAATTTGTCTTTAGTTATAAATTTAAGATACCATTTTTACTATTATAAATAATTTTTTAAAAAAAAATTAATTTTTTTATTATATCCATCAGAAGACAATCACATGATACAAATCTATCACTTAAAAAAAACACGAGCATGATAGTACTTTATTTTCAAGTTTAATCTAATATAATATAATGGAAAAGGAAATAGATATTTTTTTATCTTAATTAATTATATATTTACCATATTAATTATATTATTATTTTTTAAATAATTATACTTAATTTATAAATATTCAATTATTCTCCACAATCTCAATAATAATGTTTTTAATTATATAATTATAATAAAGTGTTTCTATATATTGTTATATATAAAATGAATTTTTATATACATAAATTTAATAAATTTATTACTTGATGAAAAAAGAAATAGTTATTCATGACTGTAAATAGATTTCTTTAATAAATACTTTATTCTTCTTTCATATATTTTAATCTTAAATTTATTAATCTTAGAAAAATATACCTAATATCCACTATAAGAAAACAGATCTATAGTTACAAAAAATTTCTTAGCAATATATGACAATATTGTAGCAAACTTCTTAATAGCAATGAAAAACGTTCGTAACAAACTTGTAGCTATGACATCATAGCTAAACTAACATTAATATGAACATGATATTTTTGTAGTAAAATTTACTTTGAAATTTTGTCTCGATGTAGCTGACGTGGATATCCAAAATTGTACATTTTTCATTAGTTTCTTAGCAAAATAACTATGAAAATTCATGGCAATTTTGCCACGAATTGTTTAATATTGTAACGAAATTTAAAACAAAGTATAAACAACTTTTCTACAGACACAAATTCTTAACAAATGTTATTATGAAAATTTGTAGCAAATTGGTTAAGAATAAAATAATTTCTTAATAAAATATTGGGCCACAAAATAGCAAATTTTCTACCAAAGTTCGTAGGAATTTTAATATGAAAATTTGTAGCAAACTTTTGTGATTTGTATATCCTATGTGACAATCCAAGAGTACTCCTAATCATCATACAAGTATGAAAGTAATATAATTGTCTTAAAAGGATAGGAGCCCAATAATTACCCTTTAGTTGTTTTAAAAAGATAAAGACTCAAAGATTATCCTATCTATTTGAAGGGATAATCTAGTAGAAAGAAAGGATGTCTCTAAACAATGGATCTCTACAACATATAACTGTCTATAACAGGTAATTATCTACAACATTATAACAGCTTAATCCTAACCAAACATAGATAAGTTATTAGTATTCTTTCTCTATAGTAGCGGTATTTTTTAAAAAGAAAACATCAAAATCATTTTATTATTTTCATCTACTTTGACTTTTTGGAATTGTAAAAAGAGTCATGGATCAGATAGATATCACCATCTCTTAGACCCCAAAAACTACTAAGGAGGTCCAAGCAATTCAAAAAGGTAAGGCAAGCTCAGACTCGAGGACTACCAGAGCCATTGGCTTGAGGACTAGTCATCATCCTAGAGAACATAACTATTGCATACTCCAAGACCCAGAGTGCACAAGGCTAGACCCATAGTCACCCAGAACTTGCCTAGAAAGATGACCATCTAAGATAGGATCTGAGTCCTCGGTCTAATGTTTCCACCGAGGACTTTTCGACAAGGATTTGGCTACATAGGACTTGGTAGCTCAAACACTGCCACGTAGGACCAACACCACCGGCTAGAACATGGTTGGCCAGGGAGAGTCGTCCGTGGTAGATGTCATCAACCAAGGTGTAACTAATGAGTGCTTAAAAGCACTAAAATTATCATGATTTTATATAATTTAATTGATTAAAAATATTTATATGGTTTTATAATATTTTTATATAAATTTTTCTTTTCGGAATCATGAGTAATTTTATATTTTTCAAGTATTTTTGCTTTAAAACAATACCTTAAATACTTGAAGAAAAATACTGGAGGCAATACATCACAAATATATTGAGAAAATAAATGAGGAAAAGTCAAAAAGATGGAAACATTGGACAAAATGGATCAAAAAGGTAAAATATGTCAAAAAGGCCTAAATTGCGTGCGTAACTGCACCAAGCAATGTGCCATACCACGCCGAGCATCTGCCTACGCATCTACACCAATTTTCATACAACCCTTGAACAACACCGAACTTGTGAGTGCATCTGCGCCCATCCGTGCCTCACATGTTGAATTCACATGCGCCACTGCCTGTGTCAGTGCTTACGTCCATTTTGCAGCCGCGATGATGTCAACATCCACCTATTATACATTTTCCCATTTTTTATCATTTTTTCCACTCTTTTACCCTTATCCTCACTTATAAATACTCCTATCTACTCCATTACATAAGACACCAAAAAACACCAAAAACATACTTCATACAGATTTTCTTAGCTTTTTTTTCTTTAGTTTTCTTAGTTTTTAGTTTTAAAGTTCTTCTCTTTTTGAGAAGAATTAGTTATGTTTTTTTGTAAATTATTAGTTTTTTGATTCAATAAATGGAAATACAAATCCATTTGGAGGTTTTCCAGTAACAAAATTAACATTAAAGTGCTGTAATTGTTTATGTTTTATTCTTATATATTATATTTAATTTGTCTGTGATTAAATTTAACATGGATGACTGTTTGTAAACATGATATAATAATAACGTTGTTATGCTTGCGAAATATTAAATAGGTAAAAATCTCTAAAATGAATTGATTTTGTTTTTATTCAAGATTTTATATTAAGAATATTAGAGAGAAATATATTATTTTTCATTACAAACTTAAATCTAAAAATTAGATTTTAAGGTTTGGTTATCCGGTCTGATTTAGAGTAGTGCCATTTTATTTGTTAGTACAATCCTCTGGTAGTTAGAGTGAAGTTCTATTTCAAATTTTTTTATAAGAATTATTATTTGAAAATGTATTGACAACATATTTTAAGTAATGGTTTTAAAACTTGAAAGTTAGTACTCGGATAATTAGATTCTTAGGTTTAATTTGGACACCTTGAATAAAGTTTAAACGTTCTAACTCCACCAAATATGGAATTGAAACGGCTCATTTTCAATCTCTTAGAAAAAAGGAATTAATTTAATTAACCAAATTGATTATCGACCTCACTCATATGTGTTAATTGATTTGTTTAATTAACAAAGAATATCTAACCCCACCAAAGGTGATATTCATATAAAAAAGAGAGAATCAATAAATATCAATTTATATATTTAATAACCTAAACAATATGAACAATCATAATTAAATTTGTTATTATATCCATAAATACTCCACTATTATAAATGTCTATTGAATCCATATATATGTTTATTTTTATGTTATTAGATTAGAAAACACACAAAACCCAAACTATTGTGATAAGATATTTAGGATTTAATTTTGTTTTTAAAAGTTTGAATAATAAATTAAAAACCAAATATATTCCTTCCTTAGATCGACCTTGGGAGTATAGTTATCATTTTCTATGAAATGATTCACGCACTTGCAAGAGTTTTATAAATATGAAACCAAAGTATTGACAGGATTGGTGATGCCGATTTTTCTCATCAGTATCCCATTTGGAACCATCTACCAGGTTGACCTTTTCCATATAATCTTCGCCCTTTAACCATCCTCTGGTTGTGTGAGGTGAACCCGAGTTACTTTCATCCCACTGTCATGCCACAAAAAATGGGTATATGAGATAGAAAATGGGGTAAATGTTTAAATTATATTTAAAGGAGATGAAAAATTCAATTTAAAAATCATTTGAAAATTAATTTTATAAACAACTAGGGTACTTCAAATATTTTCTATTCAAAAGGTAAAATTCATTGTGAAGTCATGATTTTAAATCCAAGACATTTATAAAGTCAATTTAAAATTCATCATAGTAGTCTTAGCCTATCTAATCGTAAATTATAATAGCTAATTAAATAAGATTTATTGTGATTATCTTGAATAACACAACTAAAAGGTAAGAAAAGAGTGGGGGATAGGCTGATAGCTCTGTAGGAGTCTACTCCAAAATATTACCATAATAATTCAATAATTCATGATGCACACTCATTTTAATAATTTTCATGAATGTAAGTAATTATCATTAGTATATAGTGTAGGGATATTTTAGTCATAAAATCTGGGTATAATTGTACTTCCTCATTTACAGGGGGTCGAGAGAGTGCACATTTTAGGTATCCCAATGTATGCTCATAGAATATAAAATATGATATTTGATATAAATCTAATGCATGATATGCAACCTTATATGTATTAGTCTCCAAAATACATGAGCATATACACGGTCAAACTACGACACACATGTGGATCCACTTCCCATCCTATGTACAATCATAACACACATGACACATGTGGGGTCTGAAACATAATGAGGGTTCTAAATTTGAGGCCCATGTGCAATCACACTCTGAAACCCACTAAACAAAAAACTATGTGACATAATGGGGGGTCCAACTCCAAGGCTTGTGTGCAGTTAACAATCTAAGATACTAAAGATGGAAAAACTCTGAGAATACAAGCGATTCAATGCATAACTATAGTTCGTAGAAAAATAGTTTATTGCAAGTAGTAACTCATAGGTACCATACTCCATAAGACAACATACAAGCATACTCCCTACGAATAAAAACATTTTTGTGATGCATGAATAAAATCTCAGATGTCATGTGTATAATGTTTCATATCAAAATTTAATACTCATTCTATTTAATTTTTCCATGTATGCATATTTAAAAATGATTATAATGAGTATTTCATTTAAACAACATTAATAACATTTATGATAAAAATCATAGCATCTAGTCTTTCTTTTTATTCATAACATATGATGCATGAAAATTTTATAAACAATGTATGAATTTGAAAAGTTAGAGCAGAAAACCTCTACCTAGAAAATTATTCTACTACTATAGTTTCAAATCCAAAATCTTTTATATTTATCCCTAAAATACCCTCCAAAATGTACCCAAAAACCTGAACAATTTAAAGAGAAAGTTTTAGATAGAGAGTGAGGATATGGAGAAAATATTGTGTGAAAAGAATGGATGAATTTGGTCAAATTAATAGATAAAACTACTACTCATTGATCACTCTCGATAAGGGTTTTATGAGGGTCTAACAAGGGTCCACAAAGGGTCAAATGAAGGGATCAATGAAGAATGCATAAATTTTATAATTTTTTCCTTTCGATTCGATTTTCACATGAAATTTTTTCGATGTATCCTTATACTTTAAAATATTTTCTAAAATTTCTCTTAAGAAATTTTAATTATTTATAATGAATTTTTGGGGTTTTACACCCATGGTGTGGCATCTACCATTATGCTTGACCAAGATCTTGACCCCATACTAAGGGAACGTTCCCACATTTTAACCAGCAGAAGAGACACATCTCTTAGTTCTGTATAAAGATAATCCTCCCAAGACCATCCTCTTGGGCACGCCATTTCCACCAAATTAACAAGAAAGGATAGATAAGTTCCTAAGAAAAAATAAAGATGTGTTTTCATGGTTCCATGATGAAATGCTTGATAGATCTAGAAAGCATAGCGCACCAACTCAATATGGACCCAAAATTTAAACCTGTCAGGCAAAAGAAAAGATCATATAATCAAGAAAGATACTCTACCATGAAAATAGAAGTTGAAAACTCCTGAAAGATGGATATATAAGAGAAGTGTACAATCTTGATTGGATGGATAATGTTTTCCTGGTCAAAAAAAGCTAATGAGAAATAGAGAATGTATATAGATTTCATTGACCTGAATAAGGCATGTTTGAAAGACATTTTCCATTGCCACACATAAACTAGCTTATGGATGCCACTGTAGGACATGCTGCCTTCCCCTTTATGGATGCTTATTTTGAATTAGAAGAATATGATTTTCATTACCAACCAGGGGCTATTTTATTACAAAGTCATGCCCTTTAGTTTGAAAAATACGGATGTAACATGCCAGTAAAAGTATGGAATGAAGTTAAACTCAAAAAAGTGTATTCAATATAGGTTCAGGAAATTTCTTAGAGTTCATGGTCAAATGGAGCAGAATTGAGGCCAACCATAAGAAAATAAAAGCATTGATAGATATGCAAACTCCCAGGATTGTCAAGGAAGTCCATATATTGATAGGGATATTAGTTTCTTTAAACCATTTTATTTGAAGAGCAACTCACAAGTGTGCACCTTTGTTCAAAGTATTACGTGATAAAACTAATTTATCCTATGATTAGAATTATAAGAAAGTATTCGAAGAGTTAAATACAGATTTGAGATATCTAAAGCTATTGGTTAGTTCGCAATTAGGTGATGTCCTCAACCAATAACTGATAGGCTAAAATAACTGTTGGTATAACCTTAGTAAAGGAGTGTCTAAATCAAAAGCAAGGATAAGTATGTTTATATGTCCAGAACGTCTATGCAAGACTATGGTGCCTAAATTAGACTATCAAATATTGAACCTTTTTTTACTTGTTAAAATTACACCGTTGTAAATATAATTGCAAGTAAATGTTATTACCCACAGATGATTTAGAAAATTTAATTATTAATTACTAGCTTAGAAATTAAATCTTAAATGTCACAAGTAAAAAAAGGGTGATTTTTGGTGGAGATTTAAGAGGAGATTGGTGTTACAATTTAAGAGATTGATTGTATTTATTATTCTTCTCCTTTCTTTATCAATATTTATGTTTTTCCTTATGAAAAATATGAGCTTTATTAACAAAATTATGCGTTGCTAATTTATTAATCTAGGGTCTTATGAACCCAATTTTCTACATGTGATGATTTAATAATTTACTACAATTATGATTTCAATTTAATTATATTATTTAATCTGATTTTATGCTTTTAATTATTTGGTCAACAATTAATCTATAGAGACAATGAAATAGATTTAAGAGAATTATTTAATTAGTTGTCTTGATTAAATAACATTCATAGTTTCTAAGAGTAGATGTATGATTCTTATATATGTGATCCATAATTGATGAGTTTAATGAGTAGTATGCAATTTAATTGATAGGAGAGTATAATTTGGTTAATTACTATATCACGTGTAGTTTACTTAAAAAATGAATACATGCTAGATTAGATTCAATTGATTATGTAATTGATTGATAATTATATTGGAGAATTTTAGTGATTCATATGTTTAGAAAATTGGGGGATTAAGTATTCATAGATATTTTCTCATACATCTTCTTAGTTACCAAATCTGATTTAATTAATTATTGTTATTTATTTTTAGTTCTTTTAATTTTGCTTTCTTAAAACATAAAAACTCAAAAAACAATTATTTTTTATTTTTAAAATTAGTTTCTAATAACATAATCTCTTTGGGAACGATATTTTCTTATCATTATTTGTTGTGATATGTAGACTTGCGTATTTCATTGCACACAATTTGTGTCAATCAAGTTTCTGCTACCATTGTCGGGGATTATAAAATTATAAATTAATTTTTTATTTTAGTTATTTTTCTTTGTTTTAATTATAATTTATTTAGTTTTAATTTTTTTAATTTTAATTTATTTGTTTATTTTCATGACATATCCCTTTGTTTTTTAGAAACATATTTAGCTATATTACATGAACATAGTTTGTAAGGGAGAAATTTTGCTTTAGATCCCAAAATTGAGTATACTTTGAGATCGATAAGTAAACAAAACGTTGTCACTCAAGTGAAAGAAATGACTAATCTATTAAAAATAAACAATAATGACCTAAATTTGAACAACGAAATACCTTCGATGGATGATAGGAATAGTGCAATGAATGAATATGCATTATCTATGTTGGAAGGGTTGAATCCATGTATTATAAGGCCAAATATTTAAGCTAATAACTTTGAATAAAGCCAATGATTTTTAAAATGTTACAAATAGTTGTATAATTCAATGGATTACCAACAAATGATCCTTATTTACACCTCATATTGTTTATTGACGTTGGACATTCATTCAAATTCAATTGTGTGATCGAGGAGGCATTTAAGCTTAGATTGTTCCCTTACTTTTTGCAAGAGCATACTCGAGCTTGGATAAACTCTTTGCCATCTGATTCCATTACAACTTGGAATGATTTGGTGGAGAAATTCTTTATGAAATATTTATCACCAACAAAGAATGTAAGGCTTAGGAATGACATTAACACATACTAACAATATGAAAGGGAATATTTATACGAAGCATGGGAAAGATTCAAGTAATTACCAAGTAAGTTTTCTCACCATGATATCCCTCAATGGATCCAAATGAAGAATTTCTATAATGATCTCAATGCTCAAACAATAATCAATGTCATGGAGCTATACTAGCAAAATCTTACAATCAAGCTTATGATTTACTTGAAAAAATGGTTAGCGATAATTATCAATGGCTAATGGACAGAATGGCAGCCATAAAAAGAGTAGTCGGACTGTATGAGGTAAATGATATCATGGAACTTACAGCTCAAGTGTCATATTTTGAATCTTTTGAAGGCTTAAAACTCGCCAATGAGTATAAATCAGGTCCAAGATTCAGGGGTTTCCTGTTTCTTTTGTGGGGGAGTTTATTTGTTTGATAATTGTCTAAATAATAATGAATCGAAATTCTATATGGGTAATGTGAATCAAAATAATAATCCATACCCGAACATAAATAACCTATAATGGAAACAACATCCAAATTTCTCTTAGAGTAATAATAATAATCAAGGTGGTGATTAATTCAACTGTCAGTCATTTTCACCACCTGGATTTCAATAACCACAACAATCACAAGCCGAAGAGAGGAAACCACCTATAGAGGATAATACAAATTCTTTAATAGGGATGATGAAAGACTTGATCCAATCAGTAAATACAAAAATGTCTACTCAAGAGGCTTTAGTTAGAAATTTAGATACTCAATTGGGTCAACTTGGTTAGACCATAAGTCAAAGGTCTTAAGGTAATCTTCGAAGTGACACAATTATGAACCCAAGAAAAAAGGTAAGAAGCATTGCAATGCCATAGCCTCAAGGAGTAGTAAATTTTATGAGGAGGAATATGAAACTCAAAAGAATGAGAAGGAATGGGAAGCTAAAAATGATGAGGAGAAACAAGTGGATAAACAGAGTGCTAAAAAGGAAATAATTCAGCTACAAAGGAGAAACCTCTACAAACCCACTATTTATTTCCCTCAAAGACAACAAAAGCAAGAAGGTAGATACATAATTTTTAAAATTTTTGGATGTCTTCAAGAATTTTCACATAAACATACCATTTGTAGATGCACTTGAAAAATTTTATTCTTATGATAAATTTCTAAAGGACATCCTATTTAAGAAAAGAAGACTTGGAGATAATGAAAAAATAACATTGGCTAAAGGTTGTAACATTATTCTTTTTAGAAAACTACCTAAAAAATTGAAAGATCTAGGTAGCTTTGACATTCCTTGCACAATTGGGAACATGAACTTTGAGAAAGCATTGTATGACTTAGGTTCAAGTATTAACCTTATGCCATTATTGGTCTTTAAGAGGTTGGGGATTAGTAAATCCAAACCGATATCAATAACATTATAATTAGTAGATAGATCAATTAAGCAACCCTAGGGTGTGATAGAATATGTGCTAGTAAAAGTAAAAAAGTTCATCTTTCTAGTGGATTTCATTATACTAGATATTGAAGATGACTGTAACATTCCTATCATACTTGGTCATCCATTCTTAGCAACTGAAAGAGCACTCATTGATGTATAAAAAGGGAAGCTTACAATGAGAATATAAAATGAACAATAAAATTTAAAGTTTTTAAAGCATTTAAAATGTCGGATATTGATAATGTTGATGAATGCTTTATGATAGATGTTACTAATCATATTGATAACTAAAAAATCTATCAAGTCACCCATATTTAAGACTGTTAAATATGACTAATGAAGTACACTCATCAAGAAACAACTCAATCTATTTTAATTTTAAAATTATAGATTTATGATTGATATTGTTGATTGTGTGAATTATTTGGAGGCTAGATCTCCCATGTGTATACCTAATGTTATTGTGCAAAGTTTTGAGATAAGATCTAAGCTCAAATCATATATTGAAGGGTCACCAAGGTAAAACCTCACACTTTTACCCTACCATCCCCAATCAAGTGGGGAAGTTGAAGAGTCCAATGGAGAGATGAAAAAGATGCTACAAATACATAAATTAGATGAGTTATAGTGGTGTGCTTATCAGAATTCCAAAAATTACAAAAAGAAAACAAAAATATGACATGATAAGAGAATTGAGCACCATTTTTTTAAACAAAACATAAATTATTATTGAACAATTTAAGGCTCAAACCGTTTACGGGAAAACTCAATAGTAAATGGACACAGAGGGATGTACTTTAGGAATTGATATGACCGTCTAGTCAAGGACGTGAAATATGATGTTGGTAAAGAGGCAACCCAACGTTATTCTACTTATATTTTTATTGTTTTTGTTTTGTAAGTGAATAAATGTTGAGAATAATGGTGCAACAGGATTGATAATTTCAAAAGAAGATGTAGTGTTCCAAGACTAAGGGAGTTTTCTTTCCTTTTACATTTTCTTATTTATATGTGCACGTTCGGGCAATGTGAATTTGAATTTTGGAGGAGGGAACTTCATTCTCTACTTTAGTATTTAATACTATTTTTAATTTTTAGAATGTTTTGCATTTAGATGTTTTTAATCCTGATTTGGGTAGAAGTTGATAAATATATGAAAACTAAATGCATGCATGATTGTTATGAAACGTATGAATCCAATGATAAAATTAGTTGTGATGACTAGGATAAGGAATGTAACATGCTTGTTAAGATACTTACATTAATCATGTGATATGCTTACTAGTTTTGATTGGATTGATTCAAATTTTTATACCCATGTTCATGATTGATTTTGGTGTTCTCATTGAGAGATAATTTGTAGTGAGTTATACAAATTGATGAAATCTACCATATTTAAGAATCTATTTGATCATCCCATGAGGTGAAATCCTAAATAGTATTTAGAAAAGGAAATGATTTTGGCCTTATTTAGACCGATTGAGCCTTTTAAACTAACTATTGTTAATATCTTTAGCCATCTATTTGAGTCCAATTAAGAACCTTTCATATTTCTAAGCCACATTTTATGCCTAACCAATAAGCATTATATTTACCCTTGCACCTTTATCTTGTAAAAAAATGAAAAAAATGCAATCATATATTATGCTATAGAGTAAGGTGAAATGTAATGCATCATATGAAAAAAAAAATCTCAACACAATTATCACTAAAAAATAAAATTAAAAATAAGTTTGAAAGTGTTGTGAAGTTACAAAAAGAAAGAAAGAAGGATGCGGAATAAAAGAATATGAAAAGAATGATAAGATAGAATGCACCAAAACATCACGCAAAAGCTCAATTGTAGTCAAAAAGTGCATGATGAATATAAAGAAGAAAGCTAAGATATGGAAAGAGCCTAAATGTCTTTATTTATCTACCCCTACCTAAGCCTTACATTATAAACATGTAAAGCCCTTATTGATCTTTAGATAAGTGCATATTTATATTAGTAGAGAGGTAGGTTAAAAATAAACTTCTGAGACTTGTTTAAAGATTAAATTGATTAGCATGCTCATATTGATTGATTGTATGAGTGCATTGGATGATATCATGTGAAACATACACACACGAATTAATTCATCAAAAACCTTGCATATCCTTTTATTGATGGAATTTTTATTGATGAATATGTGAAACCATTTGTTATAGAAAAATACAACTTTTGAGAGAGATGGTTTTCTCTTACTATGCATGTATATATATATATATATATATATATTTATGAATATATTACCCATGTCAATTTATGTAGTTAGACTGAGTTTTACTTGAGGACAAGCGAAGAGTTAAGTTAGAGGATGTGATGACTATGAAAGTAGAGTCATCAATAAATTTTTATGCTCATTTTACTCAAAAGTAGTACTTTTGAGATTAAAAATATTAAAATATGAACTTTTAAGTTAAAATAGGTGAAAATATATTTTTTGGAATTGTTTTGGATTTTTTGATGTATGACCAATCAGAAGGCACAATGTGGAGGCCACAAAAGCCAAGACTACCAATTGAAGAACACATGTATCAAGTGATGTAGGCCTTACCACGTGTTGGCATAACATTCATTTTGAGTTTTGTTGTGCAGTTAATGGACGTTCCATGCATCATCATGTGATTTGTTCGTTCATTCCACTGGGGTACCATGAAATTCGTATACAAGAATCACTATGTGACATGTGGTGCTCATTCAGCTCACGTTGACCACGACTAGTCCACCTTGCCATGTGTTGCATGCTGATTCCTCTAATGAATACCCTATGCTACATGTCACAACCCCATTGGCCAATGCTGTTTAATTTTCTTTTTTCATCTTAACCCTTGATCTGAAGCTGAATTTGATGGTTCAGATTTCATTTGAACCTAGTTTTTCGGAGCCAAGAAAAGAGAAAAGTATAGAAAATTTCAGAAGGAGATACAACTTTAGTGGAGATTCAAGAGAAGATTGGTGCTACAATTTAAGATATTGATTGTATTTATTCTTCTTTTTATTTCTTTTTCAATTTTTATGAATTTCTTTATGAAATATATGATCTTTATGAATAAAATTATTTCTAGCTAAAATTATTTCTAGCTAATTTATTAATCTATATGTAATGATATAATATTTTAACCCAATTATTATTTCAATTTAATTATATTATTTAATATGATTTTATGCTATTAATTATTTGGCCAATAATTAATTTATAGAGGAAATTAAATAGACTTGAGTGAATTATTTAATTATTAATCTTGATTATATAACATGCATAGTTTATAGGGAGAGATGTATGATTCTTATATATAAGATCCATAATTAATGAACTTAATGAGTAGTATGTAATTTAATTGACATGAGAATATGTTTAGGTTAATTATTATATAGTGTGTAGTTTGCTTGAGGGAGCAATACATACCAGGTTAGATTTAATTGATCATTTCTTCTTTTTCCTCCTATATAGTGTCTCCTATATATATATATATATATATATATATATATATATATATATATATATATATATATATATATATATAACCTTTTACCCTAGCATCGTCACTTTTTTTTCAGCGCCCCAACAAACTTATTTTTTTAGCAAATTTGTTATTTTAAATTTCATTTTAATAAAGTTTCATCTTTTTCAGATCTGCAATAAAATTTTAAAAAAAATAATGAAGTCTAAAATCAATAAAAATTAGACTAAACTTAAAGTTGAGAAGTGATAAATTATGTCAAATTATGCAAGTCATCAATCATGTAATTGATTGGTAATTATATTGGGGGGATTTTAGTGATTCACATGTTTAAAAAACTAAGAGATTAAGTATTTCTAGATATTTTCTCATATATCTTCTTAGCTGTTAATTCTGAGTTAATTAATTACTCCTATTTATTTTTAGTCCTTTTAATTTTGCCTTCTTAAAACATAAAAAAATTGATTTTTTTCTTTTTTTTAAAAAAAATTAGTTTCGAATAACATAATCTCCGTAATAAAAATCTTTTCTTATCATTATATTACTTGTTACAATACGTACACTTACATATTCATTGCACATAATTCGTATTGATCAATAAGAACGTAGGAAAATGTGTAAAATTTTAAATTAATAAGAGAAACATATAACTATGGGATTTTCTTTACCACTAGATTACACTTAAATTTATTATGTTATGATCCATTAAGTTTTCAAATCTTAGATTTATATATAATTTTAAGATCTATTTTTATTTTTCCCAATTTTAATTATAGGAATTTAAGTTCACTTAAAATTTCCCAACTTTTCTTACTTTATAATTGCCTAACAACTCAATTATTAATTAACCTAAAATTATGACTATTAAATTTAATTCATTTGTTGTGTTATAATCTATTTTTTTTTTTACTAAATTAGATAAAATTGATATCATTAACAATTTCTAATCTAAGCATTCAAAAACCAATTATAATAAAAATTACAACTTGCTACTTCAATTATAAAAAATAACAATTTCATATTAACTTCATAATTTAACAATAAACAAAATTAAATATCGAACTGTAGTACACCTAATTCAAGAATTAACATGCTTTGATATTCAAATATGAAATTAAAAAAAATTCATAATTAAAATTTTATTCAAATCATAACATAATTTATATTAAATCATAATTTAGGGCTTGAAATTACCTATAATAAAAAATGAATTGTTTAGTTAGACATTAAATTTGACACATATAATAAAATAACTAAATAATTTATAACTATAAAGAGAACGAAGATAGAAAAATTTGTTTTATATTAAGAAAGTAAAACCAATACACCAATCTCTAAATTGTTTTTTGAATTTTCTTCAAATGTTTTTCAAAATGCTCCAAGATAAGTTTTCTAATTTTTCTCTCTATTTTTTTAATTCCTCTCATCATGTTCTTCAAAGTGATATTTTGTGGGTATTTATTGGAGTTTTGTTCTATGTTTTATGATTAGATTAAGTTTGGGCCATTAGATGGAGTTAAATGGACGCACCATAGCATGCCACGTGTCACCAAATAATATATCATGTGAACATTAATGACATGATGGTCGACGAAGAGAGCTGATAGCAAAACAATGTGTCATTCGACTAGGGCTAAGGATTGGTCTAAACGAAACATCCTTTGGAATGCCACTGAAGGAAATGAGAAGTTGGATAGCATCATATGGCTAGCTTTACTTCAAAATGACACCGTTTTGGGCCCTTCTTTACTAAGGACATCCACATTTTTATAAGTACATCCACCTCTCTACGCATATCAACTTCTAGTTCTAAGTATATCCACAAGTCAAATAAAATTAACAAAAAGTCTAAAAAAATCTCAAGAATTCTAACAACTCATATTTTCTCAAAAATATAAAATAAACCATTAACATCAAGTCCATTACATTTTCTAACCGCTCTTAGGCCACTAACATTCACAAAATGCCTAAAAGTCCATAGCATATTTTGACTCCTCCGAGGCTATAGAAATTCACAAAAAGACCAAAAGAAATATACCCAAGAGGAGATTGTGGGCCAGAAAGTCCCCGTAATAAAAGTTTAGAAAGGTCATTAATATACATGGCCAGGGTTGTTGCAACTACATATTATCTTTTCCTAAGGCTCCAAATATAATGGTAATTCTAAAAGGATAGAAAGTTGCATATGATGCTATGTATGAAGAATCTATATAGGCCAGAAACAACTCTTTACTATAAAAAAAGGACAAATGATGTTTTATCAACACTTTTTCAAATAAAATTATGTTGCAAGTACCTAGGCCATGTATGGCTATACTTAGAAGATTTGATAGAATGGAAAGTTCACAATCACATGAAGAGAAAGCCCAAGAAACTTGGGCATAAAAAATTCCATAGCCCTCAATGCCCTATACCCAACCAAGGATTGCACCCATACCCAAGTTGAATAAGAAACAACCCTGTAGGTGACTATTGCATCTTAGGGCCTAGACTACCAAACAGACTATAGAAGTTGAGTGTGACTAAGTAACCATGAAGGACGTAACCATATATCAAGTAAGTTCAATTTGAGGTCCAAGCTTACATAGAGAACAACTTAACTTGGTCTGCTCGCTACTTAATTATTTTTGGACCTTGAAAGAGAGGGCAATAGCTCGAGAGCTGCCCCACTTTGGTACTGAATCACCCGTAGCATGTCTTCGAGAATGTACCCCTACCATCAGTAGTGATTAAGTAATAACCCTCGGGATGGGCCTGAGCTATCTTTAGAGATAGAGAGTCTAGTGCCTTTAGTGCACTATAGGTAAGTACTACACCTTAGGGTCCGGACCACTAGAATATCAACAAAAGTTGAATATGTTTAGTAACCCTGAAGGATGCACCTAATCCCAAGTAATTCCATCTGGATCAAAACTTAAGTGAAGAAGTATCTCAACCTATGAGTCACATGCCTCAATACCATGACTACTACTCAATGAAACTAAGTGCAATAAAAGCCTCAATATTCAACTAGAGCATACACGTCTGCTAAGACCATGAATAATAGGTATCCCAATATATACATTTTGTGGTTTTAGAGCCAGACCATAAAATTGTTTTTAGAAGATCAACATGTTATCCATTTGGTCCAAGCCACAACTAACACCAAGAATGACCTACCAGATTTCCTATTGCCTTAGAGTTGGTTATAGACCCTGAAAAAAAGAACCATGGCTTATAATCAACACCACCTTAACTCTAGGAACTATATTTAAATTTCCGCACTATACTTAGGCCACCAAGGCTTTAATAAGCAAGATGATAAGTCTCCAACAAGGAAGTAACTAAAAATTTCAGAAGTTGAGAACTATCTCCTACTTGGACCACTTGAACAAGTTTAAGTACTCCAAACAAGGGGTTGATAGATCAAAGGGATTACATAAGCAACACTTGGACCAATAAGGCACCCTAAACTTAGAAAAGTTTCAAACCAATATAACAAGGTTTGAATAGAAAAAGTAAGGCCACAAATACAAGTTAAATGTTACCCAAACTTCAAATCCATCTGTCTCCCTATGGAGCCAATGTATGGTCCAAATATCAAACCACCATCTTACCGAATAGGCCATGAAAATGAGGTATGATTAGCCGACCAACCAACTAGATGAGTGACCAACCAATGATGTGACCGACCAGGAATGGGATTGAACAAAAATGTAGTCAAATATGGGTGTGACTAAGGTTGGCTGATTAGAAGTGTAATTTCTAACAAGGAAATGGCTGCTCAGGGTATGGTCATCCGGGGAAGGTTCGACATGCGTTCATCCTACTAGATCAGATTAAGCCATGACCTAAAAATCGTTCCCTATCTCTACACACCTCTGGTCCAGGATCTGCATTTCATTTCATGCTAACACATCCACCCACACTCACCAACTCAAAGGTCCACGACCTTCCAAATATATGGGGCGACGATCGGGTCTGAAAAAAATATTACAAATACAAGTCAAAGATAATTTGTATAAAGTAACACAAGGTTAAGACCATATAGCCCTAGCCACTGCCTTTCCTAACTGTGCCATAATAAGTGTCCTCCTTGGGAATATACAACTATTGGGATGCATCTTAGTGCATCCTTCTTCACCAGGTACTTTGTTAAATATTCAACTACTTATCTTTATTTTGAACAAATTCCAAGTATACATCAAGAGTATAATTTATTAAAGTATACTAGGATATTGGTCCTACCAAAACTTGTGATTAGCAAGATATGATATTTACCTCTTGGACTTTCTAAAGGTGTCAAGTCTTTTATATCTCTATGTAACTTCATTCCAAAGAGAAATATGAGTACATATGGTAAGAAAAAGGTTATGAAAAAGAGTCCAAATGTTAGAAGACAAGGCTTCCCATACTTATACAAATCCTTCTAGAAATAAGGAATTCATCTCATTAATAGTTCCTATCATGATCCTTAAATAATCTTCATAGACAAAGCCAAGAAATATTACATTGACTAGAAGTATAGACCTATCAATCAATCTGGACCTCCTAACTAGAACATCACTAGCTAGAGGATGTCAACTTTAAATGTGCCAATTAGGAATGGGCCAACAAATCATAGCCCAAAATTTTATTGACCAGAATGTCACCGAGTAAGATATCGGCGGCCAGAAGTTGGTTGGCCAGAATATCATTAGTTAGGACTCAGTTGACTAGGATTTGTTTTCCCTCAAATTCATTGGATAGAATATTGTTGGCCACCACTTGATTTTTCAAGACTTTTTTGGCCACAACTTCATCTACTAAGAATTGTTTTGTCATAACCTCATTTTCCAAAACTTAGTCGACTAGAACTTTATTTTCTAAGATGTTGCCATTCAAGAGGCTACCATCTATAAGATTTATAGCCAAGGGACAACCTTCTAGGATGTCAAATGATTAGGTCATTTGATATCTCCTCTTCTTCATCTTAAAGTTATTGACTTAAGGATCATAGGGCCAAAGACTACCCCATACAAAGTGGTCCATAGTCCTAACAGTTTGTTTATCTTACAGATTCTTTGAAGAACAGTCCTACCTGATATAGACAAAAATCATAATCAATAATATATATGTATATGTATATATATATGTATATATATATACATATATATACATATATATACATATATATACATACATATATATACATATATATGTATATATATATATATGTTGGGTTTATGTTACTATTGGAAATTTTTGTGAACAATATGTATAATTCTAATTTTAGTTTCTAAGTGTGTCTTAGAAGAATATTTTCAAGTCGAAGAAACTATCGAGCCTCAATGATCATATATTAGGCATATTTATGTTCTCGTACATGTCATATTGCATATTAAACACAACAGGAACAATGTGAAAATAGGCTACTTGATCGATCAAGCAATAATACTTGAATAAATTGATTTTATTGCATCACTAGATTGATCAAGACTAGATTGATAGAGTTAAATCGCTGGATCAATCCACCTTTTTCAAACATTAATTAAATGATAATTTGATCGAGCGAGACAACATTCGACCAATGTACTCGATCGATCAAGCACTTGGTTAGATTGATCGAGTAGCTAGTTATCTAATTTTAAAACTTATTTCTAATATGAATTACATTAATCTAATGTGTTTCAAAAAATTCTCTAAATACAAATCTAAGCACATGTTTGAAACAAACCACACAAGAGCTTAATTGTACTTATTCTCTTAATCTTTTATTCTCTCTCTTATTTTGCTAAAATTTTTCAAGTAGGCTTTTTCATTAAGTTAATTTATCAAACACTTATGATTGTGTTTGATGGGTGAACAAGCCTAGAATAATAATTGTGTTATTGTGCTTTTAATTGATTGTTCTAGAGTTGCTAGTTGTTTTCAATTTATCTGATATATTGTTTAAATCAACTAGTTAGTAGTTTTCATTATTGAATCTACTCTTGGACATACACTTGCACTTGTGTTTATATGAAAAAAATTAGGGGACACAGGTGCAGGTTTGATTAACTCATGTGACTCAAGTTTGACAAAATGCTAGTCTAGATCTGAACACCTCTCTTGTAGAGACTATGATCAAAGCAGTGGCTTGTAAGTAGGTTACTTAGGGGCATTACCTGGGTGGATAGTTTGAGTCCAACCTTATAAGTGGATAGTTAGGTGGTCTGATGAACTGATGGTTTTCTTCTTAAGTCATTAATGTGGCGTAAGTTGTTTCCACCTAAAAATCTAGTGTGTTGATATTTTTATTTCCTCATTACTTTATGTATAAGTGATTGGTTGTTTTACTGCTCATAAAACTTTAATTTACCATACTTCCATCGACTAGATATTTGGATCTATAATAAAATGAACTATCACTTAGTGTCAGAGCTAGTCACTAGATACACTTAGTATGCCTAGGATCTTGTTTTGAATTATTTAAGAGAGGATTCAACTATAACTTGTGCACCTTACTTTGATAGGTCTAATTACCCCTATTGGAAGACTCTTATGAGATCCTTCCTATGGTTTATAGATGAAAGCGTCTAGACTCTATGCTTTATAGTTGGGAACCAGTTACGATTACCATTATTGTAACTCCTAAAACTAGGAAAGATTGGACGATTGAAGATAAAATTGGTAGTAACTTGAATCAAAAACATATTAATGTTATTTTCAGTATTATAACTACTAATGAGTTTCTTCATATTTCTCATGTTTAAACTGCTAAGCATGCTTGGGATATTTTGGAGGTTTTCCATAAGGGTACTGATGAGTGCTCAAAAAGCACTAAAATTACCATGATTTTATACACATTAACTAATTAAAAATATATATATTTATATGTTTTATCATATATTTATATAAATTTGTCTTTTTCGGAATCACGGGTATTTTTATTGTTTTTCAGGTATTTTCGCTTAAAAACGTCACTCAAAGACTCAAAAAGGAATACTGGAAGCAATACATCACAAATATATTAATAAAAAAATGGGGAAAGGTCAACAAATATGGAAATATTGGACAAAATGGGTCGAAAAGGTAAAAAATGTCAAAAAGGAGCAAATCGTGCCCGGAACAGCCCACCCCGCGCGCGCCAGCGCCCAACCGCGCCGAGCCGCACGCACAGCATGGCCCACGTCCGCGTGTAGATGCGCACGCGCCGTAGCGCGCGCTACTACTGCCTTCTGTGCGTACCCCAGCTTCCCTCCGCGCGCGCCGATGCCATTTCGCCCCATTTTTCACGTGCAGCCGCCACCATGACGTCATGCTGACGTCATCAATGACCTCCATAATTGCACTACGCGTTTTCACCATTTTTTTAACATTTTCACCCACTTTTTCTCTCCATCCTCACCTATAAATACCCTCCTCTCTTCACTTCAAAACACACTTCTCTCTTCTTTCTTTCTCTCCATTTCTTAGTTTTTAGGTTTTTTAATTTTTCTTATTTTTAGCTAGTTTCTCTTAGTTTTAGAGTTCTTCCCTCTTTGGGAAGAACTAGTTATGTTTTTGTAATTTATTATCATTTTGATTCAATAAATGGAAGTGCAAATTCCGTTTGGGGGTATTCCATTACGGGAATAGCATCAAGTAATTGTAAGGATTTTATTTTCTTTGCGATTATTTTTTTATGCTTATTTCTTACATGTTATATTTAATTTGTCTGTGATTAAATTTAATTGTGCTGGCTGTTTGTAAAAATGATATAATAATAACGTTGTTATGCTTGCGAAATATTAAATAGGTAAAAATCTTAAAAATGAATTGAATTTATTTTTATTTTAGATTTTATATTAAGAATGCTAGAGAGAAATATATTATTTTTCATTACAAACTTAAATCTAAAAATTAGATTTTAAGGTTTAGTTTTCCGGTCTGATTTAGAGTAATGCTCTTTTATTTTTTGGTACAATCGCATGGTAGTTAGAGTGAAGCTATATTTCAAAAGTTTTTATAAGAATTATTATCTGAAAATGTATTGACAACATGTTTTCAGTAGTGGTTTTAAAACTTGAAAGTTAGTACTCAGATAACTAAATTCTTAGGTTTAATTTGGACACCTTGAATAAAGTTTAAACTGTCTAACCCCACCAAAGGTGGCATTTAAATGGTTCATTTTCAATATCTTAGAAAAAGGAATTATTTTAATTAATCAAATTAGTTATCAACCCCACTCATAGGTGTCAATTGATTTGTTTAGTTTAAAAAGAATATCTAACCCCACCAAAGGTGGTATTCATACAAAAAAGGGAGAATCAATAAATATCAATTCATATCTTTAATAACCTAAATAATATGAGCAAGCATAATTAACTTAGTTATTATATCCAT